>CM047000.1:36927094-37527094 GCA_025698465.1 Gossypium longicalyx
GATTGGAGGGGGTGAGGAAGGTGGAGTGTTTAGATTTGCACGAATAAACTCTAAATACCAGGCATCCATCATATGGAGGTAGGCTTTTCTAGCCCCTCCACCCTGACTCATTGTCACGGGCCCATTCTCTACTGGCGCGGTCCCTTCAGTGGGTGCCGATGCGTTACTCTCTACATCGTCTGCCATTGCTCCGTCAGGATCCATTTACTATATGAAAACACAATTTAAAATTTTCAAGAGTCATTACACTATCACAATATATTTACGGCATGCATAGCTAGACTCGTACTCATGTTGGGTTAGTCTACGAATTGATTAAACTATAGCTCTGATACCACTAAATATAACACCCTTTACCCGAGTTCGACGTCGGAACAGAATACGAGGTGTTACCGGACTTAAACACATACAAACATACATTACCTAGTTATGAAATTTCGCTCTAATTTAAAACTTTTCACAATACCTTAATGTCCCTAATATGGGCCTACGAGGCTCCGAACACACTTTGGAATTGATTCGGGACTAATCTGTGCACTTTAGAAAACTTTGTAAAATTTCAAGCAAACAGGGGCACACACTCATGTGGAAGGGCAACACGCTCCTGTGTCTTCTTAACATGGCCATGTTGAGGGCCCGTGTGGCACACACGGCCTCAACATATTTGGACACGCTCGTGTCCCTAGCCCGTGCGAATTTATTTCTTGATTCAAACCTATAGGGAATTTCACATAGCTTGGCACATGCCCGTGTCGATGACCCGTGTGCCCCACACGGCCAGGACATGCCCGTGTCTCAGCCCGTGTGTAAAAACCTTGACATTCTGTTTCTGACATTAGCAGCCATTTAGGGGCACATGGCCATGGTACACGCCCATGTCCTAGGCCGTGCCTTCCACACGATTGGGACACACGGCCGTGTCTCGGCCCTTGTGGTTACTACTGGGCATTCTGTTTTGCCAACTTTAGGTGCAGGGGACACACGGCCTTATCACACGCCCATGGGGTAAGCCGTGTGTCACACACGGTCTAGACACACTTCTGTGTGGACAAAAACAAGGCTATTTACCAAGCCTTTTTGCCACCCTTACTTGCACCAACCTACACAACATCAACCAAAACCAATCCAAGCATAACACATATAACCAAAATAGCCACAACCATAAGAATTTTCATCAAATGCATTTAATAATAATCAACATTAGCCAACATTAATGGCCTATACAAAATGAATATCGCATCCATATGAGCCAACTCTTGTGGCTAAACTAACATGACACTGAACAAAAGATCAAGTCCCTATACATGCCACACTCAAAACATTTAAACTAGCTACACCAAAAGCTTCAAGTGATAGTGTGATCGATGCCTCCGATGTCCCTTGATTCCCGATATTAACTTGACGGCACTATAAGAAAATGGAAAGGAGAGGGAGTAAGCATACAACTTAGTAAGTTACATGTAAATAAATAACAACTTCAACCACGCATATTTAAACACATAGAACCAACACAACATTCTTGAGTGCACAAATGTAGATATCGCCACATACTTATACATCACAAATGTGTTACAGAAAAGGATTTAGCCCAGACGGGTAATCCATTGATCTCAAATATAGAAAGGATCTAGCCCTGACGGGTGTTCCTTGAGTGATTAAGCCTCTCGAAGAATATGTGTGCATTGTGGATTCAGCCTGGACGGGTAATTCGACTAGGGCTGAATTTAGCCTAGACTGGTAATCCCGACATCACCCAATGAGTTTATATTACGGAGGATTTAGCCTGGACTGATAATCTCGCCGTAAGATGTGAGGTTTGCGGGAGTGCGTACACGAGATGATCGCTCTTATGACTTGACGGTAAATGGATAATCCATCGAGATTTTTGAAAAGCTCAACAGGATTAACATGAGATATAAAAATGAAAATGTTGGATGATGAGCTCATCTAAAAAAAATTTCATAATATATTGTTATGAGACTAACTTGTTGATTGAGTGCATGTGATAGGGAAACCGTTTCATGCTTGTTGGTTATATTGCTTAATATGGTTGTATGCTAATTAATCGATAAGTTTACTTTCCAGTTATTTGGGCTTACTAAGCATGTAAATGCTTACCCCTCTCTTTTCCCTGTCTTACAGAGCTCGAGGACTCGTAGAGATTGGAAGACAATTGGAGAGTCAACACACTATCATCTTGTCCAGCTTTGGTACATAGATACTTTTATTTTGTTCAATGGCATGTATAGGGCTTTGTTATTTTGTTATATGTGTCATTTGATTTGCCGATATGAAGGCTTGTAAAGGTATACATATTCACTTGTAGATGGCCATGGGAATTGGCTTATTTTGATGTAGGTTATGACCTACGAATTTGTGCATGTTTATGTTCAATTGTTCTATTGAGGATGAAATATGGTATATAACATTTAGATACATGTAATGTGACCAAATCACAAGGGATGGTTATGCCACAATTGGCAATGAGTTATAATAATGAGCCAATCTTAAAAGTGTTATGAGACATAGAGATCCTTAATACAAAGGGGATAACCTAGCCTGTGTAAAACTGATGAGATGATGTTTACATGCAATGAGGTTTATCAAGGTTGTTTAAAAGTATAATTAGGCCATGTTAAATATTATTAAAATCTATAAGTGTGTATGGATGTTAGAGGGTGACCGAAGGCTTGAAAAATAGCCTAATAAGGTCCACACTGGTAGACACACGGGCATGTGTCTAGGTTGTGTGTGACACACGGATATCCCTATGAGCGTGTGGTATAGTCGTATGTCCCCTGCACCTAAAATTTTTAAGTCAGAATGCATGGTAGTAAACACACGGGCAGAGACACGACCTTGTATCTCAACCGTGTGGTGGATACAGCCTAGTACACGGGCGTGTGTCTTAGTTGTGTGCCCCTAAATGCATGTTGACGTCATAAACAGAATGCTCGAGTTTTTGGACACGGGCGGCCACATGGGCGTGTCTAGGCCGTGTGAAGGACACGGGCCAGGGACACAGGTGTATGCTCGGCCGTGTAAAAACCCCTGTAGCTTTGAAGTAGAAAATAAATTCAATTAATTCCACACGGGTAGGGGACACGGGCATGTCCCAAGGCACACGGACGTAAGCATTGTTTCCATATGGATGTGTGGGACATTAACCTAGAAATTTTCTTATATTTTCCTTAGGATCTCAGTTTTGTCCTAGACCATTCTCAATGTATGTTCAGGGCCTCGTAGGCCTATAATAGGGACACTAAGATATGGTTTGATTGGTTTTAATTTGAAACGAAATTTCATAGTTTGTATTTTCTGAAAATGTCCGAGTACATGTATGGTAACGCCTTGTACCCTGTTCCAACGTCGGATACGGGTAAGGGGTGTTACACTTAGTAGTATCAGAGTTATGGTTTAGTCAGTTCTATGACTATCGTAGAGAGTATTGAGTTTCGCTATACATGCCATTATACGAACATTGATAGTGTGACATCTCCTAACTGCTTCATTGTCTTTGAATATAGTAAATATCTTCCAATCAAGCACAAGATGAATCTGAAGGAGACGAGAGCCATGCTCCAGCTTCAGTACAACGAGCTGTTTTTAGTAATAGTAGAAGGCCTATGTCTGAAGGTCGGGAAGAGGCCAGAGCTGCCTTCTTTGACATTATGGATGAGTGGTTTGGGGATTATTTGAGAAATCGTCCCAACATACCACGACCTCCCCCGCCCCTTAACCGACCTGATGAGGAAGTGCCACGAGGTACGGCACCTATAAGAATTGGTAAAGCCCTTGTAGACAAGTTTAGAAAGTATAGAGCTGAGGAATTTAGAGCTAAGATCGATGATGATACTGAGCGATCCGAGTTCTAGCTCGAGAATACTATACGAGTATTGGACGAGTTATCTTATACATTTGAGGAATGTTTAAAGTGTGCTGTAACCCTTCTAAAGGATACTGCATACCACTGGTGGAAAACTATATCTTCAGTAGTGCCAAAGGAAAACATCACTTGGGAATTTTTCCAAGCAGAGTTTAAGAAGAAGTACATTAGTCAAAGGTTCTTAGACTCGAAGCGAAAGGATTTCCTGGAACTCAAATAAGGAAATAAGACTGTATCGGAATACGAAAGGGAATTTGTGAGGCTAAGTCAGTATGCAACTGAATGGGTTCAAATAGAGTAAGAAATGTGTAAACACTTCGAGGAAGGTTTGAATGAGGAAATTAATCTGTTAATTGGGATCCTTAAGATAAGAGAGTTTTTTGTATTAGCAGATCGGGCCAAGAAGGCCGAGGAGCTGAATAACTAAAGGAAGTAAGCTAAGAGAAAAGCTCGAGTTTCGAGCAAAAGATCCAATAGTAAAACGCTCCCATTTTCTACAAAGAAGTCAATGGGCCAACATGAACGCTCCACTTCTTCGGTAGAATATTCGGGTAGCGCGAGAAACTCTAAACGACGTAACCAGAAGTCTTCTTCCCCGATGGTGACTAGTGTGGGGAGTGTAGATGACCAGAAGCTGAAGTGTAAAAGTTGTAACAAATTTCACTTCGGAGAGTGCTGAATGAAGAGCGGTGCGTGCTATAGATGTGGTTCTCTTGACCACTTCCTCAAAGACTGCCCAGACCGAACTGATAAAGAGGTGGAATTAGCCCCGAAGTCGAGTGCTCCTATTCCACGAGGTAGACCTTTGAAATATCTTGAAAGTGCTAGTGGCAGTCGATTTGCGATCAAGGACACTGCAAAATCAGAGGCTCGAGCCCCGACAAGAACGTATACAATACGCGCTTGAGAGGAAGACTCTGCTCTTGACGTCATCAGGGGTACCTTTTCTCTTTTTAATACTTGTGTTGTCGCCTTAATTGATCCGGGGTCGACACATTCATATATTTGCATGATATTGGTGTCTAGTATGAATATACCCATTGAACCTATGAAATTTATTATCAGAGTGTCGAACCCATTAGGCAAGTCAGTCCTGGTTGATAAAGTCTATAAGAATTGTCCTTTGACGATTCAGGGTCATTGTTTTCCGGCTAACCTTATGCTATTGCCATTTGATGAGTTTGATGTAATACTTGGTATGGATTGGTTAGCCCTGCATGATGTAATTGTAAACTGTGGTAGCAAGTATATTGTATTGAAGTGCCCAGATGATGAGATTCTACGAGTTGATTCAAGAGAATTGGGTACACCGCCGGTTGTAATCACATCAATGGTTGCTCAAAGATATGTGAGAAAAGGGTACGAAGCCTACCTTGCTTTCGTACTGAACACTAAGGAAACGGAGTTGAAGATTGAGTCTGTGCCAACAGTATGTGAAGATGTGGTCCCGGAGGAATTACCCAGATTACCTCCTGATAGAGAGATAAAGTTTGGTATTGAACTGGTGCCAGGAACAGCTCCTATTTCTATTGCTCCGTACAGGATGGAACCAACCAAATGAAAGAGTCAAAAGTACAGTTGCAAGAGCTGATAGATAAAGGTTTTGCAAGGCCGAGCTTTTCGCCTTGGGGTGCTCCCGTATTATTCGTAAAGAAGAAAGATGGTTCGATGAGACTATGTATAGATTATCAGTAACTGAACAAGGTAACTATCAAGAATAAGTATCCTTTGACAAGGATCGATGATTTGTTCAACCAGCTGAGGGGAGCCACTGTATTCTCTAAGATAGACTTGAGATCTGGCTACTATCAGTTGCGAGTTAAGGAGTTGGACGTGCCTAAAACAACTTTCAGAATGAGGTATGGCCATTATGAATTTCTTGTCATGCCGTTTGGGTTGACGAATGCACCTGCTGTATTTATGGACCTAATGAATAGGATATTTCAGCCATACTTGGACAAGTTCGTCATTGTATTCATTGACAACATTTTGATTTATTCCAAGGATGAGACAAAGCACGCGAAGCATCTGAGGACTGTGTTGCAGACTTTACGGGAGAAACAATTGTATGTTAAGTTTAGCAAGAGTGAGTTTTGGCTCCATGAAGTAGGGTTTCTGGGTAATATTGTTTCTGGTGAAGGTATTCGAGTTTATCCAAATAAGATCTCTACTATTATTGAATGGAAACCACCTAAAAATGTAACCGAGGTTAGAAGGTTTTTGGGCTTAGCTGGTTACTACCGAAGATTTGTGAAAGGATTCTCCATGATAGCAACTCCAATGATGAGGTTACTACAGAAAGACGTTAAGTTTGAATGGTCAAAAAAGTGTTAGCAGAGTTTTGAGAAGCTAAAGACATTACTGACTAAAGCTCCAGTTCTAGTATTACCTGAGTCAGGAAAAGAGTTTGTGGTCTATAGCGATGTGTCCTTAATTGGACTAGGTTGTGTACTTATGTAAGATGGCAAGGTGATAGCCTATGCTTCACGACAGTTGAAGCCACACAAGAAGAATTACCCGATGCACGACTTAGAGCTTGCCGCCATTGTTTTTGCCTTGAAAATTTGGAGGCATTATTTATATGGTGAGACTTGTCATATATTCACAGACCACAAGAGTTTAAAGTATTTGATGACTAAAAAAGAATTGAATCTGAGACAGTGGAGATGGTTAGAATTAATTAAAGACTACGAGTTGATCATCGATTACTACTCGGGAAAGGCGAACGTAGTTACCGACGCATTAAGTAGGAAATCTTTGTTTGCATTGAGGGCCATGAATACTTGATTGGCATTGTTTGATGATGGTTCAGTCTTGGTAGAGTTAGAGGCTAGGCCGGCATTTCTTCAGGAAATTTATGATGCTCAGACTAATGATAGTGACTTGCGAGCTAAAAGTATTCAATGTGAATCGGGTATCGAATCAAATTTTTAGATCAGTTCGATAGAGTTTGTGTACTGAGGGATGATGAAATTATTCGGAAAATCTTGCAAGAAGCACATGATAGCCGTTTATCTATTCATCCGGGAAGTACCAAGATGTATAATGATTTGAAGAAAATGTATTGGTGGAACGGCATGAAGTGAAATATCTCTGAATTTGTATCGAACTGTCTGATATGCAAGCAAGTCAAAGCTAAACATCAAGTACCTTTGGGTTTATTACAGCCTGTGATGGTCCCTGAATGGAAGTGGAACAGAATCACTATGGACTTCATGATAGGATTACCATTGACCCCGAAAAAGAAAGATGTTATATGGGTTGTGGTGGATAAGTTGACGAAGTTGGCTCATTTTATTCCGGTAAGGATAGATTATTCACTTGACAAGTTGGCCGACTTGTATATATCTGAGATTGTGAGGTTACACGGGGTACATTGTTGATCATTTCAAATAGAGACCCGAGATTCACTTCGAGATTTTGGAAGAAACTACAAGAAGCCTTGGGTACCATGTTGAACTTTAGCACAACTTTTCACCCACAGACCGATGGTCGATCTAAGTAGATGATTCAAATTCTTGAGGATATGTTGCGATGTTACATCCTCGAATTTCAAGGCAGTTGGGAAAAATATCTGCCATTGGTAGAGTTTGCCTACAACAACAGTTTCCAAATGAGTTTGAAGATGACACCTTATGAAGCCTTGTATGGCAGAAAGTGCCGAACTCCATTGTATTGGACAGAACTCAATGAGAGTCAGATTTACAGAGTTGATCTGATCAAGGAAACTGAAGAAAAGGTTAAAGTGATACGTAACTATTTAAAAGTGACATCGGATAGACAAAAGTCCTATGCTGATCTGAAAAGAAAAGAGATCAAATTTCAAGTTGGAGATAAAGTGTTCTTGAAAGTATCTGCATGGAAAAATGTATTGAGATTTGGCCGGAAAGGGAAATTGAGTCTGCGATTTATCGGACCATACGAGATCACTGAAAAAGTTGGCCCATTAGCCTATCGCTTGGCATTGCCACCGGAACTAGAAAAGATTCATGATGTGTTCCATGTATCTATGTTAAGGCGATATCGATCAGACCCCTCTAATATGATTTCACTGACAGAGATTGAAATTAGACCGGACATGACCTATGGTGAGGAACCGGTCAAGATTTTGGCTCATGAGGTTAAACAGCGGAGAAATAATGATGTAGCCTTGGTAAAATTTTTATGGCATCAACATGGTATGGAAGAGGCTACATAGGAGCCAGAAGAAATCATGAGAAGCCAATATCCAAACCTATTTACTGGTAAGACTTTCGAGGACGAAAGTCCCTAAAGGGGAGAGAAATGTAACATCCCAAAATAGGGCTTAGTCGGAATAGTGGTTTTGAAACTACAAATCTGAAGTTGAAATATTTATTTTATAATTATTATGAGGCCTATAATATGAAAATATGCATGCGTTAAAGTTTCATGAAGAAATTTTATGAGTAAGGTGTCCAATTGGACGATAAGGACCAAATTGAATAAATTGCAAAACTTGGGTTCTATAAGCAATTTGTATGAACTTGCTTTAGATTATTAATTAGAAAGTCTTAAAGAGCAATTTTCTTAATTTCTAAGTTTTTGGACAAAAATGGGCATGTATGGATAAAATTTGAAAGAAAGGGCTTAAAGACATTTTGGTCATTTAGCTAATTAATGAAACAAAAAGGGAAAATAAAGGCGAAACTCAGGCATTCTTCTCCCTCATGCAGCTAAATTTCTCAAGCCTCCATAGCTAGGGTTTTCAATATTTTCAAGCTCAATAGTAAGTGCTTCCTAGCCCCGTTTTTAATGTTCTTCGTATTTTTGAAGTCCCGAAAACTTACTCTCTCTATTTCTACCCATATTTCATGCTAGGGTTCATGTTTAGAAATTTACCCATGCATGATTCACTTGTATTTTAATGGTTTATGGAGGAATATGAAAGTTTAAAGGATGGTAAATAACTTTTACTAAGTGATTTTTCATGGAAATGACTTTAGGGACTATTTTGTAAAAGTTGTAAAAATGAGTAGAAAAATGAGAAAAATGGGAAAATGTGGGCTGCCATAAGAGGGAAAAACATTCGGGTAGGCTTGGATAATGTAAAAATTTCATGCATTTCATTATACGAGCTTAGGGATTAAATGGTAAATAATGTGAAAGGTTAGGGGCAAAACGATTATTTTGTTCAGGGGTGAGATTTAGGCTCGAAAAGAATAATGTGAGGTATTGATAATTCCTTTTTATTGTTATAGACCCCGAGGAACAAATTCCAGAGGTCGATCGAGGAAAACGAAAGGTTTCAGAATAACCGAAACACGAAATTGAAATGAGTACCAGGTAAGTTCGAATAACTTAAAGCAAACTCTTATTATGCTTATTTGAATGTACTATAAATGTATGATAATTAGTTATAATGATGGTATGAAAATCCATGAAATGTGTTAAGAATAATGACATGATAACAAATGTCCCGGTTGAAGTCAAAAGGGAAATTCAATGGATAAACCACGGCTTATATAACTTGAGATCCTGCATGTGTTGCAGAAAAGGATTTAGCCCGGACAGGTAATCCATTGACCTCAAATATAGAAAGGATCTAGCCCGGACCGGTGTTCCTTGAGTGATCAAGTCTCTCAAAGAATATGTGTGTATTGTGGATTCAGCCCGGACGGGTAATCCGACTAGGGTCTGAATTTAGCCTGGACTGGTAATTTAGATCCAAGCTCATTAAGGGTGTTTGTCGTTACAAGGAATTTAGCCTGAACTGGTAATCCCGACATCACCCAATGAGTTTATATTACAGGGGATTTAGCCTGGATGATAATCCTGCCGTAAGATGTGAGGTTCGCGAGAGTGCATACACGAGATGATCGTTCTTATAACTTGACGGTAAATGGTTAATCCATTGAGATTTTTGAAAAGCTCAACGAGATTAACATGAGATATAAAAATGAAAATGTTGGATGATGAGCTCATCTAAAACAAAATTCATAATATATTGTTATGAGACTAACTTGTTGATTGAGTGCATGTGATAGAGAAACCATTTCATGCTTGTTGGTTATATTGCCTAATATGGTTGTATGCTAATTAATCAATAAGTTTACTTTCCAGTTATTCGGGCTTACTAAGCATGTAAATGCTTACCCCTCTCTTTTCCCTGTCTTACAGAGCTCGAGGACTCGTAGAGATTGGAAGACGATTGGAGAGTCAACACACTATCATCTTGTCCAGCTTTGGCATATAGATACTTTTATTTTGTTCAATGGCATGTATAGGGATTTTGTTATTTTGTTATATGTGTCATTTTATTTGTCAATATGAAGGCTTGTAAAGGTATACATATTCACTTGTAGATGGCCATGAGAATTGGATCATTTTGATGTAGGTTATGACCTACAAATTTGTGCATGTTTATGTTCAATTGTTCTAGTGAGGATGAAAAATGGTATATCACATTTAGATACATGTAATGTGACCAAATCACATGGGATGGCTATGCCATAATTGGCAATAAGTTATAATAATGAGCCAATCTTAAAAGTGTTATGAGACATAGAACTCCTTAATACAAAGAGGATAACCTAGCATGTGTAAAACTGATGAGATGAGGTTTACATGCAATGAGGTTTAGCAAGGTCGTTTAAAAGTAATATTAGGCCATGTTAAATATTATTAAAACCTATAATGTTAGAGGGTGACCGAAGGCTTGAAAAATAACCTAATAAGGTCCATACGGATAGACACAGGGTATGTGCCTAGGCCGTGTGTGACACACGGATAGCCCTATGGGCGTGTGGTATAGCCGTGTGTCCCCTGTACCTAAAATTTTTAAGTCAAAATGCATGGTAGTAAACATACGGGCAGAGACACGACCGTGTGTCTCAATCGTGTGGTGGACACGGCCTAGCACACAAGCATGTGTCTTGGCCGTGTGCCCCTAAATGCATGTTGACATCATAAACAGAATGCTCAAGTTTTTGGACACGGGCGGCCACATAGGCGTGTCTAGGCAGTGTGAAGGACATGGGCCAGGGACACGGGTGTGTGCTCGGCCGTGTGAAAACCCCTATAGGTTCGAAGTAGAAAATAAATTCAATTAATTCCACACGGGTAGGGGACACGGGCGTGTCCCAAGGCACACGGGCGTGTGAGACATTAATCTAGAAATTTTCTTAAATTTTCCTTAGGACCTCAGTTTTGTCCCGGACCATTCTCAATGTATGTTTAGGGCCTCGTAGGCCAATAATAGGTACACTAAGATATGGTTTGATTGGTTTTAATTTGAAACGAAATTTCATAGTCCGTATTTTTCGAAAATGTCTGAGTACATGTATGGTAACGCTTCGTACCCTGTTCCGGTGTCGGATACGGGTAAGGGGTGTTACAGAATCCACCACAAAATAATATTTTATCTTTTCATAATCAATGCCAAGATTTAGCGAAAAACTTCATATTTTTATTCCGCTTTTGCAAGACTACTTCAATTGCACCCTCACTAGCTTTATACCTTTAGATATTTGGACTACTGGTCCAAAAATTCCACAAATTTAATTGTACTTGAGTTGCATCTTTCTATTTTGATCAATTTATTCCATATACATATTTGTCAATAGATTTATTAAAGATCCTCTTTTTATTTCATTATTTCAATAATAATATTGCATGCAAAATCATTGTCGACCATTTTTATTATTCAGTTCCATATTTTCTCGAATTGACATAACTTATCAAGATCTTATTTTCATTATTTTAAAATTCAATTTCATGTAATTGAATCTCTTCTGGATTTTTACTTATTAGTTATTTCTTAGGTCTCTTCTGGAGCACCCGCCTCCACTATATGACCATCTAGAATAATTTTCATCTTTCGAACTGATCAATCTATTATTTATTCTAACTGATTGTCCTACTGGGACTTTGATTCAAATTAAAATATTAGATGGTATATAACACTTGGTTATTCTCATTAAGGTTGTAAATACATCTAACAGTTAACTTGTAATGAGTTATCCTTATTGAACTTTTGGTTCAATTACTCTCCTTCTAACTTATTACAAGTTATTGTTTCTCTCCCCCTAATGTTGGGAAAACTGACAACTCTTGTCACAATTAAATCTCGAATTAATTACTCAAAAATATTATAAGGAGACTCATATAAATATACATTCCCAATCTCTTATTATGACCTGTGCGTTGTGGTGGAGCAGTTGGAACATATACCGCACATCCAAAAATTATAAGATGGGAAATATTTGGCTCTTGACCAAAAATCAATTGTAATGGGGAATATTTATAATTTATTGGCTTGATGTGCACAACATGTAAATCAATACAATCTCATGTTGGAATAGAAAGTTTTGTTCTCATAAGTAATGATTTAGCTATTAGTTGGAGGCATTTGATAAACAATTCAGCTAAATCATTTTGTATGTGAACATAAGTTACAGGATGTTCAACTTTTATCCCAATTGACATGCAATAATCATTAAAAACTTGGGATGTAAACTCACCAACATTAGCAAGATGAATTGTTTTAACTACATAATCTGAAATTAATCATTTAGATAAGCAATCTCGCAAACAACAGGTTGTGGGTTGATAACACATATGTGATTATTTTGTAGATGCATCTATCAAAATCATATAATATCAAAACTATTCACATGGTGGATGAATGGGCTCATATTTGTGTCAGAAATGTAAGCCATTAAATCTCAACTTTAGCTAGTGAGTTTTTAATAATCAATTTTCATTGAGAACAAGCAACATATGAGAATTCTTTTAAATTAAAGAATCTTCTGGTTCTTTAATGGATGCCCATATGATATCTCAATTAATTTTCGCATCATATACGATCCAAGATGGTCTAACTGGTCACGCCAAGTAATAAACGCATTTGTATTAGTAAACTTCTAGTTTACTTTAACATTGTCTTAATTGTACTAAATTGTAACAAATTGATAATTTTATTATTATTCCTTTTAATATGTATCCACGTATAAGAACTATTGTGACATTTACTACTGAAAATGTCTAAATTAATGTGAAGTCTATAATGTCACCAAATCAATAAATATAATTTCCAAATAATTATATGCAATATTCGCTTCAGGGAATATGCCAAAATCTTCAAATATCTAAAAAAATTTGCAACTTCAAGTACATCCAACCATAACGAGCTTTAGATAGAATTATCATATTTCATTGCTTATAAAGAGATCTTTCACAGTCAAATATTTTGTTTCCAACCCCTTAGTGGGGATGATAACAAAAGAAGATCACAAAGATAATCACAATCAATTCAATTTAATAACAAGAGTAATCAATAACTCAATCCTCCCTTTTTCATCCTTTCAAAATAGATATTTATAGCAATAGTGATTCATATGAAATATAATATTTTCCTCATTCAAAATCTCAATATCCTTTATAAATATCTTTTAAAACCAATGGATTAACCATCACAAGATATTAATATATTAACTCTTCTAGAGCTTTCTACTAATTTTGTACTATCAAATTTTGAAATAATATTTATTTGTTTTAGTACCAAATAAGATAAATACTTTCTATCTATAGTGATAGAATTTATTACTACATTCTCATATCCTTCCTCAAAGAATATTAAAAAAAACACAAAATATCATATGTGGCCAATAATATTTCATATCACATTGATAGCATAAGTTATCTTTACCCTTTGAAGAATTATCTTGAGAGTTCTTATTGTTCTCTTATTTATTATTATGTTCCCACTTTTAGTGGTACATGAGTATATCTTTTATTTTCTTCATGTTTACATTCATTTCGGGGAATGCAACAAATCTAGTAGGATGAACTTATAAACATCCCAATAGATTCTTTATTTCATAATTAGTCTCTAATTATAATAAACATGATATAATAAATAAAATATAGTAAAATATACCTGAAGATCTTTAACATCATCATCATCACCATTATTTATTATGAGATTGAATCTTTCAACATCGTTACCATGGATGAGAAGTAGTGATTATAAACATCTTCTCGATTTCATAAAGATAACCGTATTAAATCTTTCACCATCCTTAAGAACAAAAAGTAAAATAAGTTAATCAAAATAATGATAACGTATAATAAAAGAAGAATGGAAAATAATAATCAGATATGAAACATTAAATAAAAGAAACTTCTTGTAAAAAAATTGCATCTTGTCATCCAAGATATTGAAAATCATGAAGGATAAATTTGATCGTTGATAAAAAGAACTATCACTTTGAGCAAGATTGTGCTGATAACGTGTTATAAAATAAAAAAAATTGGGAGAATAAAGAACAAAGAAAATAGAAAACCAACAGAGAATATATTTTATTGATAAAAAAGGGTGGTTACAATGCTTCATCAAAATCTCTATTTATAGGCATAAGAAGTATAAAAGAAGTAGAAATTTAATTCTAATAACTATTAGAATTTAAAGTATACCAAAACTTTATCTTGATCATTATGGACATCCACTTAATAAAATATTCATAACAATATATTTTTCTTTTAATTTTTTAAATATTTTTTTAAAAAATAGATTATAGCATCATCAGTGTCATGTGTCCTATATTTAACACCATTACAAAAAAGTACCCAAACCCTTACTGGAATGAAAATTTAAGTGCCAACTTGAGAAAAAAAAAATCATATGTACTAACTTAGAAGAATGTGCCAAGTTCAAGGGGCTAAATGAATACTTGAGCCTTATAATTATAATTAAATATAAAAACATATAATATTATTCATATAAATATATATAAATAATATTATATTTTGTATTTTTTATAAAATATATTTTATATTTAATTATATGTATTTGAGGATCAAATTGTTAGAATGTATAAGTATTGAAGACTAAATATGTTATTATATCAGTTAGAAATAGGTAAACTCATCACTTATGTTAATAATTTAACAGAGAGTGACCAAAATAAAAATGAAATGATCTAAAACGAGAATAATCAAAATAAAAATGATCTAAAACGTTGGCTAAATATTAAAAGTTTTTATAATAAAATAATCAAAACAAAAACACCATAATAATTAGCTCAATTCTATAGTTTACTCAAATAGTTAAGATGAATTAATGAATTGACAACGCATTTCTTTTGATAATTAAAACAAATATTTGCATTAAAAAGATGAATTAATCACTTGACATGTGTTAACACATTTTTTTGACAATAAAAACAAATGTTTGCATTAAAAGAAACCATACCCCAGTCACAACAAACATTCTAAAAAAAAAATTAAGATGAATTAATCTTTTATTAAAGAAAAAATGAATTTATAAGTGGATATCTTGTCATTTATAATATATAAATACATAAGTTTAGAAAAAAATTTAAATTAACGAGAATATATTTTATTTATTGTTTTATTATTAAATTAAATTTAAAATTAATTATAATTTAATTTAAAATTATTAGTTAAAAAATTGTACTAATTTTAAAATAGAGTTATTATGTAACACCTCTAACCCACATCTGTCATCGAAATAGAGTTTCGAAGCATTATCAAAGCTTATCAATCAAACAGACATAAATTACAAACATTTCTTATCATATTATATTCAGGTCAAAAAACCAATTAAACTCATACATACTGTCCCTTAATCGAGCCATCGAGGTCCAAAATACGTGTTAAAAACAAATCGGGACTAATTCAAAAACTCAAAAAAAATTTTGAAAAATATTAAAAATTTTCAAAGCTGCAGGGTTCACACACCCGTGTCTTAGATCGTGTGGGCATTCGAAGTAGGGACACACGGCCGTGTCCCAGCCCGTGTTTGTACCCATGTAACTCTCTGACTTGGGTCACACGGCTGAACCATACGCCCGTGTGCCAGACTGTGTGCCCTTTCAAAATGGCCTCGCACGCCCGTGTGCTAGCCATGTGTCTCACATGGCCCAGTCACACACCCGTGTGTTTGACCGTGTGGACTCAAAATGTACATTAAACAAAAAGTTTACCATTCCTTGCAAGCTTGGACATTAAGTAACTCAAAAATCATTCGTTTAACCAATTTAAAACACAATCAAACACATCCAAAACATGTCAAAAACAATCATCCTAAGTGCCTAACCAATGTACCCTTATTGGTACCACAATTATATCATCAAAACATATCATCAAAGTATCATTCAAATCCAGTTTTATAAACATACCTAATTCCATCTATTTTGCACATCAATTTACCATACCATAATATAGCTTTAACACAAACACCTATTTATATGTATATAACTAACTAAAACTTATAACCTCATTACAATTAATTCACAAAATATCTAATAGTTAGACACCTTAGGTACATGCTGACATAAAAGGGTAAACATCACCACATTTGAGTTCGGGACCGTTGTTGGATGTTGAATATAAGATCAAAATTAAGTACCTAACCTGTGCACGGAAAACAAAACCATACACTGAGTAAAACTCAGTGGTATTTCTATAATCCGATTATTTAAAAACAACACAATATAACATACACAATTAAATGTTAAGCACAATTACATATTTAAAACCACATTTATTTATACAATAACATTAACCATTCAATACTCAAATCATGAATACATCACTTTATACTCTACTCAATTTCCATCAGTTGCTATATAATAGCTTTTCACAATTTGATCCATATATCATTTAACAATAACATTAATCATTTCATATCCAGTTCATGAATACATAATTCATGTATTTCATTTGTATATTTCAATTCACTATTTCATTTTCAATTCACATACCATATCAATCATAATACTGTTTTATTTAATTACCCTATTAACACGAATTAGACTCGGATGGATAAACGGATCCAACCAAACACACCAGTTTGGTACCCAGTGCCTCATCGGATAATTCGAAGTAATAAATTGACACCCAGTGTCTCATCGGTTAAACCGAAGTAAATTGACACCCAGTGCCTCATCGAATAAATTCGAAGTAATAAATTGACACCAAGTGTCTCATCGACTCGAAATCAAAGAAATCCCTTAACTCTTCCAATCCTATGACATGCCATCTACATTCGACTCTGCCCGATATAGTTAATAGAGTCTAATTTTACTTTCCACATACGACCAATATTCAATTATCATAATTGCACATATATATTCATTTCAATTCGATAATCAATACATTCATAATATATATCAATTCAATCTATTCAATCACTTTCATAAAATTCAATGTTAAAATGCCAAATACTCACCTCAACACTTACCATATGTATTAAATCAAAAATATAACAATTAATAATTAAGTTCGGATTATAGAAATACAAACTAGAAATTCCGAGCTATTCCTCGTCAACTTTATCTTTCCCCTTTTTAGTCGATGATTTCGGTACGACGTTAGCTACGGAATTAAAACAATTAAAATTCATTAATACAACACAATTAAATTTTATATTGAATATCTCAATTTTTACTCAATATTTGCCTAAATTCCAATTTAGTCCCTAAACAGAGACTAACTTTTATTCTTCACATTTAATTCTTTATTTTCATGCAAATTACATTTTAGATTAAATTTAACTCCCTATTTTCACTTAAATTCCTAATTTTTGAATTTTTCACAATTTAGTCCCTATTACTTAAAATTTACAATTTATTTTTCAATTCAATCCTTTTTCATTTCTAAGTTAAAAATCTATCAATTTAGTCCCTAATACTAAAATTATTCAACATAGACAACACTTAAAAACTCAATAATTTCTAAAATTTTGACATGGGTCGGGTAGTACTTAACACCAGGATTCTAAAAACATAAAAATTATAAGAAAATTGACTAAATTGACTAACCAATTGAACTTGAAAACTTTGAAACCCCTTGTCTTTCTCCTTTTTTTTCTTTCTTTCTTTCTTTCTTTCTTATTATTACTTATTTTATTCATTTACTTATTATAATATATAATATATATTTAATATTTAATAATTAAGATTTAATATTATAATATTATAATATATATTTTAACTTTTAAATTTTATAATAATATACACCTTATGCCGCCTCATTTTAAGACAATGGCATAATTCCTTCTTTAGTCCCTTTAAATTTTCTTTAATCTATAATTCAACTTTCACCCTTTATGCAATTTAGTCCTTTTACCTAATTACTCTTAATTCATGCAAATTCACTTAACAAAACCTAATTAACTAAACAACTAACTTCATAAATATTTCTAATAAATATTTACGAGTCTGATTTACGAAAACAGAGTCCCGAAAATACACTTTCCGACACCCGTGACTATTGAGTCATTACATATTACTTGAATATAACTCTAAGTATAAAATATTAAAAATGTGATAATTATAATTTATAATTATTAGTTAAAATTTTGACCTAAAAAGGTGTGTTAATTTTATTTTTTTAAAATATTTTATGTCAATTTTATTGATATAAAATAAAATTATTACTTGAATAAATATTTAAGCATCTTACTTATTACTTAATTAATATTAGAGTTATATACTAATTAAAATTTGAGTTTAGTTTTATAAATAGACATATTCAGTCAAGTAACATCTAAAAAAATTATAAGTAAAAAAATAGAGACTTTTAGCATTAATAAATAAAATTTATATAAAAAGAATGAAGAATTAAAGTCATAATTTTTCGAAAAAGTGATAGTGAATCATATTCAAACAACAATGACATATGACATTAGGGAGTAGGGGCAAACCAATGGGGCAAGCAAGGCCTAGTCCCTCTAAAATGAAAAATTTTCTATTTTGGCCATTTAAAATTTTACTCCTTAAACCCTAAACCCTTTAAATATTTTAAAATTTTAAATTAGTAAAAATAAAATTACACTTTAACCCCTAAAAATAATAAAATTTTGATTTAATTATTTAAAAATTACAATTTATTTTCGACCCCTAATTTCTTTTTTAACTTTTCCCCTAGGGAGTGATAGAAAATTATATTAGTTGATGATAAAATAAAATAATATTATAATATATATTTTTAAATTTTCTTTTATAAATTTATGCTCTTATAATCGTTTATTAATTATTTATTTGATTTGCATGTAAAAAAGTTTTTGTTTTTATTTTTTATTTCTTCAATTGAATAGCCAAAATTATGACTTTTATCGTTAACGTGTAATTTACACGATTATAAGTTCATTACGACATTGATTTATTGTTTTAAGATTTTCTTTTCTTTTTATTGTTTATTACGACATTGATTTTCTTTTCTGTTTGCTGGCTAATATCTTTCCAAAATGAGATTCAATAAGGTTTATCAATGCCTGCTGGATATATTCCAGCAGGTTTGGTCATTTTCAATTTTAAATATTTGGTTCCTTATATTTATATTTTCAATTTTATATTAATTTTTAATAAAATAAAAAATCCATCCAAAAATGTTTTTATTTTAAAAAAATGTTATATCATCTTGATCAACCCAGTGCACACTTAAATAAATTAACAAAATACATGATTTTGTTGGGTTAAATCCGAATTAAGTAACGAAAATGAGAAAAATTAGATATAAATATTTACGTGGAACAATCTCTCCAAATAGGATAAAAAATTATGGGCAAAGAAAATTTCATTAAAACCGGCAAAAAATCGGAAGAGGAGTACAAGATGGAAAAATAAACAAACCCGAACCTGAAATGATACAAAGTTCTGCCAAAAGTCCCACAAATTCTCTCTTAATTTTTGTTGTTGTTATTCTAAATTGTCTAGGGTTGCTAAATGGCCTATTTATAAGCTTAATTTCGTCTGAAAATATGACTAAAACATCCCTAAAATAATTAGAGTTATATTGGAAAAAGATAACAGAGTTTAACTAGGAGAAGAAACTCAACTAAGTGGGGAACACATCGCCACATCGTGACGTCGCATTCAGCTCATCTGAATGCTAGGCATCGCGTCATCGGGATGATGGGTTCTTCTCATCAGGACATCGATACCATGTCATCGTGATATTGGCTTTTCCTCGTCATGATGTTTCCGTTTGTTTAATTCGAAATATGAGGTACACTCCATAAATCTCAACCTTGACTGTATTTCTGAAATGCCTTCTTTGCGGAGCCCTGTCAGGGGCCTAACTCGATCTTTGTCGAGTGCTTATCAAGTCTAAGTAATGTTTGAACTTGGAAACTGGAAGACTTTTTGTCATCTTGTCTATTGGGTTATTTTTCTATGCCGATTTTATGAATCTGAACATCTCATTGAGCAATCGGCTCTAAAATAAAGTGGTACTAAATATCTATGCGCTTTGTTCTTTCGTGATGCATCTGATCTTTGGTGAGATGTATGAAAATTTAACTATCGCAATATACAATAGTCTTGTCATTTTTATCAACCAGCTCCCCAAATAGACCTCTCAACCAAATGGCCTCTTAGCCATATATTCTGCCTCTATAGTTGACAATGCCACACTGGCTTGAAGGGTGGCTTTCCAGCTAATTGTACAATTGCTGAAAGCGAACATATAATCTATGAGAGATCTTCTTTTGTCTAAGTCTCCGAAATAATTTGAATCTACATAGCTGACTAGACCTTTTAAACATCTTCTGAATTCCAAACAAGTTTTGGAAGTCCCCCTCAAATATCTTAGAATCCACTTAACGGCTTGCTAGTGTAATTTGTCGGGTTTGGCTGTATATCTTGTAACACCCCTAACTCATCTCCATTGCTGAATTAGGGTTACATACCATTACCGAACAATTGAAACAATATTTAACATCATAACATTAAATAAATTAATCTCATTAAAATCTTATCAAACATATGCATTTGGTCCCTAAATCGAGCTTTTGAGGCCTTAAAAAATAGTTTAGAAACAATTCAGGACTAATTTGAAACAAATCAGAAGATTTGAGAAAAAAGTTTCAAAATTTGAAAATAGGGGTCACACGGCCATGTGACATAGCCCAGGCCGTGTAACAATCAAACAAAGGGACATACGGTCGTGTCCAGTCTGTGTCTTAACTCGTGTAACTCATTGAGTTGGGTCACACGGCCGTATTGTAGGCCGTGTGCCAAATCGTGTCACTCTTTGACTTGTGACATACGATCATGTCGTAGGCCGTGTAACTCATCGGCTAAATACACTAAAAATTTATAATTGACACATGACCGTGTGACAGCCTGTGTCTCAGGCCGTGTGATCCATAATTTGACCCTAAAAACAAGCCATTTCAAGGCCAAAGCACACCTAACAGTCCATCCCATTTGTGCACACATTCAATTAACCTAAGCATAATTCAAACACTTATAAACATACCATTTCAAACATCCTATTTCATCTAACAAATATGCCATTCAAAGGCACCACATATATATCTAAACATCACTTAACCAAACAAATCAATATAACCATACTTCAAGCACAAAACCTAGTTCATTTATCTAATAAATGATATCACATATTACCATTTACATGCCATCACAAACATACCAAAAAGAATATTATATACAAGCACTTAAGAATGGCCAAAATAACCTAACTTGTCAAAGCTCCAAAGTTCATCAAACCAAACATAAACTTCAAAAGAATATACATACCAAACCAACCATTGCACATTCAAGAAATACCATTATAAAAGAGTCATATACATGCCATTTATAACCTTGGCCAAAATACTCAAAAACCACTGAAATGGTCGTTGGATAGTATGATAGATCTCCAACAAGCTTCCAACCAATCGAGCTTCCAACAATCTATGAAACAAAGGAAAATAACTACGTAAGCTACTAGTGATTAGTAAGCTCGTATAAACTCAAACATAACTTACCATTTCTTTAGCACAAACTATAGAATAAGCATAATATCATTACCAAGACCATAAGTTTAGTAAAAGCCTATACAAGCACAATCAAACTCACAAGTTAGTAGGTTCATCCATGATACATATGAGTTCAATCATATAGTAAGTAGATTTCATATACACATTATTTAACTCATCAACCTTTTCATAAGATCATGAACCATTTAAATTGTATACTTACTATGCCGTTTCCTTTACTTACCCATTGAACCATCTAGAATTACATCGGATACTCGAGAATACTCACACATAGTGTGCATTTCTATATAATCGTAACATTTCCTTTTCAATAGTGCTTACATGAGCTGTGAAATGAGCCTACTCACACGAGCTGTGGGTTGGAATGTTAGCCATACGATGCTCTCACACAAGACAACAAATGCAAGACCTCAGCCATCGATAGGACATTCAAGACTAGCTCCCAAAACATGAAATCCTTAATGACATGTCATTTGTATCCTAAGAATTCTTAAGGTTCAAACGGGATTTGTTATTTGTCAATTACTCAAAACATCGATATATAAGCATTTTCAAGTCCGTTTATATTAAAACAATATAGTAAATAATCAATTTAACTATCATTAATATGATTATAATTCATATGAACTTACTTCGATAACTATAGTCGTAGATGTAGAATTTGAAACTAATCTGAAGCTTTTGCCTTTCCTCGATTTAAGTCTGGTTTTTGTTTATCTTGATCTAAATAGATAATTTCATTCAATTAAGTACTTCAAGTATTCAATTCAATCCATAATTCATATTTATATAAAATTACAAAATTACCCTTAGTATTTTAACTTTTTACAATTTAGTCCTTAAGCTCATAACTTGAATATTACTCACTTTAACCTAAATCCATATTAACCAATGCTACAAAGGACCTTGGAATAACCCATAATTACCAACAATTTAATCCCTATTTCAAAATTCATAAAAATTTACTTAACAAAACAAGTTTAATAACCAAGATTAATAATCTATCAAGTAACTTCAAAACTTATTCAAACTCAACCATGGAAAATCCCTCAAACTTTAACAGTTTTGCAAATAAGCCCCTAGTAGCTAGATTAAGCTAATACGAGCTCAAAAACATAAAAATCAATAAAAATGGGGATTGAAAACCTACCATGCATGAATAAACTCTATGACCGAAAGCTTCCCCTCTTTTAACAATGGCTAATCGGTTTTAAGGCTATCAAAATGGTAAAGATGTTTTAATTCATCTTTAATTAAAAACTTTTACATGTTTTATTTAATTACAAATTTAACCTTTAAAATTCACTTTATTTACAATAAGACTTATCCATGCACATCCAGTAACATACAATATGGTATATTTCCCAACTACATCCTTCAATTTATAATTCTAAAACCATTTAATCCATTTAATTACTAAAATTCATCTTTTGTACCTTTTTCAATTTAGTTATTTTTACCTAATTAACTATTTAAAATTCAAAATTTTTTAACGAAACTTTAATACGACCTTAAAATAATCCCGTAGATATTAAATAAATATTAAAATTATAACTTAGTCATCAAAATTGTGGTCTCGAAACCACTGTTTCCAACACCACTAAAATTGGGTTGTTACATATCTTTTTACTACACTAACAGCATGCGAAATATCAGGACAAGCACAAACCATTACATACATTAAGCTTCCGACTACACTAGAATATGGAACCGAGGGCATGTACATTTCTTTATCTTCAGTTTGTGGTGAACTTGAAATTGAAAGTTTGAAGTGTGCAGCTAATAGAGTATTAACTAGTTTAGAATCTTGCATTCCATACCGATCGGTAATTCTTTCAATATATCCTTGTTGTGATAGAAATAGCTTTCCGAGGTGTCTATCTCTCGAAATTTTCATCCCTAAAATTTTCTTGGCTGTACCAAGATCCTTTATCTTGAGCTTAAAGTTAAGCAAGGTTTTAAGCCATTCAATTTTAGATGGATTCTTTTAAGCTATTCAATTTTGGATGGATTCTTAGTCGTAATTAAAATATCATCAACATAAAGTAGTAAGTATATAAACGATCCACCACCAAGATGATACAAGTATACACAACTATCATACTTACTTCATACAAAATCGATATTTGTCATGAATGAGTCAAACTTCTTGTGCCACTGTCGAGGGGACTAGTTAAAGCCATATAAAGATTCCTGTAGAAGGCAATTGTGGTCTTCCTTGCCTTCGATCTTGAAGCCTTAAGGTTGTTTCATAAAAATGTCCTCATCCAAATCCCATGAAGGAATGTAGTCTTTACATCTAACTGCTCTAACTTGAGATTGTATACTGCAACAAGAGCTAACAATGCCTGAATGGACATATACTTCACAACTAGAGAGAAAACATTATAAAAATCAACTCCCTCCACTTGATTGTATCCCTTTGCGACCAACCTTGCATTATATCTAGTGCCATCTCGATCTGATCCTTCTTTCTTTTTGAACACCCACTTACAACCAACTATATTTTTCGGTAGGTGGTTTAACGAGCTACCACATCTCATTCTTTTGAAGAGACTCTATCTCTTCTTCCATAGCAACAAGCTACTTGCTGGCATCAAAGGCTCGAATTGCCTCTAAATAATTCGAAGGTTCAGTTGAATCGATGCTCTCCGTAGCACTTAAAGCATATGCCACTAGATTTCCTTCACAGTATTTTTACGGCGGTTTGATATTTCGCCCCCCTTTTTTTTATCCCGGGCAAACTTATAATTGACTGCCTCCAGACGTACCAATATCCAGAGTAGAAAATCAAGCACAAAATATGTGGAAAAATGATATCTGCAAGTATATGGGTTAGGTTGTAATATAGCTACAACGAAGTAGGTAGGTACTTCGAGGATTGTACCCAAAGGAGGTGAGCACTAAATTAATTCTAACTTAGAAATAAACATATCTAATTAATACTTAAACCAGATTATAGTACGAATAACTAAAAGAAGGGTTTTTGGATAAATTATAATTAGAAATAATGATAAAAGAAATAAAAGTAACTAAATGAATGAAAAGCAAGAAACCAAATAAGAAGGTAAATATCAAATCTGGGCGTGGGTGATTAGCTCAATTTGGTAATCTAAATCAACTATCATCTTGGGCTTTCTTGCTCAATCAACTAGTCAATATCCCAATAGGATCTTCCGATACGTCCACTAAAATATTGAGTCGGTAAGAACTACTTATCTTTCGATCTCACAGTCCAGACCAATTCAGGGTTAAGGTGTTCATGGATAGGCCATACCAATTTTCAATTAATTTCTTCATTGATTACTTCGTAGGGCTGTTAGGCTTAGGGTTTAGGTTCTTCCTCTCCTGAATAGTTGATCCGTTAAGAAATCCTTACACAATAGTTAATTATTCATACCTCCACTCACTAATCCCCCACAAGAGGATTAGTTCCTCATGGATCTAGTAAATCATATAAACTTGAATGAAAGAACGAACATGAAGAGAAATTCCAAGAGTAATAGTTTAGAAGAAGTCCGATTGTATTGACTTTAAATGTAGAATCCTCACAAAGTTTGAGAATAATTTCAGAATCTGATTTCTTCCCAAAAGTAAATAACAAGAATGGAAATAATGTCTAAATCTAAGAGAAAGGAAAAAACTGAAGACTAAAACTAGATAAAAAATTATACAATAGGAAGAGGTCCCATAACATGTGTTAACTGAGCCTATCTAAAGACATAGGATGGTCGTTGTCCTTAATCCTAGATCAGCTAATGTTCTCGAGCTTAAAGTTGGATCATGCAGACCAAAATGCCCATGGCTCTTATTAATTTCTCATGTAGAGGCGATGTCATGACACAAGACCTGTAGTATGTTCAGGTTCAGGGTGTCTTCAAGGGTATGTCGCAACATCCTTAGGCTGTGTCATGACATTGAAGGCAATCTTGGGCTTCTTTAGTTCTACTCCCTATGTTGCGACATCTAATGCTTAATATTGCAACCTAGCAACCAATATTAAGTTAATATGCCTTTTAATGGTCTCCTGCACACTCACAGAACATATTAGCTCACCCTTTGGCCTTATTCAGCCCCTAAGGTCAATAAAATACTCGAATAACACATTTTATTACATTGAACTAAACTTGCTTAAACGTAAATAAAACACAACTAAAATGTTTATGTTTAAGCTCCTAAAGTGTGAAAACTAGTTTAGTCTGCTACACTGAATTTTGGGAGATCAAACTCCCTCACACTTAAGTTATTACTTGTCCTTAAGCAACACAAACAAAAACAATAAATGAAAACATGACCATTGAGCAAGTATGGTACAAGTGTTAGCTTTAGAGCACATGAATAAGCATTTTGTATTCGCATATAATCTTGGCATGAGATATAACTAACTTGCCACTTTTGATATTAGACACCTAAGTTTAGTATATTACAAAACATACAAGTATTAAGGGTCTTAAATGTAGGAATCCATTCATAAATTATACAAGTAAATTGATTATCCTAGCAATTGTTCAATATGATTTCAAATTGTGAACAAGTCAACCTAGATCACATAATACTTTTCAGCTTATAACATACTGAGGCTTATGACAGGTATGGATTTCAAGAATAGTAAGCATCAAATAGTTTCAATCATGAAAATAGTTTAGCACATCATATTGTACCATATTCTTCCCCTTATTAACCCTTTCCCGCTCATCACCTTATGTCTCGTTCTCACACTTGTCTTATTTCTCCCTATAGGAAGTCACATCATAATATACCAATCATGGTTAGCTTATGAGTTTTTGTGCACTAATGAACGAGATTTTCTACTTTTGTGACTTTGTCACATTTTTTCTTTTTCAATACTACTCATTCACAAATGCTCTTACTTTTCAAGTACTTTTTCTACTTGTTTTAATTTCTTTTTGAAATTTTCTTTTATTACACATATTGGCTAACCTATAATCACTATATCATGCTCATCCCTCCTATTTCACTCGATTTTTACAAAATACTTAACCCTTAATACGTATGGCCAGATGTTTATAGTGGTGTAGTTCAGGACCAAAGAAAAAAATATAAGTACAAATTTATTTTTGGCTCGGGTTTTGTATAAAGGTTCATTGAGAAGTGTTTTCTAGCTCAAAATAGATACTAAAGATAAATAACAAGGTTAGCTTTTTGGCTCTGGGTGTATTCCAAACAATGTCTTAAGTCATCCCTAGGTACCTCAATATTCACAACACTAATCAACCAAACAGCCAAAAATTCAACAATTTATCTTTCATACTAGCATTCTCGTTTCCTTGTATTCTTTATATCATTTGGTACATACAATTGTTTTAATGCCTATTCACAGTGTAATATATAGAACTCAATAATCTAATAATCAAAAGTTTAAAACCACCTATCCTCATGCCAAATTTATTGTAAATACAATCAACCTAAGTACATGCTCCTAACCTATCACTTGTATTTCTATAAGCTCAAACACACAAATGACAAAAAAAAGAGTCAAAGAAAAGTATAAAAACTCAAAAACAAATTTTATATGTTACACCCCATACTTTAGATAACACATTGTCTTCAATGTATAGCCCCTAAAAAGATAATGAAAGAAGTTACCTGATTTATCGTGATAGTTTCATAGGCTATTTGTGGGTGCTTCCTCCATTTATCATTGAAAGCTCTAATTATTGTGTCTCCTCCATGTGGGGTTCCTACATAGAGAATTATAACAATACATAAAATAACTAATAATCTACTATTAATCCTACTCTTAAGAAAAATCAAATTAAAATAATCCAAGAATTAATACAATCTTTAAAAACAAAACTTTAACAAGGTTCAATCATCCTCCACAAAATCCATCTCTTCCTCCTGCTCAAGATTTGTCAGCCCAAACATGTTTGGCGTATAATTAGGTACTCTAATATTGTTCTGTCGTACAAACTCCTAAAAGGTTAGGCTCGACTCCTGTATCCAATGCATCATCCAATCCAGTTTTAGATGAATGCTCTCTCAAACTTTTTGTTGAGCAATTGATTTTTCTCTCATTTGAGACAAAACCTGAGTTGATGCTGCCTCCTATTGGCATTTGTTCTACTCTTTTATCTACTTTGCCCAAAGTTCAGTGTATTGTGTGAATAGAGTGTTATCAATGATACTTTGAGATGGCTTTATTGATTGTCCTGTGGATGCCATTGGAATGCCTACTTTTTTACATAAGGCTGTCACTAAGTGGGGGAAGAAAACTCCCACTTTCTGGCCACTAATACATCTTTTCATATTCTGCTAAATCCATTTCCTGATGCATATTTGTTTTTTCTATAAAATAGCATAAAATAGAATCACTCGGAAAGTATTTATATTAGATACATTTAAAGTAAGAACAAATCATGTGCATAAAAACTGAATCCACATTTTAGCATCAGGAAACATTATAGCTTGATGAAAAGAGGTTAGGATGTTGGTACTTAGGTGATATTTCCATTCGACCCTTCCTTAAGTTAAAACGTTTATAATTTTATCCATATCATTGTCTCAAAAATACTCTAAATTAGTTTCATTAATAAAATCTTTTTCGTAGTATGGGGATTTATAAAAGTCACAAATAATTCAAGGGGTTACTCACATTTCTTTCCCTCACGCAGGTACTATTTCCCATATATGACCTTCGATATTTTTAGACTCTGGGTTTGGTAAGGATGCATAAAATTCTTGAACAACATGGACCACAATGATGTCTTTTGGAATCTTCCAGAAATGCTTCCACTTATGATATCTATCTAAAAGCCATATTTCCTTACAAAGAATCATTGATGGATCAATTCCCCTCTCTTGGATAAAAGTTTTCCCTTGATGTTCAACAAAATATTTTTCAACACTTCAGTTTAGAAAATTAGAGGAGTTCGGAACCGTCGATGATTCTGGTTCATTAGTTCTTCAAACTTTTCTAGGAGGCATGATATTTTAGTTTTACTAACTAATACAATATCAAGCAAGTAAGTTCAATGGAATAGTAAAAGTTGAGTTAGGAACCCTTAACCTCATACAATTTTTTGGATTCCTCGTCACATTTTTTTGTTCGTTGTTCCCTAAGATGTTCTCGTTCTTTCCTACACTACGTAAGCTTTGAAGGAAGAAATTTCCCAAACAAATTAAAAAGAAAATGAGAAAAGTGAGTTTTAGGGTTTAAGGGATTTGAGAGATTTTAGGAGATTAAAAGAGTTGAGAGATGTTTAAATAATGGAAGAATATGTATTTAGGTTTTAAAATAGGTGTTTTAAAGGTTAAAAATTGGGTAAAGTAGGTTTTAATTCGTCGATTTGCACGATTGGGTCGGGTCAACCCTATAAAAAATTACAACGATGTCACAACATAGGGGTTCTGCATCGTGACACACAAATTTTGTGCAACAACATTGAAAGAATTTTCTTAATTTTTTTAAATGTGCCCTTGGTGTTATGACACAAGATTCCCATGTTGCGACAATGGCTTCGTTGTCACCCAAAATTCCAATTTGTAAAGTGTTACGAGTTTTATAAAATAAAAATTAATAAAAATTAAAATCTAATCAATAGGCATAAACATGTTTGTAAAGAGCTAATGGGGATAGAGCATACAATGGCCCTTCAGATCAAGCGATTCATTCGAAGACAAGGCATAAGAGGAAGAAGAAGAAGAACGCGAGGAGAAGAGTAACAATAAAGAGAATGATGAGAAGGAAACTGAAGAAGACATGTTGTATCGAGATGACTTTTTTAAGATATTTTTCAACATGCAACCCACAACAAGAGGGGCATCTGTCTTCCGAGAGCTAAGTGAGCTGTCTAGTTGATAGCAAATCCCGAAACTTGTCATGCATGGTAAAGGAAAAGGAATCATAGGACAAAGAAAGGGTTCTAAGGATGATTTAGAGTAGTTACATGCATTTGCATTTTATTTGCTTTTTAATGTCGCATGTAAACTATTGAATACTTTTAGTTTTTGGACAATTTTATTTTGTGTTGGTGTGTTGGTTGTTTTTTTTTTTTTTTTTTGTCTGTGTTTTTCTTATGTGCAGTGAGTTACCCTAAAAGATTACGCAACATTTAGAATTTTAACGAGAAGGTGAACACCCGAGCTTGTCTGGTGCTACATTCTAGGGAAGTCTAGTAACCTCCTAACCTTTATTTTATACATATTGAGGACAATGTGTAGTCTGAGTGTAGGGGGTGCACATAAGTTTTATGTGTGTTTATTTTTTATGTTTATTTGTGTGTTTATTTTATTTTTTTATGCATTTTTCAAAAAAACTTCAAATATACCAAAAATATTTTCTGTTTTTGTTTTTAAAATTTCCAAAAACCCAAAAATATTTTTCTTATTTGTTTTAAATTTTTGTTATTGCATGGTGCTTGGACTTTCATTGAGTAATAAATTAGTAGTTGTACATATAGAATGAGTATATAAGTTGCTAAAAATGTAAATTTTGAATGATGCTAGATAATTTCTCGCTCTTAACTATAGATTAATTAGTTCATTTGGTTAATAGGTATAATAGACTAGAGGCAATAACCGAAAATAAAGTGTATAAAATGTATCATAGGATGAATGAAAGATACGAATCCTTATAGACAAATAATTGGAATTGCTAATTGTTCATTTAGATAGATGTATGCTTAATAAAATTGTTGCTAGGTGACTAATCCGGGAAGGACGTTAGGCATTGTTTGTATAGCCTTGAGCCTAAAGGACCAACCTTAAACACTATGTTACCCGTAGTTCTCGAATTTGGGCCTTACATTGCCCTTCTTAATGAACCTTTTTGTTTAAAACCTTGAGCCAAAAATTGAGTTCGAAACTCAACCCTTCACTATCCTTGAATGTTGTAATGCACTATTGAATGGATGTCAGGCCATGGACATCGAGGTTTAGATAGGAACATTACGGAGGTTTCTCACAAAAATGTACTCGAGTGATTAGTGAAGATGGGTTGAGTTAGCTCGTAAATGATTCTTGCTAGAAATTAGATTAATTAGTTCATTTGGTTAATAAGTATAATAGACTAGAGGTAATAACCGAAAATAAAGTGTATAAAATGTATCATAGGATGAATGAAAGATACAAATCCTTATAGATAAATAATTAGAATTTCTAATTGTTCATTTAGATAGATGTATGCTTAATAAAATTGTTGCTAGGTGACTAATCCGGGAAGGACATTAGGCATTGTTTGTATAGCCTTGAGCCTAAAGGACCAACCTTAAACACTATGTTACCCGTAGTTCTCGAATTTGGGCCTTACATTTCCCTTCTTAATGAACCTTTTTGTTTAAAACCTTGAGCCAAAAATTGAGTTAGAAACTCAACCCTTCATTATCCTTTAACGTTGTAATGCACTATTGAATGGATGTCAGGCCATGGACATCGAGGTTTAGATAGGAACATTACGGAGGTTTCTCATAAAAATGTACTCGAGTGATTAGTGAAGATGGGTTGAGTTAGCTCGTAAATGATTCTCGCTAGAAATAGTGCTTAAAGAAAAGAAAAAAATGAAAGAAAAAAAAAGTGATGATCAAAAGCATTGTAAGAGAAAAGAACAAACATAGTGTAAAAATGCTCAAAAATAAGAAAAAGAAAGTGGCATAAAATAATCTTGAAATCATAGTACGTAGAAACGAGCTAATATTAATTATCCTTTTCCACATCATTAGAGAGATAAGAAAGGTAAGAGAAGGAGAAATAAGGCAATGAGATGTAACGATCACATTTTGAGTGGAATTGGGAATAATGTCATGTGCTATACTATTCATAGTGCTTGAACTGTTTTGAGATGAACTTTCTTTGAATCCATACCAACCTTAGCCTTAAAATGTTACAAGCTTAAAAGACCTTTGGGACCCGGATCAGTCACCGAAACATTAGTTTGTATATAGCTTGCATTTGTTAGAATGAGCGTGGACAATCATTTTTAAATATCTATAAGCGATCCATATAATTTATTTTGATGGACCACATTTGTACATATGTTCATTTACATTGCTTCTATCTCTATTGAAATTTTAACTTTTTAAACTAATAATATTTGCATTACGAGTAGGTAAATTAGCTAGATATCATTCTTAAATTGCATGTGAAGTAATTCTTGTACGAATTTGATGTTGTATAACAATATAACTTAATTGTTTGATTTAGTCCAATGTTCATCTTTTTGCATGTTTTGTGTCTTTACTTGAAGAAAAACAAAGACTTAAGTATGGGGGAATATGATCTGCCACAAATCGATGTGGAAAATTAGGCTTTTCCGACACAGTAAAGGAGATTTTTCTCTATAAAAATAGTGTTTTTAGCTTAGTTTTTCATTATTTTTGTATTTTTTATATTTTTTTGGTAATAGGTGAAAATCTCTCTTTTTTGTTTATTTTTTACCCAAATTAGTTGATAGTGTCATTAGGAGGTCTAACGCATGTTTGAGTGATGTAGGGATGTGTCGAAGGTTGAAAATAAGCGAGAACGACATCTAGGGTAGGCGTATCGCGACATCCAACCCCTGGAATTGCATTACCTTCGATAGTATAGAAGACCAAGGAGACCCTTTAGTGGTATCACAACATCCTCCATAGGTGTCATGATATCCACCTCTCAAGGAAGACCCCCAAGTTCAATACTGCCCAAGATATCGCGATATCCTCTTCTGAATATCGTGATGTAGCCTTCGCCACAAAAATGGCAACATTTGTCTATTCGAACCATCAATCACATAAGGCACGTGTAGGGGAAATTTTGGCGTCAAAAAATCATTAGAACACCCTTCAAAATAGCAAAAAAATTGCTGAGAAGAAGAGAAACACATTTAGCTTAGTTTTAGGTTTAGTTTTCTCTAGGTTTTCTTTAGTTTTTCTCTGCACTTTTCTAGGGTTTTTATTTTTCTCTTCTTCTTCCTTAGATTAGAGTTTATTTTTCTACATTTACTTCTTGTTATTGATGTTCTTTATGTTAGTTAAGCTAGTTAGCACTGTAGCTAAGGTTTATTTACATTTCCAGTCTCTGTACCTTACTTTCAAGACTCTTTAAGCTTTAATTTAATGCATTTCGATTTATTTTACTTCAAATCTATTAAAGCTTGTTCCTTTTATGTTTCTTGCTTTAGATTTCTTTGTTAAATTCTTTTGGTTTCATGCTATTTAAGTTTTCTTGCATGAAAATCATAACTTTCACATTTTTCTTAAGTTTTACTTTCACGATTGCTTTATCTTCTATTGTTATGTTTATTTTCTTGACTTTTAGCATGTGTAGCTAAATCTTTCAGGAGGTTGGTTGATGGGGATGTGTATAAACTAAAATCTTTGCACAAAGGACAAAATCGTAACAAATTGGACTAATTTGAATAGAACTAAGAACTTAGGCAGTGATTGTAACACCTCTAACCCATATCCATCATCGGATTAGGGTTATAGAGCATTGTCGTACTATTGGAACATTTAAATTTAATGTCATTCAACAACATAAACATATCATAGAACAATCATACATATACATATGTACCTAAATCGAGCCCTCGAGGCTCTAAAAATTCTTTAGAAATAAATTGGGACCAATTTGAAATCATTTGGGAAGTTTAGGAAAAAATTTAAAAAATTTGGAAACAAGGGTCACACGGTCGTGTGGCTAGGCCACGTGCCTCACACAGTTGAGACACACGCCCGTGTCTCAGGTTGTGTAACCTTCGAACTAGGGATACACGGTCGGGTCCTAGCCTATGTCCTCACCCGTGTAACTCAATGAGTAAGGTCACACAGCCGTATCACACACCCATGTACCAAGTTATATTACACGGCTATGTACCAGGTCGTCTGCTAGGCCGTGTAACTCACTGACTTGCATACAAAGGAACTCTTAGTCGCCAGGCCATGTGCCACACACAGCTGATACACATGCCCGTGTGGACCTAATATGAACCTTAAACAACAAGTTTACCATTTCAAGTTTACTTGGAACCTAAGTAAACCACTTACCAGCCAAACAACCAATTCAAAATATCCTTAAACAAGATAAAAACATGCTAAATCATCCATCTAACATTCAACCAATATGCCACTCATAGACACCTCAAACACATACTAATAATGCTTACTTAAACATGCCAAAAACCTACCACAAATTCATTCATAATAACTCATTCCATACTAAGATTAAAAACACAACATAATTGAACATTCTCACTCCAATACTTTGTACAAAAATGCTTTATATATCTACTAATAAAAATGGTTCCAAAAGGACTTATCTAGACATGCATCATAAGTCCAACACCATTCATTATCAACAAGCATAAACATACCAAATTTTAACATTTACATATTCACCAAAACATCATAATACCAAAGACCTCTCCTATTACATTCAACTTTAACCAGCTTCAAACAAGTACCAAAATGACTACCAAGATGATGATGATAGTATGGGAGCTTCTGAGTTGATCCAATCAAAGTAACGATTCCAAGAGTCCTACAAAATCAAATCAAACTAATAAGCACAAAGGAGTTTAGTAAGTTCGATAAGTAAACTCATTTGCTATCAAATACCATATTTCCAAAGGATGTTAACTTTTATTACACTGGAAATAAGCCTGCTAGGCACTAAGCCTAAATAACATCGGCACTAAGCTTACTAGACACAAAGCCCAAATAACACCGGCACCAAGCCTGCTAGGCACAAAGCCTGAATAACAGTATAATTCAACATTGAAACATCATTCCATAATAGGATTTAAAGATTTAATCACTAATGAGGTATTTAATTCAACTAAAAATAAACATAAAACGAACTTACTGGACTGGTTTGCAGAAATAGCAAAGTACAAGAACTACTCTGAAATCTTTCCTTTTCCAGGATCGTCCACATGTTTGTGATCTAAAATAATACTTTCATTGAATTAAGTAATCTAAAATTCAATTTAATCCATAATTCATTTTTACGTAAACTTACTATTTGGCCTTTAAAATTTTAACTTTTTCACGATTTAGTCCTTAAGCTTATAACTTAAAATGTAACCATTTTAATCTAAACCCATGTTAATAACACATACAAGGGACCTTGAATAGCTCATGATTATCACCATCTCACAATAAAACCTTAGAATTTATACAATTAACAATTTAGTCCTTAATTCCAAAATTTAACAAATATCACTTAACAAAACTTTTTTTATTTTTCATAATCTACCATTTAACATGAAAAACCATTCAATAAAAATCATGTAATAACCCTCAACCTTTATCAATTTTACAAATTAACCCCCGGGCTAGCTAGATTAAGCTAAAACGAGTTCAAAAACATGAAAATCATTAAAAACGGGACCAAAATCACATACCATGCAAGTGCTTAGACCAATCAATTCTTCAAAGCCTAAAAATGGCTACTTTTCTTCTAATTTTCAATGGAGAAAACCAATTGAGAAGATGATACCATCTTTTTTTATTTTAGTTTTATTTTATTTATTAAATTACCAATTTAACCTTTAACATTAACCTTAAAATCCATTAAATAATGCTCATAATTATCCATTAACCCTAAGAATTGGGTAATTATCATTTAAAACCACTTACTTTATTATTTTATAGCCATTTGTGTAATAGCCCGATTTAGACCCTATTCAAAATAGTGGTTTCAAGACCACTAATCCGAGTCAGAAAAATATTTTAAAATTATTTTCTATGTTTATTATGTGTGAATTTAAATGCGTGAAATTTTCGTGATTTAATTATGTCGTTTGAGTGCCCGATTTAATAAAATGGCTTAATCGCGTAAAATGAAAATTTGAAGGTTTAATGTGAAGGGGGCCAAATTGATGTTGTATTTATAACATAAGGTATTTAATTTTCAATTTGATCATGACATAATGTAATGGACGGTAGTAACCTTAATTTATAATGGCTTTATATTTTAAGTTAAAGGTTAATTAGGTAAAATGTGTTATATCATGTATTAAATAAAACATAAATTAAAAGCTATTGTTCATATATTCTTTTGGCATGAACGAAACTAAAGAAAATAAAAATAAAATAAAGGGTTTAAAGGTTCGACCATTAGAAAGCTTGATTCAAGGTGAGTTCTAGCTCGGTTTTTAATAATTTTTACGTTTTTGAGATCTTTACAGTGTAATGTACAAAGCCTATGCTTGAATTTTTTATTTTGATGAATATTTTGAGTTATTTCATTGATGAATATTTGAGTTTTGTGATGTTAGTTGATGAATTATGAAAGATATGTTTTGGATTAATATGTTTTGTATTGGAATTTTTGATGATTTTGAGTAATTAGGGCTTAATTGAAAAAATGATAATTTGAGGGACTTAAATGTTAAATAAATGAAATGTATGGACTTGTATGAACATGGGTAGAATTCGGCCTAAACATGGTGTGTGCAAATTTTGCATGTTTTGTGTTTTGTGCAATTTGGACTAAATTGTAAAAAGTGTAAAATGTTAGGGGTAAAATGGTAATTTACCCATTTATGTGTTTTTGGACTAAATTGAGTGAAATGATGTTTGAATGAGTTTAGTTTGAATATTTTTAGATCAAGAACCAAAGAAATTGAATTTAGATCGGGGGAAAACCAAAGTTGTCGAGTAGTCGTCCTGTTCCGATTATCATTGTCCTAGGTAAGTTTATAAGCAAATAGATGTTATTTATTTGATTAAGTACGAATTATATATGTTGAAATGTAAAATGTAATTTTATATATATGTGAAAGCCGAATATGTATAAGCTTGGAATCTATGTGTACAAGTTCGATTCGACCGAGTTACGACGTCTGAAGTCCCCGTACGAACCTTAGGAATAGGTAGGATACATATGTCATGACATAGGATTTCGATATGTGATGTGTGAGTAAGACCATGGTATCGATATATGTATGCGAGTAAGACCATAGTATCGATATATGTATGCGAGTTAGACCACATTTAATACGTTGGCATCGATATGTGATTCTGATATATGTGTATAAGTAAGACCATGTTTAATACGTTGGCATCGATATGTGACTCTGATATATGTGTGCGAGTAAGACCCTGTCTGGATAGAGGCATCGATATGTGATTACATTTAAGACCACGTCTGGGACATTGGCATTATACGATATGTGAGATTATCCGAGTATCCTATTCAATTCTGAATGGTTCTACGGGTAATTATAAGTTGTGATCGAATGAGTAAATCGAGCTAAGTGATCAAGTATGTGATAGTTGATTTCCTATTTGAAAATATGGTAAGTTGGTTATTTGGTATGTGACGAAAAATATACATGATGCTAATGTGAATATATGTGTACATGTGAAGTATATTCAGCCACATGTTATGTATAAGTATGTGATATTAAAATTTGATTCATAAATATATGCATACAAGTGTTTTAATATTTGATTATATATATATTGATAATATGACTTTGAAAGTGTATGATACTTTGATAAAAGATATATGTATCTTTGGCCAAGGTAAAGTTCATTTATGATATTATATGTTGCTTATGTAACTTTAAGCTTGAGATTAAATGTGATTGTGTTATTGTAAATTGGTTTAATTAAATTGAGTTGCTTATTTGCTTATGACTTACTAAGCTATGATAGCTTATTGTGCGTATATGTTTACCTCTATTTTATAGATTTTGGGATCAAGTTACGAGCTCGGGGATTGTTGGCAAAGTCTATCACACTATCAACTATTTTCGGTATTCTATAAGTTTGAAATTTTGAACATATGGCATGTATAGGCCTGATATATTAGTATGTTTGGCTTTGAATTTGTATATATCTTAGCCATGCGAAAATGGCTTAAACTTGCTTTTAATGCTTATATGTGTATCCAGTTATGGCATAGGTTTGTTATTAAAGTATATTTCATGGCATATATATGTGTGGTATTTGGCTATATGGTTCGGCTTGATTATTAGGTTAGTTGATGATTTATTAATTTAACAAGGGATAAATATATATTATGGTAAGTATATTTCATGACATGTTTGAATGGTGTTTTGGTTATATGATTTAGTCGGGTATTGATACGTATGACTTATAAATTAGTCATGTTGATAAATTTAATATATGGCATATATGTGGTAGTGTTTGATCATATGATTCGGCATTGAGAAATGCTCCATATGATGTATATATATATTGGCTTATTAAGTGACGTTTTGGTTTAGTACAAAGCATATAAAATTTGTATGATTTATGTGGTTAACTTTATTACCCGAATTGATAAGAAGTAAGTTGGTTTTGTGTTAAATTTTGGTATAATGCATAGTATGTGTAACTAATATGATTGCATTCGGCATTTGTACATATTAATTAGGGTGAACTGATTTGATTTCATGATTCTATTATAAACATGTTGTATAGGTTATGTGACTAGTTATTAAGTGAACTAAATACATGATTATATTTGGGTGGTAATAAGTTTAGTTAATAAAGTATGCCTATGAAGTCATTGGTTGTGAAATGATCAACTTTGTTTGATTAAAAAAATGTTTATTTAAGCTTGTGATTGACTGGCATACTTTGTATTATATATATAGGATTAATTTTGGTAGCCGAATAGGTGAGCAAATGAATTGATCATGTATTTGTAATTTTGTCATGATGTTAGCATATACATTTTGGTATGTTTGATTTAATAATTATGCTTGAAATGGTTCGTAGTTTGTTTGAATATATGATGATTGATATAATGGTTTGATTATAAGAAATGTTATATGTGTTTATAGTAATAAAGAAAAACGAAAGTTGACATTGAACAATGCATATGTGTTTAGCATGTTTTAATATTCAGCTATTATATTGGAAATTGACCATACGAATATAATTCATGTTATAAGATAACAAAATGATTATAGTGAGTTTTATAAAAATTGTTTTGTACTATGTACATAAATTATTCAAGAATTGTTAAATTGAAGTTACAAATGTATACCTTCGAATATGATTTGAGCGATTGTGTGAATGTATGAAAGTTGTGTATTTTTCGATAATGCCTCTTAACCCCATTCCGGCGATGGATACAGGTTAGGGGTGTTACATTTGACCCTTTTAACTAATAGAACTCCACTTTTACACTTTTTACAATTTAGTCTTTTTTACTTAATTAATCATGCAAACATCAAAATTTCTTAACAAAATTTTAATATGACCCTAATATAATCCCGTGAACATTAAAATAATAACTTAATTGTCAAATTTGTGGTCCCGAAACCACTATTTTGGTTTTACTAAAAATGGGTTGTTATAGTGACGCCCCTAAAGGAATATTAAGATAAAGTGAGAACAAAAGGTAATCTTGTCACCCAACTGTAATAACCTGTTTTTAGTCAAATCGAAACAGTGGTTTCGAGACCACAAATCCAAAGTCAAAACGTAACAGCCTGGTTTAGACCCTATTCAGAACAGTGGTTTCGGAACCACAAATCCAAGTTAGAAAAATATTTTAATATTATTTTTGGTGTTTACAGTATGTGAATTAATATGTATGAAAATTTCATGTAAAAATTTTATCATTTGTGCGCTCGATTTAATTAAAATGACTTAATTGCATAAATTGTAAAAGTGGCTAGCTAATCGTTAAAGTGCTACATTGCTATTGTTTTTATAATGTGGAGTCCTTAAGATGTAATTTGACCTTTGGAAACATGCATGGACGATTATGGACATTGATTATAATGTTTTCAAATTAATTTACAAAGGTTATTTAGTAAATTATGTATTATAATGTAATTAAATAAAAGAAAACATGAAAATTACATGCAAATGTTCATCTTTGACCGAAACTTGAGAAAGCAAAAGGGGTTTTAAGCTTTCAAACATTCGGCCATGGTTCAAGCTTGATTCAAGGTTCGTTTTTACTCGGTTTTTGATAATTTTTACGTTTTTGAGATCGTTGCTTCGAATACGAGCTAGCTCATGCCTGAATTTTTGAATTTGATGATGATTTTGTGTTTTTTCATTGTTGAAAGCTTGATTATTTTTGTGTTAGATGATGAAAAATAAATATATGTTGTTAGATTGTCAAGTTTAATTAAGTGGTTTTTAGTAAAAATGCCTATTTAGGATTAAATAGTAAATTTTTTAAATTGAGGGGTCAAAATGTGAAATAAATGAAAGAAATGGGCTGCTATGAATCTTAGTAAAATTTGGCTATACTAGAGTTTAGTGAAATTATGTGTATTTTGTGTTTTGTGAAATAGGGACTAAATTGTAAAAAATGTGAAATGTTAGGGGCTAAAATGCAAATTGCCCTTTTATGTGTTTTTGGGTGAATTTGAGTACATATGTGATTAAACAAGTTTAATTTATATTAATTTAGATCAAGAAAAGAGGAAATTGGAATTGGATCGGGGGAAATCTAAAGTTGTCGAATAGTCGTCCTGGTTCGTTCGTCTTTGTCTGAGGTAAGTTCATAAGTAAATAAATGTTGTTAAATTAAATGTATTGATTTTGTAAATAGCCGAATTGAATTTTATGTATGTATAACTACTTAGTCGAATTGAATTTAGCATGGAATGATGTGTTACGAGCATGAATCGATTGTGTTACGACGTTCGAAAGCCCCATACGAACCTTAGGAATAGTTAGGATACATATGTCATGACATAGGATTTCGATATGTGATTCGTGTAAGGCCACGTCTGGGATGTTGGCATCGATTTGTGATTTACGTGTAAGACCATATCTGGGACATCGGCATTGTATATGAGTTCGTGTAAGACCCTATCTGGGACGGTGGCAACGATAGTTGATCACATGTAAGACCTCGTATGGGGAATAGGAATTGTACGAGTTTTTCGAGCTATCTGAGTATCCTTGTTGATTCCGAATGGTTCAACGGGAAATTACATGGCAAAATCAAATGTGAACTCGAGTTAAATAATTCAGATATGTTTTAAGTTTATATGAAATTAGAAAGAAAAAGGTAAGTGTTGTTGCATAATATGATCATGTGAACTATTTGTGATATGTTACTATATATATATATATATGTATATGTGTGTGTGTGTGTGTTTGTGAGATTGGAGGTATTCGACCTAATTGAATTATGTATAAATGTTATTTTGATGATTTATTTGCTTATGACTTACTAAGCTACCCAAGCTTACTTTGTGTGTTCATTTGGTGCTTTTTAGATTTTGGAAGCTAGTTACGAGCTCAGGGATCGTCAAGGATCATCATCACACTATCGACTATCATTCGGTACTTTTGAAGTTTGAAACTTTGAACATATGGCATGTATAAGCTAGTTTTAATGTGTTTGTATTTTGAATTTGTATATATATAGCCATGCGAAAATGGCTTGAGTTTGTTGTTAATGCTTGTGCGAATTTGGTTATGCTTGAACTCATTTTGAGAAGTTTATATCATGGTATATCTTGTGTGATGCTTGGTTTATAAAATTGTGAGCAATATCAATGTGGTTGATGGATGTGTTTTTGGGTGTGGTGTATATCTAGTCATGGTATAAACTTATTTTAGTAAGTGTGTTTAATGGCATGTAAATATAGTCTGTGTTTAATGGCATGTAAATATAGTGTTTTGGTTATATGGCTTGATTGAGTAATGATAAGAATGGCCTATGATTAGCTCACTTTTGGTAAGTTTGATGCATGGTATGTTTTTTCTTTGTGAATGGTTTTATAGTTTGGCTTATATATTCGATTGTGAATTGGTTATTTTGATTCGGTTTGTAATGGCAATGTATGTAATAGCCCGATTTTGGGCCTAGTCGAAACAGTGGTTTCGAAATAACTATTTCAAGGCTGGAGAAATTATTTTTAATGTTATTTTATGTGTTATAGCATGATTATATGAGTGCATGAAAATTTTAGTGAAATAATTTTAGCGATTGCTAGCTTAATTGAGAAAAATGACTAAATCGCATAAAGGGCAAACGCTTTGTTTTTCTAGATAAATATGTTAAATAGCTAGAGAACCAAAATTTGGGGTCTTTAAAGAGCAAATGGACCCTTAAGAAAGGCTTGGCCGGCCATAGAGAGAAAGAAAGTAGAAAAGTCAAAATTAGGTGTGGTTGGTAACTTAATTTTGACTAGAAATAGAATAAAATAAAACAAAAAGTACAACTTTTCATCTTTCTTCTTCCCCACCAAAAATGGCAGCAAACAGGGGAGTTTTAAGAGCCTAAACTTTCAGCCACTTAGTTCTCTTGCAAGTAAGTGATTTTGATGACTTTTCTTGATGATTTTTACATTTTTGGGACCCCTAAAGCTTAATCTAGCTATTGAGGGGACTATTTTGCAAAATGGTTGAGAGTCTAGGGTTTTTCCATGAAATCAAATGTGTTGTTAACTGAAATTTTATGGAAGAATATGAGTTATGGTTGTGAAATAAACAACTTTTGTAAAGTGGTTTTCATGGAAAACACCTAAAAGGGCTATTTTGTAAAAGTTATAAAATAGGTTGTAATTGTATGAAATAGTGGAAATTTGGGGTTGTCATAAGAGTAATAAATAGTCGCTTAGGTTTGGCTAATAAGGAAATTTGATAAAAATTGATTTCTAGGCCTAGGGGTAAAATGGTCTTTTTGTGAAAGTCCGGGGGCAAAATGGTCATTTTGCCAAAAATGTGAATTTTGATTGTCCAAATTTATTTAGTGATTAAATGATTGAATTCCATCATATTAGATCAAGAAAAATTGAGATTCGGGCTTAAATCGAGAAAGTACGTGGTTAAGGATAAAAAGAGAATAATTAGCCGAAATTGTATTTGAGGTAAGTCCGTGTGATTAAATAAGTACGATATCGATGTTATTGTTAATATACTTGAAATCTATCTTGCTATGATTGTATTGAATTTTATGTTGAAGATATTGTATATGAGAAAGTGATGCCAAATGTTAATAACATATATGTGATGATTGAATGCATTGGAAATTTGATGGAATATGATATTCCATTGAAACAAGTAAGTTGGGTGTAAATAATGCAACTACATGGTTATTATACGTGATTAAATTGATATAGCATAAATTGTTTGATTGTGACTATGAGTAATGGTATGATGAGACTTAACGTGATAAACTCTCAGTTGAACCTTAGGAATAGATTGGATATTCATGCCATGACATTGGGTCATATGTATGCTACTGTAAGACATGTTGAGACATGCATCAGCCACATTATGAGAGCCAGTGTAAGACATGTCTGGGACATGCATCAGCCTCGAGATATACAAGCCAGTGTAAGGCATATCTGGGACATGCATCGGCATTGAGACGAGAACTAGTGTAAGACATGTCTAGGACATGCATCAGCCTCGAGATATACAAGCTAGTGTAAGACCTGTCTGGGACATGGCATCGACACCGATGGATGAGAGCTAGTGTAAGACCTGTCTGGGACACAACATCAGCCTCGATATATGAAAGTCAGTGTAAGACCTGTCTGGGACATGGCATCGACTTTAATGTGCTAGCCAGTGTAAGACCATGTCTGGGACATGGCGTTGGCATCTTATCCCATGTTTTGGGCTATTAATTATCCTGTAGTATTCTAAATGGTTCAACGGGAGATGTATGGTTTATATCGAAATAATAGAGCTGATGGCTATGGTGTGAGTGGTACAGGTACTTACATGAAATTGATGACATGTGATTCAATTCATTTTGTATGATTAATAAGGAATGAATATGAGTAAGTATATGAGCATGTTGAGTAATATAGGTATGTATGCCAAACTCATGAGAAATGATTTCGGTTTATGATGTACATTTGGTGAGGATATAAATAGGTAACTCATGCCTATGAGAATGATTTCGTGATGACCTTGTGATTATAGATTTATACTTATGATGTATAAACATGTATTTTTACCAATATGGTAAAAATGATTTAATAAGGTGTGATAAACTTAGTATTATTAATTTACACTAAAACAATATTGGGCAGTAGCAGTAGCTTGACTTTGAAAATCCACCAAAAATTGTGGAATCTGAGTTAGATGATTAATATAATATGAAATTAAATCCTAATGAGTCTAGTTTCACATATAAGAAATGGTGTAAGAAAAAGAGTTTCATATTATGAAATATTTAAATTATTGTGGGATAGAGTCAGAATGATTTCGAAATCCCCTGTTCTAATTTGAGAAAATCATTGAAAATTGTAAAAAAATGGTTATGGGTTATAATTTATATGCTTAAAATTATTAATGACTCTATTTTCAATATAAATAGACAGGAATGTCATTTGAGTCTCGTATCATCAGATAATTAAATTTTAGTGAAGAGGGGACAGAACTTTTAGATAGCAAGAAAGGTGTAAATTTAAGGAATAAATTGTACTTATTGACTAGACCAAAAATTATGAAAATTTTATGGTAAGAAGACATATGAGTCTAGTTTCAAGGAAAATTAGCAGAAGTTAATTTGGAGTTCTGTAGTTCCAGATATAAATAATTTAACGACTGTAACTTGAGAAAATAGCTTGACCTGAACATAAATAAAAGTGTAAATATGGTTGTATTACCTTGAGAAGCGAGTTGATAAATTGCTTATTATTTTCATACGGTCTTACTAAGCTATAAAGCTTACTCCTTTCATTTCCATTTATTTAGTGTTGACAGGTGAGCTCGGGGTTGGAAATCGTCAGAGGCAGCATCACACTATCAAGTCATCGCCTTTGAAGTAGTGACCCATATTTGTTAAGTGTTTTCGTGTGAGTGGCATGTATAGGGACTTAGTTTTTATGTTAGCCATTATTATGATTAGCCAAAGGTATTGGCTTACATTGAGTTACTTATATATGGCCATGAGGTGTGGCTCATAGTGATTATGGTTTGTAAACCTATCTATCTATGCCATGTTCTAATGCTTGTGATGTGATTATGCTTGTTGGCTATAAACGGTTGGTATTATGAATTATGCGCATGATGAATGTTTTATGACCAATCTAAATGGACATGGCCATGAATTAAATGTGTCTTAATATGGGATGCTAAATCATTGAAATGATGTCATGATATGTTTCCTTGGTGTGTATAAGATTAAAGGTAACATAAAAGGCTTGGTAACATAAAAGATTATAGCTGTGTGGAGGACACGGCCTAGCACGCGGGCGTGTGGCCTGGTCGTGTGGTTCAATTTTTTTGCTGACATCATAAACAGAGAGTTACACGACCTGAGGACACGGGCGTGTGATCATGTTTCATGAAAATTTTCCTAAGTTTTCCCAAAACTTTCAAAAGTTCTCGGTTTAGTCCCAAACTGCCTTTAATGCATGTTTTGAGCTTCGGTATCTAGCGTAAGGGACATTATGCATGTGATGGAATGTTTTTAATTTAAATGAAAGTTTTATGAAATGATGTATGCCTCGAACCCTGTCCCGGCATCGGATACGGGTAAGGGTTGTTACAATGTATGTGCATATATTATGCCTGAATGATTGGCTAATTAAGTACGGTTGGTGAAGACAAATAAATGAATATGTTATATGATTGTTTTGGCTGATATGTTTTGTTTGAGGTTCGGTAATGAAAGATCAAAATGTTAGATTTAATATTTGAGTTGAAAATGTGCCATATTTGTGGTTAAATAATTTGGTATTTGATAGATATGTACTTTGGTATGATTTGCTTCGGTACTAGTGTTTAAAATGGATTATAATCATAATTGTAGGTGGTTAAATGAATATGCTTGTTTATGTGTATTATATACGCATGCTTATTATGTCGTGTGGATGTGTTTATCTAGATAAACATGCATAACATGTGAATTGGTATAGTCATGACTTAATTAATGGAATAGGTTATAGATTCGGAAATTATATATAAAAAAAAAGGATGTTGCATTTAGGGTAAAATGCGTATATTATAATAACATCAAAGGTATGTACGGCCATATTGTAATGTTGCTAACGTTGCATGTAGACACTCAATTTTTCCCGGGCCCAGAAATAAGTCCAAAAACAAAATAATAAACCCAAAAAAAAACGAAGTCCAAGTTCAGTCCAGATTTACAAATATAGTTTGGCCCGATCGGAATGGCCCATTACATGAAAAGATTTAAGGTCCATCTACAAGCTTGATTCATATGGAAATATAATCTTCAATGATATGCAATCTTAGATATGATATGCAATCTTAGATATGATACAATCTTAGATATGATTGCAATCTTAGATATGATATGCAATCTTAGAAGATATGATTTTGTAATCTTAGAGATTTAATTTATAGATACCTTTTAATCTTAACCGTTGATGTAATTGATCTGTACCGTTGGATTTGAGGAGGTTCAACTATAAATAGAGGCCTCTCCCTTCATTGTAAACACACTGGAGTTTTGGGAAACAATAAAATTTTTGAGAGCTTTCACTCAAGTTTCTCTCCCTCTTACGTTCTTATTTTCTACGATTTGTTCTTATTTTATTCTTTGTTCCTCTTCGTTTTTCAACCCTTTTTTTATTTTGATTTAATCCATGTTTCCCTGATTTTTTTATATATTTTTTAATTTTTTTAAATAATTTTAATATCATATCAAACTATTTCATTTTTTAATAAATTTTTTTAGTATTACTCTTAGTAAATTATTTTTTAAATTTTACTCAAATCATTATTTTTAAAAATATATATTTCATTTAGTTTTCATATTTTATCCAAAAGTTTTTCTAAAATGAGGCAATGTTTTTCGTATTTAGGAATTCGGGAAATAGTGCTCTAACATGCTGGGTTGCGATTTCCCGTTTGTCTAAATGTCTAAAGTATCCTTCTAGATAGATTTAGTAAATCACGAGATGATTTCAGTTATGAGAGTTAAGAATATTGTGTCCTATCATGCTGGATGTGATGTTTGTATTCTTTCGGAGCTAAGGAATCTCAATTTTTCAACTTAAATAATTTCGGTTTAAAAAAAGGATCCTATTTTTAAATCCTTTCAAATTTTTGACATTAAGACAGAAAACTATTCAATTTGGTACCAATTTTGGGCGCATGAGAGGGTGCTAATCCTTCCTAAATGCATGTAACCGACTCCCAAACCTATTTTCTTAATTTTCGTAGACCAAAACGTTTTATAAGGTGATCCAATCACACCTAAAAAAGGTTGGTGGCGACTCCCATTTTTGTTTTTCAAAAGTCGATCCCCGTTTTTCGAACAATCCTTTAAAAAATGGTTTCGACAGCTTGGTGACTCCACTGGGGATGTTAAGAGAGTCAAGCCAAAAATTTGATAACTTTCTGCCTTAATACTAAAAATTTGAAATGATTTAAAGATAAAGATCCCTTTTTATGTGTTTGCTGCATATGTTTGTTATTTTTCTCGCACACATTGCATTTGCATGACCGTTGTGGTCGCACCCTTAAGTGGGAGTGAGAAGCTACGCTTTTGTAAGGTTTTCACCTTCGTATGAGCTAGTGGATTGCTTCCGGGATACTGTACCTATGTCTTCGTGAGATTTTCATCTCCACATGGCCATAAGGAAATGTGTCCCCTGAACTGAACTTGGTCTATATGAGCCTATAATGGGTGAGGACCGAGGAATCTGCTGGTTCAGGTACCCTCACTTTAGAACCAAACTACATATAGTGAACTTTAAGTGCTTGTCCTAGGTAGTATGGTTATGACCTTTAGTACCTACCTTTATAAGTGTTTGTTTATTACATCTTTTTATATGATACTGATTTGTTTTTTTTTTTGTCATCATTGCATGTCATCCATCATTAAACGGTGTCGATTCACGGCTCGATTTCTAGATTAGAAAGTTTTGTAATGAGGAACGAATACCTTAATAAAGTGGAGGACAATGCTTCTGTCTGTACCTGGCCAGAGAAAACCCAGTTGGAGAAATGAGATAGTGTCACCGAGGGGTATACGTCAGAGTTGTGGGACTTCACTTGTGTTAATTCGACACAGAATGATTTGCATGAACTGAGAAATATTTGGGCCCAATGGAATGACGAGGCTAAACAACTCTTCTATCAGAATTATGGAGACCTTCCCTATTTGTTAGACATCAAAGTAGATAGACACTTGTTTCGAGCCATGGTACAATTCTGGAACCCTACTTATAGTTGCTTTGCATTTGGTAATGTTGATCTATTACCTACTTTAGAGGAGTCTACGACTTTATTGCGTTGCCCGAGGATTTAGGGTTACAAGGCTTATGTTAGGCCTGCTAGCCTTCCAACTTTTACGAAGAAGTCAGTAATGATTACTGGGATGAGTGAGCAGTGGACTATAGCTCATGTGCAGCAAAAGGGTGACAATAAGTGCATTCCATGGGTCGTTCTGAGGGATTTGATATCGACGCATCCAGATGTGAAGAAAAGGGTCGACGTCCTGGCCTTAAGTATTTACGGCATGGTGATTTTCCCAAAGACGTTGGGGCATATAGATGAGGCAGTTGCGGATTTATTCGATCGACTTGGTAAACAGAACACACCTGTGCCAGCAATCCTAGCTGAGATGATAAGATCCTTGAACACATGTCGAAGAGCTGGGGAAGGAAGGTTCATTGGATGTGCTGTTGGTTTGGTTTCATAGCCACTTCTGGAAGCTTGATAAGGTTCCTTGCCGAGTATTCTTTGAGGGTTATTCTCCCTTAAAGGAGGCAGTGGATATGCCTAGGAAAGATGACATTTTAGAAGAGAGCTGGATAGATATTCTTCAGAATCTTCGAGAGGAAGATGTTATGTGGAAGGCTCCTTGGTTGGTTCCTAGTGAAGTCCTTTACTGGTGCGGCAGTTTTGATTAGGTCCCTTTGCCAGGAATTTGGGGAGTTGTTGGATATACACCGTTGCTTGTTTTAAGGCAATATCGAGCGAGGCAGTTCATACCGGCTACACAGGGTCTAGCTCAGAGTGATTTCTCTTACAAAGGAGATCACTATAAGAGGAGGATGCGAGAGATTTCTGAGGCTTGGAAGAAGCCTTTCTGTATAAAGATCTTGACTGAAGGTTCGACGTCAATCCTCGAGTATAAGGGCTGGTTTAGTAAGAGATTCAACAATAATATCCCTAGGCTGATTTTGGGAAAGACTTCAAAGCAATGGCAGTAAGAGATTCAGGAAGAGAGAACCAAAGCTGATCATTGAGAGAAAAAGTTTCAAGAGATGCAAGCACGGAATCAAGCCTTAAAAAGGAGTTTGGCAAAAAGCCAGAAAGAGAAACATGGATTAAAGATTAAAGTAGTTGAACTTGGACGGTCTCTTCATCATTACCGAAGTCGTAACTCTGCGATCGAATTAAAGGCAAGCTTGGATAAGATCGAGGAAATGAAGCACAATATTGGAGGGTTAGAAGCAGCACTATAGGACTGTGATCTACGAATTGAAGCGAGAGAAGAACAGTAGAAGAGAGAACTTCACCATCTTCGGGATCAAGTGAAAGATAGAGATCATGTCATAGAACAGGCCCTAGTTCAGATTCGAGAGGTTGCTGAACACTTGCAGGATTTGGCAATACAAGCTAGAACGCTGAGTCATCGTCAGACAAAGGATGAGAGTTAGCATTATTATTGGATAGGGTTAAGAATCTAGGCCTACAGGCGAAAGTATATTTGTAATCCGTTTTATGAAAAGATTTTTGTTCCTTAAATAACGTTTTCTAAAATGAAACTGAATTAGAATCGATACCTTTTTGTATTCATGCATTTGCATTGCATCACACCGCATCATATGCATTTAAATCCATAAAAAGACCCTAATTAGTTAAAGTTATTAAAAAGAGAAAGAAAAGAGAGAGAGAGAGAAGAGGGTCACGACTGAGTGAAAAAAAGTTGAATGCCAATTAACGATGTTCCTTTACATATCCTCGAATTTTGTGTCAAGAGGGATAGCTTACCCGGAGAAGGGGGTGTTTGGAAATGAAAATCATCCCATCAATGTCATACATGAGGAAGGGACTAAACAAAGAAACCTTGAGGGCATTCGCCCTTACAAACCGGAAAGTTCTTTAAACAATTGGACTGTAGAAGAACTTTCTGTAATTTTTAGGAATTTTACGGAGTAATATTTAGAACACTCTTGTTGCTCTAAAGCCTAGGAGTAATGAGATTTCTTTTAAGAAGAGGGCTCATGTTCAGACATTTTTATTTTCAATAAAACATACTTTATTCGAGTAAATATTCTTTCATTCTGATTCTTTTGACCTTTGACATTCTTTATAAATTTTCATTTCATGTAAATAGTCATTCTTGAATTCATTTATTCCTTGTATATTCTTTTGTGTGCCTATCATAGATCCCTAGATATCAATGACGACAACAGCGATACTACTGATTCAGAGTTCCTTTTGAGTGCGATATGTGTTTAGAGGAATCTCAAGACTTTGAAGGTGACAGAAATTGTGACTTGTTTCTGAATTTGTTGAAAATGGTTTTTACCCCATTAAGTGGTGGTAGGAAATATAGCCTTAGAGGAAGGAAAGATTGCGAAATTAGAATTAGCTGAGGAGATAAAACAAGACCTTGTTGAGACTATTTTAGGAATTCAAAAATGTGCTCCAAAGACGCATACAGGAGGATTTGCAATTGCCAGGATAAACATGAGGTTTTGGGGCACTGTTGGTCCACTATGGAAAGGGATCGCATCAGTTGTATAATGAATGCCAAATTTAAAGGAGTCAAGACTTATGGGGCATGTATGTTATGGGCCTGAGCTCGTCAAAAGTTTCAAGCTGACAATGACTCATCTTTGTGGACGTCAACTACTGCATTAAGAGGGGGAGATAGCTTCATATGCCAATATTACAAAGTCAAAATTCATCCATTTCAAAAAAAAAAATTATATAACTGCACAATGCCAAAAGTTTGCAGTCTTTTCAAAGATAATGCGCCATACCACAGTACAACAAAGGTTGCCAAAAGAAAAGAAAAAAATAAAAAACAAATTATAGAAGATAACCGAGACTGGTAAAAATTGGCATAAGAAACTACCGCCTACTCTCTATGCTTACGCTGGGGCAAACACCTTCAATTCCAATTCTTTCAAAGGTTCCAACCATCATCCTTGGAATGGGTACATTGTTTGGCTTTCCTGAGTAGTCTGATGTGCCGCCAATAGCTGCGATGGTTAGCTCCAGGCGGTGGCCATTGATTTTCAGCTATGGGGCATCAGGCCGTACACAGTCTCTGAAGCTTAAAATGATAGATTCTTTCTTCAAAACCAGTTTCTGACAAAGTGGATGATGGTATCATGAAGGAAGCTCTCTTAGACTTCTATACAAGTTCAGGAAGAGGAAACCTGATCAAATCATTATTTTCAGGGATGGGGTTAGCGAGTCTCAATTCAATCAAGTTTTGATCAAGTTATTGAGGCTTGCAAGTTCCTTGACGAGAAGTGGAACCCTAAAGATTGTGCTTATTGTTGTACGAAAAACCATCATACCAAGTTTTTTTCAGCAGGGATCTCCTGACAATGTGCTACATGGTACTGTCATTGACAACAAAGTATGCCATTCAAAGAATAATGATTTTTACCTTGGTACTCATGCTGGATTGATTGGAATCACGAGGCAGACCCACTATCATGTTCTCTTAGACCAGGCTGGGTTTTCGGCTGATGATCTGCAAGAGTTTGTTCATTCTCTATCCTATATGTATCAAAAGAGCACCACAGCCATATTTGTTGTGGCTCCTATTTGCTACGCTCATTTGGCAACTTCACAGTTGGGGGCCATTTATGATGATTAGGGATGCTTCAGAAACATCATCGAGTCATGGTGGGATGTATGCTCCGGGAGTAATCTCTGTACCTCAGCTTTCCAGGTTGAAGGATAAAGTCAGTAACTTCATTCTTGTCTGCTGAGAATAATTGAACTATCTTTTCGTAGGGTTTGACAAACAACAACCAGGACTGCTACTGGGGCAATCCCTTTCTCATGGGTTTATGAATCAAGATTTTTCCTCCAAGCTTTGATGGAGTCAAGAATTGAATACCTCAAGTAAACTTAACTTGAAAGTATTCATCCTAAGCAAATGTACCAAGAATGGATGACACAGACTTATGACAAAGAAGGTTCGTCCAAAAGAATTTCATAAAGGAAACCTTATGCTGAAAGAGATCCTTCCCATGCAAAAGGATGCCGAATTGGGAAGGGCCATATGTTGCGAAGAAGGCTTTCTGATCCAGTGAATTCGGACTCGGTCAAGGAGTACTTTGTCTGAAGGAGAAGGGAAGCCAAGGTGAAAACCCACAAAGGGCACTTTGGGACTTCTATTTCAAAAAAAAAGGAAAAAAGAAAAGAAAAAGAAAAAATAGAAAAAAGAAAAAAGAAAAATAGAAAGGCCAAGGAGAAAACCCGCAAAGGGCGCCTTGTGACCAAAGGGGTTTTTGAGTTGAAAACCCGAAAGGGCAGCTCAAATTTGGAAAGTCATGCAGTGACCTTGCTATACCGGATTCGACGAGAAGTGAAGTATGTTACATATCGAGGCATCAACGAATTACTTTGGATCTTTTAAACACATGTTGAACTCAAGAAAGTCTTCATGAATCTAGTGTATAGACGCTCAAGCGGCGATATCTGGGGCATATGATTTCTGTCCTATTTACTATCTTTGGATTCTTTTTCTTCGCAAAGATATGTTTTAAATTTAATCTTTTTGCATTCCTTCTAATAATTTGTCCAAATCTAATTATCCTCAAGATCAATTTATTTGTCTCCCATTATTCATAAAGCATGTTGCATTGAAATAATGATAGATGAACTGAAATATCTTCACAAACAAAGTTTTGCATATTACTCTGGAAATTTCTAGATAATACAAGAAACTGAAACAAGACAATTGTTTAAGGAATTCTTATATGTATGGGTTGGAGATACTCGAGAGATTTTCTTCTTCAGTCCAAAAGGTGGTTGGACATTTTAAGCAATATTGATCTTAAGAAAGGATCATTTCATAAACATCTTCAGTGGGTCGTAACATTTGGGGAATGGTACGGTAGACCAAATTGATGGAGAAGATTCGAGGCATACGAGTAGAGTATGATTGATATGTCGAGAAGAATGTGGTGGAAAGCTCAATGGATGAATGAGTGATGACGTCCGAAATAGGAGTTATTTTCATAAACATTTTGCATTATAACAGGTTTAATTAGGAGCACTTGACTCATTTCGATCATAGCATCCTAATCATTAGGCATGAACTCATACGCATTATACAGGTTATGTTCTTCAAGGGACAATGAAGATTGATGTGCCTTAATTCTCTAAGAAGTAGGGTAACAGGCTAAAGCATAGCAGATCTGGCTTTCACGTGTTTACGCTGAAGTAGATCTAAGATGATTTGGCGTCTCTGTATTGTCAGAGAGCAGATCGAAGATAGCAGATTTGGCATCTCTGTACTGTCAGAGAACAAATTGAAGAAACAGATTTGGCATCTCTATATTCTCAACGAAGAGCAGACACATAGCAGATCTAACCTTCAGATGTTTATACTGAAGAAAGATCCAAGATGGTTTGGCATCCTTGTGCTTACAAGGAACAAATCGAAGACACAGTAGATTTGGCTTTCACGTGTTTACACTGAAGCAAATCTAAGATGATTTGGCATCTCTGTATTGTCAGAGAACAAATCGAAGTTTGGCTTCTCCATATTCGAGGGAGAGCAGACACATAGCAGATCTAAACTTTAGATGTTTATACTAAAGCAAGATCCAAGATGGTTTGGCATCCTTGTGCTTACAAGGAATAAATCAAAGACACAGCAGATTTGGCTTTCACGTGTTTACGCTGAAGCAAATCTAAGATGATTTGGCATATCTGTATTGTCAGAGAACAAATCGAAGTTTGGCGTCTCCATATTCGACGGAGAGCAAACACATAGCAGATCTAACCTTCAGATGTTTATACTGAAGCAAGATCCAAGATGGTTTGGCATCCTTGTGCTTACAAGGAACAAATCAAAGATACAGCAGATTTGGCTTTCACGTGTTTTACGCTGAAGCGGATCTAAGATGATTTGGCATCTCTGTATTGTTAGAGAACAAATCAAAGTTTGGCGTCTCCATATTCGAGAGAAGCGGATACATAGCGAGATTCGACCTTTGGATGTTTTCACATCGAGGCAGATCCAAGATGATTTGGCATTCTTGTGTTTACAAGGAGCAAATCGAAGACATAGCAGAATCGACCTTGGTGTTTACAATCGAAGCAGATCCAAGATAATTTGGCATCTCTGTATTGTTAGAGAACAAATTGAAGAAACAGATTTGGGCATCTCCATATTCGACGGAGAGCTGATCGAAGACATAGCAGATGTAACCTTCGGATGTTTTCGCATCAAAGCAGATCCAAGATGATTTGGCATCCCTGTGTTTACAGGGAACAAATCGAAGACATAGCAGATCTGACATTCCTGTGCTTACAGCGAAGCAGATCAAAGATTTTAACATGGCATCCCTATGTTTATAGGGAACAAGTTGAAGATAGCAGATATCACCTTCCTGAGTTGCAGTGAAGCAGATTGAAGCCGTCAAGAGGCCATTTAAAGAAGATCAAGGATCAAGAACTCAAGACTCGGCGAGCCCGGGCAAAATTGGTCCTTTTATAGTCTTTGCTCTATTCCTATTACACAGCAATGAGCAAAGAGGGGCAGCTGTAGACACTCAATTTTGCCCGGGCCCAGAAATAAGTCCAAAAACAAAATAATAAACCCAAAAAAAAACGAAGTCCAAGTTCAGTCCAGAATTACAAATATAGTTTGGCCCGATCAGAACGGCCTATTACTTGAAAAGATTTAAGGTCCATCTACAAGCTTTATTCATATGGAAATATAATCTTCAATGATATGCAATCTTAGATATGATTGCAATCTTAGATATGATGTGAAATCTTAGATATGATTGCAATCTTAGATATGATATGCAATCTTAGAAGATATGATTTTGTAATCTTAGAGATTTAATTTGTAGATACCTTATAATCTTAATCGTTGATGTAACTGATCTGTACCGTTGGATTTGAGGAGGTTCAACTATAAATAGAGGCCTCTCCCTTCATTGTAAACACACTGGAGTTTTGGGAAACAATAAAATTTTTGAGAGCTTTCACTCAAGTTTCTCTCCCTCTTACATTCTTATTTTCTACGATTTGTTCTTATTTTATTCTTTGTTCATCTTCGTTTTTCAATCCTTTTTTTATTTTGATTTAATCCATGTTTCCCTGATTTTTTATATTTTTTTTAATTTTTTTTAAATAATTTTAGTATCATATCAAACTATTTCATTTTTTAATAAATTTTTTTAGTGTTACTCTTAGTAAATTATTTTTAAAATTTTACTCAAATCATTATTTTTAAAAAAATATATTTCATTTAATTGTCATATTTTATCCAAAAGTTTTTCTAAAATGAGGCAATGTTTTTCGTATTTAGGAATTCAGGAAATAGCGCCCTAACATGCTGGGTTGCGATTTCCCGTTTGTCTAAATGTCTAAAGTATCCTTCTAGATAGATTTAGTAAATCACGAGATGATTTCAGTTATGAGAGTTTAAGAATATTGTGTCCTATCATGCTGGATGTGATGTTTGTATTCTTTTGGAGCTAAGGAATCTCAATTTTTCAACTTAAATAATTCCGATTTAAAAAAGGGATCCTATTTTTAAATCCTTTCAAATTTTTGACATTAACACAGAAAATTATTCAATTTGGTACCAATTTTGGGCGTTACGAAGGTGCTAATCCTTCCTCGTACGTAACCGACTCCCGAACCTGTTTTCTTAATTTTCGTAGACCAAAACGTTTTATAAGGTGATCCAATCACACCTAAAAAAGGTTGGTGGCGACTCCCGTTTTCGTTTTTCAAAAGTCGATCCCCGTTTTTCGAACAATCCTTTAAAAATGGTTTCGACATCGCATATATGTGATTGGACATTAACTTGTATACATGTTGGTTCAATTGGTTTCATTATGTACATATATAGAAGTTATGAAATGAAATGTTTGATACTTAGCTAATGTAATTATGTACTGACATATTTTCTGTATATGAAAAGTGAGGATATATGCTTGAATATGATTTAATTATGAAAATGTCATTAATGTAATGGATATAGGGAATCGAATAATGAAAGAGTTAAACATGTGAACATGGCTTTGATGTATACAAGTTTGGTTAGAATTTGGTAGGTAAGGAACATGTTCAATTGAGTTTTGATGTATGTTCGAATTGAATTAGTTGAAATTTTTAAAATATGCTTATTTGTGAAACATGATTAGTAGGGTATGATTGATTTGATTTGGAATTATGATTCACATATTTGATTTGATTTGGAATTATGATTCACACATTCGAATTTAAAATAAGTGAATTGTGGATATTCAAGTTTGATAATGTTGTAAATGTATCGTTATTCTTTAGTGCATGAAGAGTGATAAATAACTGTGTTGAACTGTGTTTTGTACGATAATGCCTCATAACCCTAATTTGGCAATAAAAACGAGTTAGGGGTATTACACAAAATATTTATTTTATTATTTTAATGTTTACAGCATGATATTATGATTGTGTAAAATTTTCGTTAAGAAATTTTATTATTTGAGTATTTGATTTGAAAAAATGACTAAATCATGTAAAGTGTAAAACTTGTGTTCTATTAGTTAAAGGTGTTTAATAGCTATGGAATATTAAAGTGAAGGTCCTTATGTGGTAAATAACCCAATAACATGATAGTTGATGATATTGGCTTGGTAATTTTGAAATTTGTGATGTTTTTAAAGGTTAATTTTGGTATTTGGTAAATAAATGTTAATTAAATAAAACAAAAACATATTTTTTATGTTCATCTTCATCCTAAAACACTAAGAACCGATTTTTACAAGGAGAAAGGAGGCTAGGGTTCAGCCAAGCTTTTCATTCTCATTTAGGTACTGTTTTTGTCTCGTTTTTAATGATTTCTACGTTTTTAAGATCGTTGCAACTTAATCTAGCTAGCCCAGGGACTATTTTGCAAAATTGTTAAAGTTTTAGGGTTTCCATTGATGAATGTTGGTGTGTTTTGATATTTGATGGTAGAAAATGCATGTTTGTTGTTAGATAAACAACATTTGTTAAGTGATTTTTAGTAAAACGTCCAATTAAGGATTAAATTGTGAAATGTGTAAATTTTATGGTTAAATTGTGAAATAAATGAAAATATGGACTGCTAGGGACCTAATTGAAATTCGGCTAGCATGGGCTTTCATTGAATTGCATGAATTTGTGATTTTATGAAATAAGGACTAAATTGTAAAAAATGTTAAAATGTTAGGGGCAAAAATGTAAAAGTGCCTTAATGTGTGTTTTGGATTAAATTAAATAGTGAAATTATTAAATAAGTTAATTTTGATTACATTTAGATCAAGAAAGGTGAAATACAGATTTAGATCAGGGAAAGAACAAAGTTTTAGATTAATCGACTTAATTCGTTATTTTTACATTCAAGGTAAGTTCTAATGTGTTAATGCTTTGATATTACATAAATTGTGAATACGACTCTGCAGACATGTTCAACGATGATTCAACTAGTGAGAAAGTCTCGGTTGAACCTTAAGAATAGTTTAGGATACAAATGACCTGTCATTAGGGGTTATGTGATTTTGGTGCTGGTTATCCGGAATGTGTTGCAGATACTCGTCAGCTTGTGTGAGCAACACCATGTAGCTTCGTCATGACCATTAGCTTGTGTGAGCAGACCCGTTGATAGCTCTAGTGTGAGCATTATATGTGATACGAGATTGAGATAGCTTTGACTATGTATGTGCCACTTAGGGTACGAGATTCCCGAGTATCTGATAGTATTCCAAATGGTTCAACGGGTATGTCAAAGATGTGGATAAGTATGAGTTTGTTACGATATGGTATAGGTATGTACATGAACCGAACAATCCATTGAGATAAGGAAAATTATTAAAGTTACATCTAACTTTGTGAATGCAAATGTGATAGGTTGGTGATTCATTATAAGCTATGTTATAGTATGTTTTAATTGCTTAATTTGAGCATATATGATGAGTTGATTCAAATGTTATACGAACTTACTAAGCTTTATAGCTTACTTTTTTTAATTTTTCATGTTTTATAGTTAAACCAAAGCTAGCTTGGATTCGAGATTGTCGAAGACTTTATCACACTGTCCAACGAACACTTGGTACCTTTGAACTTAAGTATTTTGGGTATATGGCATGTATAGGATTATTTTCATTTTGATATATAGTTTGGTAGTGAATTTAGTCATTTGAAATGGCTTGCAAAGGTTAATGTTTTGGTTTTGTATATAGCCATGAGAGTTGGCTTAATTTGGTTGGTTTGGTTGTGTTTTCATATGTGCATATGGTTTTGGTTATATGTTTATTGATGGATATGTAATGCTTGATGGTATTTGGTAATTAGGGGTACTAAATGGTTTTGAATTGAATTTGGTATGTTTGTGAGATTAGGCTAAATGATGCATGGTTGAAAGTGGTTTCATTGTTGATTTGAGATTATCAGTTTTTGGTATAAATTGAATGGCACATTGTGGTATTGATATGCTTGGTATTGGTTGGTATTGAAATCATATAAATGATGCTTGGATGAGGTTGATTGAATACCTTTATATGTCTTGTTTTGGTGCCATTTGGTTTGGTGTAGGTGTATACCAATTTGAGTGGCAAAATGGCTTGGTAAATAGCCTATTTTTGTCCATATGGGCAGAGACACGAGCATGTGTCTCAGCCGTGTGTGATATATGGTCAGGATGCACGACTGTGTGTCTCTTGGGGTTAAATTAAAAATCAAGTCAGTATGCTCCACACCGCCCGGCACATGGGCGTGTGACTTGGCCGTGTGGCATAAGTCAGTATACCCTACAGGTTTGGCACGGCCTAGCACACAGTCTGACACACAGGCTAGTCATATGGACGTGTGTGTTGGCTGTGTGACCAAAGTTAGAGAGTTACACGGGGTCGGATACGGGCTAGGACATGACCATGTAATTCCAATTCGAATTTCCACACGACCTGTGACACGGGCGTGTCTTTGGCCGTGTGAGACACACGACTGGGCCACACGAGCGTGTGTCCCTTGTATTTTGTAAAATTTTCTAAGTTTTCCTGAAATTTCATAAGTTATCGGTTTAGTTCTGAACCACCCCGAATGTATGTTTTGGGCCTCGTAAGCTCGTAATAGGGACAATATGATTGATGTTGAATGATGATTACATGATATCGGAATATGTAAGTGAAATGTACGTTTATTTGTGTTATAAGTTCGGTAATGCTCCATAACCCTATACTGACGTTGAATACGGGTGAGGGGTGTTACAGCACCCGTTCGTTAGTCTGAAATTAATCAGCAAGATCAGAAGATAAACCAGACCTAATCTGTCTAAGTCGGTAAAATTGAGATTGGAAGATAAAATGGAATCACTTGGTAATTTACGTGATTAAAGTCTCTAGTCGAGATTTAGTGAACCACATCAAAGTCAACCAACCCCCATTAGTCATTTTCTAGATAGCCCCTCTAGTTTACATTTCTTAAAATTTAGTCCCTAGAGTAGAATATTTAATTTTTTTACAAACTTCTCTTTTATGAATCATTGTAATATAAAATCATATTAGTAGCAACTTAGCCTCTAATGTGTATGCTAGTTATTGCTCAATTGCCTTTTCCTTTGGGTTTGATCCTTAAAATACTTCAGTGTTTTACTATAACACTATAAATATTACAACTAGCCTGTATACTTGCAGTAAAATCGGACTTTAAAAATTGTTTCATAAATTATTTGTTTTAATACGCACGCGCGCGCGCGCGCTCGTGCACAACCGATCACCTATCCCCTAATAATTTTTTTGAAGGGTTCATCCATCTTTCCATTGGTTCTATAGGGATTCCAACCTCCTTACATAGCTCTATTATTAAATGTGGGAAGAATGTTCCCTTCATTTGATCCTGCACACACTCAAGCATACTGTGATAAATCCACATGTTAATGCATATCTGTTTCTTCTATAGTATCGCACATAATAAAGTAGCTTGTAAAAGATTGAAATTAGAGATGTCTGATGTAGGCAATATTCTTGAACAAATAAATTGCATCCAGATTTTCAGTTTAAGGGTCATTAATGCTTGATTAAATGTCACTAGAAGATTAGTGCCCTTCTGATATGTCTATTCTTATTTGCCTATTGTTAAATGTATTACAACCTCCTCCATATCTATGTTTCTGAACTTATATAATTAAGTTTTGAACAACAAGTCACGGAATTAGTATGGTGCGTCATAGTATTGGAAAATATGTCCCCGAGTGACTAAAACAACTACCTCTCTAACCATAACATATGCTAGCATCTCATTATATGGCCTTTTCTTTTAGCACTAAGTAGAATTCCTGCACTACTGGTATTACTATTGATTCCTCTAGTGCTAAACAAAAGGTAGTCCATTCACGTTAGATTTTAAGGCCCCTGTTCTTGGACGAATGTTTTGGGTTGAAATCAACAGTAGTATTCATGATATCAAACATAGTTTAGATTAATGGAATTAAACTTGATTTCTACAAATATTCCCATTTTTTTCGGTTCACTTGTAATGTTGTTCTTGAAGATGCGTAATGAACTCTAATTCCAATACCTGCAGGTTTTACGAATTTGATATGGGGCTTTCACGATTCAAGAATTGTTGAAATAGGTAATAATAAAAGTTATAAGTTAATAATAGATTAATATCTCTTTTTATAATAAAAATATACTATGTTACCTGTTTGATTCCTACTAAAATACCTCTACTATTACGTCCTAAGTTAATGCAACTGAAATAATTATGTTACGATTGCATGTCGCAACGCCGAGAGTAGTTTGCCTGCATTGTTTTTATTCCAATATCGCGACATAGGGAGTCAATGTCGAAACATGAAGAGCAGTTTTCAATTGTCTTGGTTTGTTCTAGTCCTTCAACAGAGCTTTCATTCCTTACCTCAATTCTTTCCCTGTAAGAAGTAAAAATGTCTTGTGAAAAAGTTTCATTCACCTCCCAATTTTCTTCGGTAGTTTTCCTCCCTTCAATCTAGTTCCATATGAATTTGCATTGCAAATCTTGTGTTTCGACGACCTCTTTAGTTGTTCCTCTAAAATAATATTTTATCCTCTTATCGTTGACAAGAAAAGGTTGTCCCCCACTTCCAATAAGCTTTATCGTACCATGGGGTGAAACATGATTTATAATATACGGCCCTGTCCATCTTGATTTTAATTTGCCAAGAAATAATTTTAATTTTGAGTTGAACAAGAGTACCTTCAGTTCCGGCAAGAAATTTTGTTTCTTTATCCTTGCATCGTTTCTGAGTTTACTCCTTTCTTTATATAGCTTTGCATTTTTATAGGCAATAAATTGAAACTCTTTTAGTTCTTGCAACTGAAATAATCTCTCTTGCTTGGCTAACTCGGGGTTTAAGTTCCATTATTTTATTGCCTAATATGCTTTCTTTTCTAATTAAATTGGAAAATGAAAGTTTTATTCTATACTCAAGTTTGTAAGGAGACATACCTAAGGGGGTTTTGTATGTCGTTCTGTATGCCCATAATGAATCGTCTATTTTAAGTGCCCAATCTTTTTTGTCTGGATTGACTTTTTTTTGTCTAATATCTGTTTGAATTCTCAATTAGAAAACTCTACTTGTCCATTGGCTTGAGGATGGTATGTTGTCGTTATTCGGTGCCTTACATTGTATTTAGCCAAGGCTATTTCAAACTATTTACTGCAAAAATGAGATCATTCATCCCTCATAAGAGCTTGGGGAGTTCTAAATGTTGAGAAGATATTTTTCCTTAAAATTTTGACAACTAACCATGTATCATTTGTAGGCAGAGTTGTTGCCTCAACCTATTTAAAGACATAGTCTACTGCTAACAGAATGTACTGATTCCCGAATGAATTTGGGAAAGGTCCCATGAAATTAATTCCCCATACATCAAATATTTCTACCTCGAGGATCCCTGTCTGGGGCATTTCATCCCTTTTTTATATACTTTCAGTTCGTTGGCATCTATCGCACCTCTGTACAAATTTGTAAGCATTCAGGTTCATAGTGGGCCAATAGAATCCTAATTGTAATATTTTTTGGCAATCCCCTTTCCTTTGAAATGCCTGCCACATGGTGAAGTATGACACCCTTGTAGAATATCATTTATCTACTCCTTAACTACAGATATTCAAACTAATTGATCTACACATTGCCTGAAAACATATGGTTCCTCCCAAATATATTTTTTTGAGTCGTATTTAATTTTTTTTCTTTTACTACCAAGAAGCATTTATTGGAAAAACAAGTTTTTTCTTTATTACCTCAAAAGCCTGGATACACTTTTGATTAAAGATAAAGGGTGTTTCCTTTTGTAGAAGTTGATTTAACAACTTTGAGATGTGAGCAAAATCTTTAATAAATCATCTATAGAAACCAACATGGCCCAAGAAATTTCTTACCCCACGAATCATCATAGGGATTGGCAAGTTCTTGATGACTTCAATTTTTTGTTTATCCACTTCCAACGCTTTCTTGGAAATTTGATGCCCTAAAATCAATCCTTCTTTTACAATAAAATGAAATTTCTCCTAATTAAGTACTAATTTGGTTTCTTCACATCTTCTCAATACTTTTTCAAGGTTGTCCATGCTAGAAAATATTTCATTTTGAAAACGATTTTCTTGGACAGCTAAAAATTATAATTTTGAAAATCGACCCTATTTGTGATATTTATAGCAATAAACCTTAACCGAATATTCATCTGTGTTTTCTGATAAGCGGATCCTTGATGTTTTTTTGCTTTCAATCAAATGAAATTCTCCACTATTCTCGTACCACAAACTGCTTCGAGTGTGGGTTTAAACTAATTGAACCAAAATAAAGAACTAGAAAAAGTTTTCTTTTTAGGGTGAAAACAAAATTTCTCTCTTCTTAATAGAAACCAGTAAAATTTTTATTCCAGAAAAATATATATAATAGTTCCGAATAATTCTTTGTATTTTTGACAGAATGACAATATCTCAAAAGTTGTGTTAATAGTTCTACCGGTGCCATCTATTTATAGGAAGAGAAGGTATAACCTTTGTAGAGTTGCAGAGGTTTATTTTAATTTGAAAAACAACTACTTAGAGTAGGAGATGAGGGAACGACTCACCCTTGTATTTCTACTAGGGTTTTTGCCCCCTTCATGTTATATGAAAGATTTTGGGCCTCTCTCACATTGAGTCCAATTATGAATACTTCCTAGGCCTTTTTCACTGAGCACTCTATAATGTGATCCAACCTGATTCAGTTTTTCTATTTCCCAAAATAAACTTTAATATTTACATATTAAATAATTTTCTCACCCTAATTTTACCCCCAGTAAAATTTTAACAATTTTACCCCCGATAAAATTTCAAGAAAATTCATTCAATATGTAACAACTCAACAAGTTCACTATGACCAAATGGTTTATTTTTATTTTCGAGCTTCAAAACAGTCAAAAAACATAAAATCATTCGTTTAGCAATTTTTAAGTAATCATAGGATTGCAAATTTCCATTTTCATTTCCATTTTTGGAAACCTGCATTCATTTCCAAATGATTTCATTTCTCCATTTCGAAGAAAATCAAAATCATTCCTGAATTTTTCTCATTTCTCTTTTTCTATTCATCCCATTCATTTCTATTTAAACATGCAATTCATTTCTACTTTCATCGAGCTAACGAAGGGATCGATTGGACAAATGCAGTTGAGGCTCAAATGATTTATAATTAAGTTTTGGCTTTTTGCCTATTAATTATAAAATCATTTAGTCATGAATTCACTCCACTATAGTCTCATGACTAAGCTCTCCTCAAAGACATACCACTACGAAAGCAAGTACTCAGTGATCAAATAGTGATCAAGTCATCCATCACAAAGACAGACGACTCGTGGCCACGTTTACTTTTCATCAACCCTGTAATGCCAATGAGAGAATATCATTTACCCATGTTTTGGGCTATGAATTTCACTATTTTGAATGACGCTACATACTACAAAAGTCATACACCCAACACACCAGTTTTCAGTTCCTTATCATTTAAACTTAGGCTTTTACTTACATCAAAGTGTACGAAGCACGCATACATAGTTCGCCATCCACTCAGGATTAAAGCATGTCACATTATGAACGTCACAAGTGAATAAATCCATAAATGGATTTAGGATCTATTCTACTTGGGTCATGCCCGATGTACTGTCAATCCAGTCAGTTACATTTATGTCTCTATCTTCTAGGAGTCATCCGCTCCGATGCCCAAGACAAGGCATCTCCCCAATTGGACTTGATAGACAACATATTAGTCTTTCAATCAGTTTGCTCAATTCCTATTAGACTATGAAAATGTTTTAGGCTCGTCTACTAATACTACTTGCCTTTTTGTACTAAAATCTGACCACGTAATATCGCTTAGTATTAGTTAACACTAGATAACCAATAAGCAACATTTGCTTCCATTTTGTTTTGCATGCAAAACCCAAGTTAGGAAAATAATACAAATTATATTAATTGTAATCAATGAATTTGTTTTATTAACCAATCTGTTCGAAAAATTACAAGTGTATGTTAATGAAAATACTACACTTAAGGCACCAGATCCAACAGTTTAGACATTCTCAAAAGGAATATCCATATACTGAAAAATCATCCATAAAAACATCTACACCTTCTTCCAACATGTCAGCAAAAATAACAGTCATGCATCTCATAAAGGTTGTCAAACAATACATAATCCAAATGACATGTGCTTAAAAGCGTAAGTACCAAAAGGGCATGTAAAAGTAGTTTTTTCTTGATCTTTAGGATGTATGGGGATCCGATGGTACCCAGAGTATCCGTCAATGAAATAGTAATATTCTTTTCTGGCTAATCTACCAAGCATCTGATCAATGAAGGGAAGGGGGAAATGATTTTTTTTCCATATCATTTAATTTTCGATAATCAATGCATACCTACCATCCAGTTACTGTCCTGGTTGGAATTAACTCATTCTTCTCATTTCCAATGATCGTCAATCCTACTCTCTTTGGGACACACTGTGTAGGGCACACCCATTCACTATCGAAAATTGCATAGGCGATACCAATATCTAGCCACTTTAATATTTTTTTACCACCTCTTTTATGGTTGGATTTAAACATCACTACCACTGGTTTCTTTCCTAATTCTGATCTAACCTTGTGTTAACATAGTGTCAGGCTGTAATAGTCCATTCAATTGCTTTTTTGTGTGTTTTTAGCATGCTTAATAACGTTAATTCCTATTCTGTGGACAACATAGCGGCAATAATTACAAGCAAAGTATTTTGCTATTCCAAGTATCTATATTTTAGATGATTAGGTAATGGTTTTTATTCCAGAATAGATGGTTTGATAATTGAAGGTGACATTTTAGTTGTAGTTGAATTTACCTATTTTGGACGTTCCTTACTTTTACGCCACCAGTCAAGTTAAAGGGTCAATTCATCGTTTTCTTGTTCTGGATCATTGATCATTTCCTCCTCTGTCTCATCCTCATTTAGCTCGATTGCTTTCAAAATTTCTATTTTTAGGTTATCGGTTACTCCTTCTTGGGACATAAACTCTATAGTCTCAGCAATTTCAATCTTTTGACTCACACCCCATGTATGCTCATTGCTACTGGCTCTTTCCAATAGGTTGGCTATTTTACGACCCATTTTTGACCAAATACTTCCTCTAGCTATAATATCAAATTGTCGTTTATTTTGTCCATCCAACCCATCATAGAAATGTTGCAACTGTACTGCAAGGTTAATGCCCCCTCCCAATATTGACCTAGTAATCAATTTAAATCTCTCCCATGCTTTTCCTAATGTCTCAATAACATCTTACTTGAATTTAAATAACTCCTCATATGGGATAATTACTATAGTTATTGGTACAACTCGTCATAGGAATTACTGTACAAATTCAGCCTAGGTAGTAATAATGTCTGGAGGTAGCACATCTAACCAAGCTTTTGTTTGTCCTTCTAAGGCAAATGGAATAAGTAACAATTTAATAACTTCTACTGACACATCAGTGTAAATAATAGTGCTACATAATTGTTCAAACTGTTAGAGGAAACTATAGGGTCCTTATCTTTGTAACTGTTAAACCTGAGAGTTGAATAAATTCATGTTAATAATGCAGGGTTTGATTTAAAATAGGGATTCTTAATAACAGGTCAAGCAATACTAGACTTTAACAGGATCATGTCAAAAGGTACTGCGCCTAACACCTACATCATCTTACTAAATTCAATCAACAAATTAATCAAGAAAAGGTTTGTTACAAGTTAAGTTTCATGTAGTTATTCTTACAAACTTCTCTTATGGTTGTCTTACCACAAATATCCATGACTTCACACGAACACTACCGCCCTTAGAGAAAAAGGAAATGTTAGTAAAGAAAAATAGAAACAACTAAAAAATTAAAATGATATCTATAATTTTAAAAAATTCTAATTATTCTATTAAACGAAAAAATTAGAACTAATCTAGTGGTGTTGCCTCCCTGGCAACGGCGCCAAAAACTTGACCACCTCTAGACATACTAATGTCTAGAGAGTAATATAAATTTATCAGTAGGCAGTTGTTGCAAGTATACGGGTAAGGTTGTAATATAGATATATACAACGAATTATTGGAGTACTCCGAAGATCGTACCCAAGGGAGGCGAAACCAAACTAATCCTAACTCGTACATTAACATATCTAATTAGTCATTTAATTATATTATATTATGATGAATCCTACAGTGATGAAAAATCATATTTTATAAAGATAATTAAAATGCATAAAAATAAAGATGGGAAAATGATTTGTAGACTTTATCAATTCTAAGGACGGAATAGTAACTTGCTTTGATGGTCATAACTAACTTTTGTTTCAGGTTCTATTCAATCAAATAGTCATTAACCTAGTAGGATCTCTCAATCTTCCATTAAACTAATGAGTCAACAAGAACTACTTATCTCTCGACCTCATAGTCTAGACCAGATTGGGGTAAGGTGTTCACAGACAGGCAATACCAATTTTGGGTTTACTCCCACATAGATGACTTTCTAGGGTTGTCAGACCTAAGGTTTCAAGTTCTTCCTATCCCAACTAGCTGATCCACTAAGAAACCCCACATAAGAGTTAATTACTCCCACTATCACTCGCTAATCTCCCGTTGAGGGATTAGATCTTCATTTATCTAATAAACATCACCAACTTGATTAAAGAAACAAACATAAATAATAGATCAAAAATAGATTTTAATAAGAATCTTGATATATATTGATAATTGTGTGAACAACAATCTATGAATCACTGATGAATCCACAAATCGAGTTCCAGATGAATGAAAATTAAAGCTAGAATAAAATTACAAATGAAAATAAACCTTAGTAAAAAATAAACTAAAAGAGAAATACAAAGTAAAACTAAATAAATTCGTAAACTAAAACATGAATAAAAATTGTTTATGAAGTGTTTAGAGTTGTCTATTTATAGGCTTAAGGTTGCACGTCATCCATTGACCTAATTTGACTAACGTTTTTGCGTTACAGTTTGTTGTGCGGACCAAAACAACCTTGGCTCATTAATTCCTCTTGTCAAGGCGATGTCACAACACCTTTTAGTTTATGTCATAAAACTGCTGGCAGTTTACAAGCTTGAGCTAGATTGCAGGGCTGTGTTGCAACACATTCTGTCTATGTCACGAAACTGAAGGCAGTTTTCTCTTTTTGAGTGCTTTGCTCACTATGTTGCAACATTGATACTCTGTGTTGCAACATCGTGGCCAGTCTCATGTTCTCATGCATCTGAACGATGTCCTGCACACTTACCCAATTTGTTAGCCTTCTTATAGGCCTATTTTGTCCCATAAGGTTATATAAATGGCTCAAATTATGTTTTATTATTATTTCTTAACTAAAGATGAAAACAAAGTAAAAACATGACTAAATTGTTTTTATATGAGCTCCTTAAGTATGAAAAATGGTTTAATCTCCTACAACGAATTGTGACAGATCAATCCCATCAATCAGAAAGAATGTAGTTGAGGGTCTCTTTAGTCCTATGCACTACTGAATCAAAATTGACTCAAGTCTGCTTTCCATAAATGCAATGTTTTCAGAAATCTAACTGTCTAACTCTACTACTTGTGAGAAAACCTCTTTTGCTCCAAACGTCATAACTTTTTCACTCATATGACCGAGTCGCATATGCCACAATTGGGCAGAATCTGTAAAGAGGGAATTTTCACATGTCGTCTCAACCTTGGAAGAGTCTTCTTCATGATGTGGCGATGATCTCGCCTCTGCTTTCGTAATTGTTGTCGAATCAGACACCTTTGCACCTTGCAGAATGTATAGGTTCTCGGCTTTCTACCCTCTCATCAAAATAAGGGCTCCATGAGATACTTTTAAGTATTTTAACTCAATGACCAAACGTTCGAGTCTATAATACCTAGAGAGACGAGATTCTTCTTTAAATCAAGCACATGTAACAGCCCGATTTAGACCCTAGTTGGAATGGTAGTTTACATGTAATAGCCCGATTTAGACCCTAGTCGGAATGGTAGTTTTGGGACCACGAATTCGAGCTAGAAAAAATATTTAAATATTATTTTCTATGTTTATTAAAAGTGAATTTACATGTGTGAAAGTTTCGTATGAAAATTTGATCGTTTGTGTGCTTAATTTAATAAAAGCACTTAATGGCGTAAATTGAAAACTTGAAAGTTTAAAGTATAAGGGTCGAATTGTTAGTGGCTTTTTAAATTGGAGTATTTATGTTGTAAATATCCTATTAGTCTATTGGTTGGACGGTAATAGACATGTGTTATATGATTTTTATATTATTTCATTAAGGTTAATTTAGTAAACTAATAATATAAACTAATATAATATAACATATATCATAAAATAAGCCATGTTTATATTCATTATTTTTTTACCGAAACTAGAAACAAAAGAAAAGAAAAAGAGAAATCTAGGTATTCGGCCATTGTTAATTCAAATTCAAGGTTAGTTTAGTTTTGGTTTTTGATGATTTTTACGTTTTTGAGATCGTTGCTTCAAATACTATCCGACCCATGCTAGAATTTCTAATTTTGATGAATATTTTGAATTATTCCATTGATGAATATTTGTGTTTTATGATGTTTGATGATGAATTATGAAATCTAAGTTTTGGATTAATATGTTTTGTATTGGAATTTTTGATGAATTTGAGTGGCTAAATTGCAAAATAAAAATGAGGGACTAATATGTGAAATAAATGAAACGTGTGTATTTGTATGTACTAGAGGAACATTCGACCTAAGCATGTTACATGGAGATTTTGTGTATTTTGTGTTTTATGCAATTAGGACTAATTTATAAAAGTATGAAAGATTAGGGGTAAAATGGTAATTTGCCATTTATGTGCTGTTGGATTAAATTGAATAAAATTGTGTTTGAATGAGATTAATTTAAAATTGTATAGACCAAGAACAAAAGAAATCGGACTTGGATCGGGGAAAAGAAAAAATAGTCGAATAATCGATTTACATTGTTCGTCGATATCCGAGGTAAGTCTATAAGCAATAAACATCGTTAAATTTGAATGTATATGATCTTTATATGCTGAATTTAATTGTGTGAATTTCTATTATTTATAGCCGAATGTATAAAAGTTTATGAGATTAGGGAACAAGTTTGATTCAATTGAGATATGATGTACAAAAAGCTTCGTATGAACCTTAAGGAATGATTAGGATTTTTGAAATATGAATTATGTGTAAGATCGACTTTGTATCAGTGATATTCGGGATTTATTGCCTAGCAAACTTTATGCCACTGTATTATATTGGGCTAGCAGGCTTTATGCTGGTGTATTATATCGGGCTTTATTGCTTATTAGGCTTTATGCCAGTGTATTATGTCAGGCCTATAGCCTAGCAGGTTCTGTGTCGGTGTATTATACTAGGCTTTATGCTTAGCAAATTTTATATGAGCAATGGTAAAAATATTCAAAGGTGTTAAATGAGCTAAAGTGATAAGGTATGTGAATGTGTTCTACTTATTTGAAATGAAGATAAATTGATTGAAAGTTATGTGATAAAAATGTTATGTGATGCTATTGAAAATGCATATAATTATGGGTAGTGTATTCGATCTTGTGATAGGTTTAAGTATGTAATTTAAAAGCTCGATTTATGAGTATGTATATATGAATGCATATGTATAATCGATTATATATGAAACTATGACTTTTTAGGTTGGAGAATATAATGAAAATTGATATATGTGTATATTTGGCCATGGTATATTTTGAGTATAAATATATGTTTGATTTGGTTTTATTTTATTGATCTATCAAGATCATTAATTTGTTTAAATTGCTTATAACTTACTAAGCTAATTTAGCTTACTCTGTGTATATGTATGTTTTTGTTCTATAGATTTTGGATCAAGTTATGAGCTCGGGGAATCGTCAGCAAAGTTCATCACACTATCCACTGTTTCGGTATTTATATAGTTGAACATGAACTATGGCATGTATAGGCTGGACATATTTCTTAAATGTTGGGTTTGGTTGTATATAACTTAGCCATGCGAAAATGGCTTAATTGTTATGCTTAAGTTTGGTTTGGTATGGTTACGGTTTAAGTCTATTTTGATCAATATGTTAAGTGCTATGAATAATTATAAATTATGATATGTGATGGTATTTTGATGTTGGTTTATGATTTTAATTGTGGCATGACTAAATCGGTCATAGGTATATGTGTGAGAATTTATTTGATATGCTTAGACTTAGTCACGAATGTCCTTAGATATAATGTTTAAAGAGCTTAAATTTAAGTAATATAATTCAGTGATGAAGAGTAATGAGTAATGAATTTGTTCCTTGATTGTTTTGGTCAAATGTTTGGCATGTATTCATATGTTAGGTGTGACCTTAATTTTTTTGGGGTAATTGCGTACTATATATGTATATATATTAATAGCATGTACGGCCATATTATATTGTATCAATGATGCACATGTGATTTTTTTTTTTAAATCATGTAATATGTTTACTATTGATTTTATTATGTGCATGTACAGAGATTGTTATTTGTAGTTAAATGGCAGCTTGATGAAAAAGTGAATTATGCATATGAGAAATTGACTTGATATGTATTTTATCTTAAGGTATATATAAATATGATGATGATTTAATATATTTTTCGATTATGGATTGATAGGGAGCGTATATTATGTTATAACAAGTTATACATTAAAAAATTAAATGCATGTTATTTATAGGAGAAGTATTTATTGTAAGTTGATGAAATATGTACTACTGTAAAGAGCCGAATATGATGTGGTGAAATTGGACTGATTTGGTGTACTTGATTTTATGAGTTCTATTTATAAATGAGTTTTTAGATTGTAATTGAGGTATAATGCTAATTGTATATTTTGTATAATCTATAAGTTGAATCCATATTACATTCGGTTATGTGATGTTAAATAAAAAAATGACTACTCTTACTATTAATGAATGGCTTAAAAGTTTGTTTAAGTATATTCTTGTGATTATTTGAATCTGTGTCTTGGCTGGTAATGTCTCGTAACCTCAGTCCAGCAACGGATACGAGTTAGGGGTGTTACATTTTAATTGGTATCAGAGTTATGGTTTAGTCGATTCTAGGACTAACGTAACGCGTGTGAGTCTAGCTATACATGCCATATTATATACATACCATATTAATTGGTATCAGAGTTATGGTTTAGTCGATTCTGGTAATGCCTTCTATCAAATGATGAATGACTAGTTTACTCAATATATCCGGACTAACCCGGTTACACAACAACCTCCACCCTCGATTAATCCATCTTCGATACCTGCTATACCTCAAGTGAGTGATCCGTTGAGATTGCTTAAGCCACTTGTTGATAAAATTAGAAAACACAGGGCCGAAGAGTTTAAAGCTACTAATGATGATGATGCTGAACGGACTGAGTTATGGCTTGATAATACTATCCATGCGGTCGATGAGCTATCTTGTACTCAGGATGAATGTTTGACATGTGCCATATCTTTACTACGAGACACTGCATATCACTGGTGGAATACACTAGTATCGATGGTTCCGAAAGAGCGGGTGACCTGGGAATTCTTTCAGACTGGGTTCCGTAAGAAATACATCAGCCAGAGATTTATCAACCAGAAATGCAAAGAATTTTTGGAATTGAAATAGGGTCGTATGACCGTAACAGAGTATAAGCAGAAATCCGTAAGACTCAGTTGATATTCCCGTGAATGTGCTTCAACCGAAGCTATCATGTGTAAAATATTCGAAGAAGGTTTGAATGAAGACATTAAATTGCTAGTAGGCATACCTTAGATAAAAGATTTCGTAGTACTGGTTGAGCGAGCCTGTAAAGCTGAAGAGCTCAGGAAAAAAAAAAGCTGATTTTGAAGCTAGAGATTCCCGTAAAAGATCATCAGGTAAAACTTTGCAGTCTGCATTGAAGAAGTTTAGAGATGATTTTAGTTGATCTAAGGCTATTGCGGCCTTTTCTAGACGAGATCGAGACCGACCCCGTGTGAGTTCACGAGCCACTTCGATAGCTAGTGTTGGCAATGTTTGACAGAATAGAGTCGAGTGCAAGCATTGTGGAAAATGGCATTCTGGAGATTACAGATTGCATGATCGATCTTGTTTTAAATGTGGATCAATGGATCATTTTATTTGAGAGTGCCCGCTGTTAGCCGAACAAAACGCTGTTCAGAGTGAGAGGCAAGGAAATGTGCCAGTGCGAGGCAGACCACCCAGAAATACGGGTAATGTGAGTGGCAGTCAAAGAGGGACGACAAATTCAGCAGTTTGATCTGAGGCTCGTGCACCTACCATAGCATATGCTATACGCGCTCGCGAGGAGGCTTCTTCCCCAGATGTTATTACCGGTACTTTCACTCTTTATGACATTAATGTTATTGCATTGATTGATCCTGGTTCGACTCATTCATATATGTGTGAGACATTAGTATCCAGTAAGACTTTGTCTGTTGAGTCTACTGAGTTTGTGATTCGAGTATCAAACCCCCTGGGTCAGTGTGTACTGGTTAACAAAGTGTGTAAAAATTGCCCGTTAATGATTCGAGATTCATGCTTTCCGGCTGATTTAATGTTGTTACCCTTGAATGAGTTCGATATAATTTTTGGTATGAACTAGCTGACTTTGTACGATGCTGTTGTTAATTGCAAAATAAAGACCATTGATTTGAGATGCCAGAACAACGAGATAATTCGGATTGAATCTAATGATCTGATTGGTTTACCAGCAGTAATATCTTCAATGTTAGCTCGGAAGTATGTGAGAAAAGGTTGTGAAGCTTACTTTGCTTATGTGCTTGATAGTAAAGTGACTGAAAAGAAGATTGAATCCGTACCAGTTGTGTGCGAGTATCCGGATGTGTTTCTAGAAGAATTATCGGGTTTGCCACCTATCCGAGAGGTAGAGTTTGGAATTAAGTTAGTACCAGGGATGGCTTTGATTTCAATATTTTCGTACTGGATGGCACCTACTGAATTAAAAGAGTTGAAAGCACAGTTGCAAGAATTGACAAATAGAGGTTTCGCACGACCGAGTTTCTCTCCCTGGGGTGCACCTGTGTTATTTGTGAAAAATAAAGATGGATCCATGAGAATGTGCATCGATTATAGATAGCTCAATGAAGTGACTATAAAGAATAAGTATCTGTTGCCACGGATTGATGATTTGTTTGATCAGCTGAAAGGGGCTACAGTGTCTTCGAAAATAGATTTGAGATCAGGCTATTATCAGTTGCGAGTTAAAGATTCCTATATGCCAAAGACTACTTTCTGAACGAGGTACAGACACTATGCATTTTTAGTCATGCCTTTTGGACTTACTAATGCACCTGCTGTTTTCATGGATTTGATGAATCAGATTTTCAGACAGTATCTGGATCGATTTGTAGTTGTGTTCATCGATGACATTTTGATTTACTCCCGTGATGAAACTGAACATGCCGGACATTTGAGACTTGTGTTACAGACTTTGCGAGATAAGAAATTATATGCGAAGTTCAGTAAATGTGAGTTCTAGTTAAATGAAATCAGTTTTTTAAGCTATGTTGCATCAGCATCGGGTATTAGGGTGGACCCGAGCAAAATTTTAGCTATACTCGATTGGAAACCTCCGAGAAACGTTTTTGAAGTCTGAAGTTTTCTGGGACTTGCTGGTTACCTTAGACGATTCGTGAAAGGTTTCTCTATGATTGCAACCCCGATGACGAAGCTATTACAGAAAGATGTTAAGTTTGAATGGTCAAAAAAGTGTCAGAAAAGTTTTGATCAGTTAAAAGCTAAGCTCCAATGCTAGTTCAGTTAGAATTGGGTAAAGAATTTGCTATCTTTAGTGATGCATCTTTAAATGGTTTGGGCTGTGTTTTGATGCAAGAAGGCAATGTTATAGCTTATGCCTCAAGACAGTTAAAGCCACATGAAAAGAACTATCCGACGCACAATCTAGAGTTGGCAGCTATTGTGTTTGCATTGAAAATATGGCACCACTATCTGTTCGGTGAAAAATGTCATGTTTATTCTAATCACAAAAGTTTGAAGTATTTGATGACTCAAAAAGATCTGAATTTGATACAACGTCAATGGTTAGAATTGTTAAAAGACTACGAGCTTGTGATTCACTATCACCCGGGAAAGGCTAATGTTGTTGCTGATGGTCTAAGCCAAAAATCACTGTTTGCTTTGCGTGCAATGAATGCGCATATGGCTATGTCTGATGATGGTTTGATAATAGCTGAATTGAAAGCAAGACCGTTATTCGTTCAATAAATTTATGATTCCCAGAAGGTTGATAATGAGTTGATAACAAAACGAGCTCAATTGGATTCAAATGATGATTCAGAGTTTCGAGTTGATGCTGATGACTGTTTGAGATTCAGAAATCGAATATGTGTCCCAAGGAATATAGAGTTGATTCAGATGATTTTGAACGAAGCTCATAATAGTCGGCTATCTGTTCACCCGGGTAATACGAAGATGTATAATGATCTGAAATAGCACTATTTGTGGCAAGGTATGAAACGAGACATTTTTTACTTTGTATCGAAATGTTTAGTCTATCAACAAGTAAAAGCCGAGCATCAGGTACCTTCCGGATTGCTTCAGCAGATTATGATACTAGAATGGAAATGGGATAGAATTACTATAGATTTTGTATCTTATTTACCGTTAACACCGAGCAAGAAAGATGCAATCTAGGTTATTGTTGATAGATTGACTAAATCGGCTCATTTGTTCTGATACGTACAGATTACTCGCTTGATAAACTGGTTGAATTGTATGTTTCTCAGATTGTGAGGTTACATGGTGTGCCTATATCTATTATTTTAGATAGAGATCCGAGGTTTACATCGCGGTTTTGGAAGAAACTTCAAGATGCACTAGGTACGAAATTACATTTCAGCACTGCTTTCCATCCGCAAACAGATGGTCAGTCTGAGAGAATCATTCAGATACTTGTGGATATGTTGAGATGTTGCATTCTCGAGTTCAAAGGTACGTGGGAACGATATTTACCTCTGATTGAATTTGTATATAATAATAGTTTTCAGTCGAGTATCAAAATGGCACCTTACGAGGCTTGGTATGGTCATAAATGTCGTACATCATTGTATTGGACTAAACTCAATGAAAATAAGATACACGGAATCAATTTGATCAGAGAAACTGAACAGAAAGTGAAAGTGATCTGTGAAAGTCTAAAAGTAGCATCAGATCGTCAAAAATCATATGCGGACTTGAAACGTAAAGATATAGAGTTTCAAATAGGAGATAAAGTCTTCTTGAAAGTCTCACCATGGAAGAAAATACTCATATTTGGTTGTAAAGGCAAATTATGTCTGAGATTTATTAGGCCGTATGAGATTATCGAACGAATTGGGTCGATTGCCTATAGACTGTTGTTACCACCTGAGCTAGAAAAGATTTACAATGTATTTCATGTTTCGATCCTTCGTAGATATTGATTTGATCCCTCACATGTGATTAGTCCGTCTAAAATTGAGATTAAGCCAAACATGACGTATGAGGAAGAACCAATTCGTATTCTAGCTTATGAGATTAGAGAGTTGAGAAATAAGAAAATTTCGTTGGTTAAAGTCTGTGGCATAAACACGGAGTTGAGGAAGCAACGTGGGAGCCAGAATATGCAATGACAGAATGCTATCCGAACCTACTCACCGGTAAGATTTTCGGGGACGAAAATCCCTAAGAGGGAGAGTCGTAACAACCCGATTTAGACACTAGTCAGAATGGTGATTTTGGGACCACGAATCTGAGTTAGAAAAAATATTTAAAAATTATTTTTCATGTTTATTATATTTTAATTTGCATGTGTGAAAGTTTCGTATGAAAATTTGATCGTTTGTGTGCTTAATTTAATAAAATGACTTAATCGCGTAAATTGAAAACTTGATAGTTTAAAGTATAATGGTCAAATTGTTAGTGGCTTTTTAAATTGGAGTATTTATGTTGTAAATATCCCATTAGCCTATTGGTTGGACGGTAATAGACATGTGTTATATGATTTTTATATTATTTCATTAAGGTTAATTTAGTAAACTAATAATATAAACTAATATAATATAACATATATCATAAAATAAGCCATGTTTATATTCATTATTTTTTACCAAAACTAGAAACAAAAGAAAAGGAAAAGAGAAATCTAGGTATTCGGCCATTGTTGATTCAAATTCAAGATTAGTTTGGTTTTGGTTTTTGATGATTTTTACGTTTTTGAGATCGTTGCTTCAAATACTATCCGACCCATGCTAGAATTTCTAATTTTGATGAATATTTTGAATTATTCCATTGATGAATATTTGTGTTTTATGATGTTTGATGATGAATTATGAAATATAAGTTTTGGATTAATATGTTTTATATTGGAATTTTTGATGAATTTGAGTAATTAGGGCTAAATTGCAAAAATAAAAATTTGAGGGACTAAAATGTGAAATAAATGAAATGTGTGTATTTGTATGTACTAGAGGAACATTCGGCCTAAGCATGTTACATGGAGATTTTGTGTATTTTGTGTTTTATGCAATTAGGACTAATTTGTAAAAGTATGAAATATTAAGGGTAAAATGGTAATTTTCTATTTATGTGTTGTTGGATTAAATTGAATGAAATTGTGTTTGAATGAGATTAATTTAAAATTGTATAGATCAAGAACAAAAGAAATCAGACTTGGATCGGGGAAAAGCAAAAAGAGTCAAATAGTCAATTTACATTGTTCGTCGATATTCGAGGTAAGTCTATATGCAATAAACGTCATTAAATTTGAATGTATATGATCTTTATATGCTGAATTTAATTGTTTGAATTTCTATTATTTATAGCTGAATGTATAAAAGTTTATGAGATTAAGGAACAAGTTCGATTCAATTGAGATATGATGTATGAAAAGCTTCGTATGAACCTTAAGGAATGATTAGGATTTCTGAAATATGAATTATGTGTAAGATCGACTTTGTATCAGTGATATTTGATCAACTTTGTATCAGTGATATTCAGGCTTTATTGCCTAGCAGGCTTTATGCCGGTGTATTATATCGAGCTTTATTGCCTAGCAGGCTTTATGCCGGTGTATTATATCGGGTTTTATTGCTTAGCAGGCTTTATGCCTGTGTATTATGTCAGGCCTATTGCCTAGCAGGTTCTGTGCCGGTGTATTATACTAGGCTTTATTTATGTGAGCAATGGTAAAAATATTCAAAGGTGTTAAATGAGCTAAAGTGATCAAGTATGTGAATGTGTTTTACTTATTTGAAATGAAGATAAATTGACTGAAAGTTATGTGATAAAAATGTTATGTGATGCTATTGAAAATGCATATAATTATGGGTAGTGTATTCGGTCTTGTGATAGGTTTAAGTATGTAATTTAAAAGCTCGATTTATGAGAATGTATATATGAATGCATATGTATAATCAATTATATATGAAACTATGACTTTTTAAGTTGGAGAATATAATGAAAATTGATATATGTGTATATTTGGCCATGGTATATTTTGAGTATAATTATATGTTTGATTTGGTTTTAGTTTATTGATCTATCAAGATTATTAATTTGTTTAAATTGCTTATAACTTACTAAGCTAATTTAGCTTACTCTGTGTATATGTGTGTTTCTGTTCTATAAATTTTGGATCAAGTTACGAGCTCGGGGAATCGTCAGCAAAGTTCATCACACTATCCACTGTTTCGATATTTATATAGTTGAACTTGAACTATGGCATGTATAGGCTGGAACATATTTCTTAAATGTTGGGTTTGGTTGTATATAACTTAGCCATGCGAAAATGGCTTAATTGTTATGCTTAAGTTTGGTTTGGTTTGGTTACAGTTTAAGTCTATTTTGATCAATATGTTGAGTGTTGTGAATAATAATAAATTATGATATGTGATGGTATTTTGAGGTTGGTTTATGATTTTAATTATGGCATGACTAAATCGGTCATAGGTATATGTGTGAGAATTTATTTGATATGCTTAGACTTGGTCACGAATGTCCTTAGATATAATGTCTTAAGAGCTTAAATTTAAGTAATATAATTTAGTGATGAAGAGTAATGAGTAATGAATTTGTTCCTTGATTGTTTTGGTCAAATGTTTGGCATGTATTCATATGTTAAGTGTGACCTTAAATTTTTTTTAGGTAAATGCGTACTATGTATGTATATATATTAATAGCATGTACAGCCATATTATATTGTATCAATGATGCACATGTGATTGTTTTTTTTTAAATCATGTAATATGTTTACTATTGTTTTTATTATGTGCATGTATAGAGATTGTTATTTGTAGTTAAATGGTAGCTTGATGAAAAAGTGAATTATGCAATGAGAAATTGACTTGATATGTATTTTATCTTAAGGTATATATAAATATGATGATGATTTAATATATGTTTCGATTATGGATTGATAGGGAGTGTATATTGTGTTATAACAAGTTATACATTAATAAATGAAATGCATGTTATTTATAGGAGAAGTATTTAGCATAAGTTGATGAAATATGTACTACTATAAAGAGCCGAATATGACGTGGTGAAATTGGAATGATTTGGTGTACTTGATTTTGTGAGTTCTATTTATAAATGAATTTTTTGATTGTAATTGAGGTATAATGTTGATTGTATGTTTTGTATAATCTATAAGTTGAATCCATATTAAATTCGGTTATGTGATGTTAAATAAAAAAAAGACTATTCTTACTATTAATGAATGGCTTAAAGGTTTGTTTAAGTATATTCATGTGATTATTTGAATCTGTGTCTTGGCTGGTAACGGCTTGTAACCTCAGTCCGGTGACAGATACGGGTTAGGAATGTTACAGCACATGCCTGACATTTGACAACATTTTGATTATCACACCATGCATCTTAATCTGAATAGTACCAATGCCAGTTATTTTGCAGGGTGAGTTATTTTCCATGAGCTCAACTCCACCTTCAATTGAACTGTATGTAGAGAGCCAATCCTTAATGGGACACATATGGTAAGAACACCACGAATCCATGATCCACCTAGATGTGAATTTAGACATTTCGGTCGTTGATACCAATAATAAATCATCAAATTTGTCATCGGCTACACTAGCATCGGCTACATCAGCTTTTTTCTTCCCTCTCTTGGCATTTTCGCTGGCCCTCTTATTTTTATTCTGAAGTTTGTAACATTCTGCCTTAATGTGTCCCATCTTTCTACAATAGCCACATTACTTCTCATAGTTTGTAGATTTCAATCTCGCCCTTGATCTTCTTTGACCTGAATCCTTAGATTGTTTCCTTCCTCTAGCAACCAAAACCAAGGCTTGCTCATTTGACGTGTTCTTCAAGCCTAACTCATTGTCGAGTTTATCCTTGTTCAAAAGGTTTCGCTTCATTTATAACACCCCTAACCCAAATCCGTCGATGGAACAAGGTTATAGAGCATTACCGGAGTTTACAAATCAAACAGACAGAAAATGCAAACATTTCATATCATATAACATTCATGTAAAAAACCAATCAAAATCATACATATTTCCCTTATACAAGTCCTCAAGGCCCAAAATACACATTAGAAACAAATTGGGACTAAATCGAAAACTCAAATAATTTTTCAGAAACACTTAAAATTTTCAAAACTACAGGGGTCACACAGTCGTGTGGCCTGGCCATGTGACTCACACGACCAAGAGACACGCCCGTGTCTTAGGCCACGTGTGCATTTGAAATAGGGACACACGATCGTGTCCCAACCTGTGCCCGTGCCCGTGTGAGTATACTAACTTGGGTCACACGGCCAAGCCACACGCCCGTGTTCTAGGCTGTGTGAACATACTGACTTCCAAACCTTAACAAGCTACAGGGGACACATGGCCGTGTGTCACACACGGCTAGGACACATGCCCGTGTCTCTGCCCGTGTGGACGAAAATAGGCTATTTTACAGGCCACATTTCTCACCCAACAAGGCATGTACCTATAGTAAAAAATGCACATGTATACCAGCCATAGCAAGGCACCAATATCATACATAATCTAGCTTTATACATAAAGTATAACCACACACAACCAACATGCACATCGACATCTCAAATAACAACTTACAAACATGTATAACCAAGTACTCCATTTGGTCAAAATAAACAACTAACTTCCAATTTGATATGCATCCATACATACGATAAATCTTACTTACCAAAACACAAACCATTTTGTACAAAAATGTCATTCTTTAACTAATATCAATTAACCACAATACCTATACATAACAAGGTACCAAATTACCATATCTACCACATATCATAAAGCACATATGCCATATGCATATTAAACTATCATTTCATCTTTTATCATTCAAACAAACAAGCCAAACATTAACTATAATAAGGCTACTCACATACATGCCAAACTTTTCCATTATACAATCAACATACCAAAACTCAACCAAGTCAAATAGCCATTTTAACATTCAAATACATAGGCCAACATTAACCAGAATACCTATACATGTCATTATAACAAAAATCTAAACATCCTAAAGTACCGATAGAACTGATGGATAGTGTGATATAACTCTAACAAGCTTCCAACCTAACCGAGCTTCTGATAATCTGAAAAGTAAAGAAAAACAACTATGTAAGCAATGAATGTTTAGTAAAATCGTATAAACTTTAATCATATCAATCCATTTCCAATATGAAATTTATACATATCAAGAATAATCATAAGCCATTTCATAAGAAATTGCATAATTTAAACCTTACCATTTTTTTATGAGTACAAGCATATTTTCATTTAAGCACTTACCATTTCAATGCAACTTATAAGTAAACATAATACCATTCAACCAATAGCTTGGAACTTGCCTAAGCATCAAACTACACTTGAACATATTTCATATAAATTCAACATTGATAACCTTATTTTCTCAACATGTCACACTTGAGTTTATTACTCGTCTCAACTTACATAATTTCCATGTATCAACATATCAAAGATATTCATATATGTACATGTCATGATACATATCATTCTCATACAGTTTCTTCATATACATAGATCATCCATTTCAATATATCAATATATCATGTACCATCATTTCCATGTATTTCATGTATATACCTGTATTAGTTTGTATCGAACTCATATCGTCTCGTAACAGAACATTTCTTGTTGAACCATTTAGAATATCATTGGATACTCAGGTAGCACACACGAGGTGTACTGAACTGTAACCCGTCAATTCCTGTACATGTATACTTATACGAGCTCTGAATCGATATGCTCTTACGAGCTGTAAATGGTAAGCTCCTCCGAGCTGCATAATGGTAAGCTCCTCTAAGCTGAATAATGGTAAGCTTATGCGAGCTGAGCAATGGTAAGCTCATACGAGCTGAAATCAGTAACCCTAATGACATGTCATTTGTATCCTACGAATTCCTAAGGTTCAAACGGGACTTGATAATCGTCGTACGTCGTTGGATTTACGTCGTTTCATAACACGATAAATTGCATACTACCATATATATATGATTTTAATCACAATATAATCACCTATTAGCATCCACTTTAATATAAATTATATAGAATACAGTTCATACGAACATACTTGGCTAAATTGCAGAAATACAAAGGTTCAGGGGCATCTCGATAATTTTTCATTTTCCTCAATTTTCCTCCCGATCTTGATCTAAATTAATAATTTCATTCAATATATTAATTTATACAAAAAAAAAACAATTCATTTCATGCAATTTGGTCATTTTTGACATTTTTACAAAATTACCCCTAAAGTTTTACTTTTATTCAATTTAGTCTCTAAGCCCCAAAACATGCAAATTAACCATTTTTACCCAAAATTGATCATATTCGAATGTTCATGGTATCCATAATAGCCCATTTATGCAACAATTTCACTTTAAATCCTTTTACTTTTATTAATTTAACAAATTAGTCCCTAATTGATAAATTCATCAAAAATCACTTAACAAAATACTTTTAATTATCAATAAACATTCCAAATTCATCCTTTATCATAAAAAATCACAAGATTCATCAATGGCAACATTCAAAATCTTTAACAGTTTCGAAATCGAAGGTACGGGCTAGCTGGACCTAGTTGCAACGATCTCAAAAGCATAAAAATTATTGAAAACGGGGATAGATTGAACTTACATGCATCCTATGAAGTTTGGTTGAAGCTTGAAGGTTTATCAATGGCTTCCTTCTATCTCAAATTCGGCAAAACAATCAAATGTAAAAGATGATATCGTTAATGTATTTTATTATCATTTAATATGTTTTATTTTAATTAAGAAAACATACATATTTTCATAAAAATACAAAGTCCACCGCCCACTCCTATATAATATGGTATATTAGTCCATATACTTTTATTCATTAAGCCATTTAATCACTCAAATCAAATAGCGATTAAATTTTACATCTTTTACAATTTAGTCTTTTTTAATTAATTAACTATTGAAACGTTAAAATTTTTCAAAGAAACTTTAATACCACCTTAATGACACTCTATAAATATTTATAAAAATATTTACAGCTCGGTTTTTAAAAACGAGGTCCCGATACCTCATTTTCTAAAACTACTTGACCTTAGGGCCTTACCACTTAAACTTAATAAACAGCTTATAAATCATAATTTATCAAATCAAAAACCTTTTTAAAACCATATTTAACTCATAAATATTAAATAATAATATTTATGAACTTTCTCGTCAGATTTGGTGGCCCTGAAACCACTATTTTTGACACCACTGCAAAACAGGTTGTTACATCATGTCCTCAAACAAGAGTCTCTCTCTATCGTAAATCAAGATTTCCATAAAAGTTTTGTATGAAAGGGAAAAGAAAAAAGTAATAACATAGCCCAATCTTCATGGTCTATGTTGGCCTTGACATTCTTCAGGTCATTTAGGAGAGTTATAAATTCACTGGTGTGAGCCCTAATAGACTCACCTTCTGCCATACGGAACGTATATAATCGTTGTTTCAAAACCAAGCTATTTGCGAGGGACTTTTTCATATAAAGGGATTATTCCTCCATAAGGCTTCTATCGTCTTTATTGTAAATACCTACTACAATACATTATTAGTGAGGCACAACTAAATTATTGGCAGTGTCATCACATCAAGCTCCTCCCACTCTATCTGATTTGCATCCGCGGGCTTTTGCCCTGTAACGACCTTTTTCAGATCATTTTGAACCAAACTTCACATCATCTGAACTTGTCATCAAATTTGTGATTCCATCAAACTTCTCGATATCATACCTCATTGCCATCTCTGAACAGATTGTATGCAAAAACTAAACCAAGCACTTATACCAATTTTTTGGGTTAAACTCGAATTAAGCAATAAACATGAACAACAAAAAAAAAATTTGAACATAAATATTTACGCGGAAAAATCCCTCCAAAGAGGATAAAAAACCACGGGCAAAAAAAACTTCACAAAACCAAAAAAAAAACTAAAAAGGGAGTACAAAATGGAGAAATAAACAAACCCGAATCTGAAATAATACAGAGTTCTCCCGAATTTACCACAAACTATCTCTTAATTTTTGTTGTTGTTATTCTAAGCTGTATAGGGTTGCTAAATGGTATATTTATCAGTTTAATTTCATGTGAATATATGACTAGAACATCCCTAGAATTATCAGATTTAGACTAGAAAAAGATAATAGAGGTTAGCTAGGAGAATAAACCCAATTAAGTGGAGAACACGTCGCCGCTTCGTGACGTCACGTTCGGTTAACTAGGACGCCATGCATCGTGCCGTCGGGACGACAAGTTCTTCTCATGAGGATGTCGGTGTTGTGTCATCATGACATTAGCTCTTCCTCTTCACGACGTTGTCGTCTGTTTAATTCGAACTGCAAGGCACACTTCACATGATTTATCAATGATTTTTTTGTTTTATTTTTCTTTCTAAAGTAACTATTAACAATTCTTAAATATTAATTAACTTTATTGTATCGGTCTAGAAGGCCAACACAAGTTCAAACAAAATAAAATATATAATTTGTGACACCCCAAACCTAACTAGGACAGACCAGTCCTAATTCGAGGCGTTACAATAGCCACCTAAGTGACTCTCTGGCTAGCAACCACCCAAGGCACACTCCGACCTTGTAGCACCTCAATCTTATCTAAATATTAGTTATCTATTAACGCAAAAGTAAATTTTGGGCCAATTTTAAAGTTTTCCTAGGTAATTTAACCTAGGGGCAATTTTATCATTTTACCACCTATGATAAAACTATTCCGATTTTAGATCTAAATGTTTACCAACCTTCTTTTAGTCAAAATTTTGCAATCCTAAAAATTTCAGCTTAAATTGAGTTCATTTGCTATGTCTAATTCAAGTTTTTGCTATTATAGACTAAATTGTAACAAATACAATCTATCAGAATCTATTTCAAATTACAAATTAAGTGCATTTCTATCAAATTTTACCAATTACGAGACCAATCGTAAATTATTACTTAGTTCCCTTATCATCTAGAGCTCTAATTAGACTAATAAATTTTCAAGACTAAATCATAACTTAAACAAATTAGAATACCAATTTAAAAAGAAAAAATTCAAACCCCCCCAAAACCCACATGGTCGTGTCCCCCAGCCCGTGTTCGTGTCGTGAAAAACTTTTTGGCAGATCGCACATGCCAGTGGGGAAATTCCACACTCTCATGTGGACAAGCACACTCCCGTGTGAAAACCACTGTACCAATTTTTGCAAAAAAATTGTTTTAAAACCCGATTATGCATATTTTAACGACCAATTAAACCTGATTTAACTACGATTAATTAACATATATACACAACTTCAATTGAATTTATTGACATCAATTAAGCCTCGATTAAATAGAATTAAACAATTAATTTCATGCACTTCAAACACCGAAAAAATCAAACAAGTTGCGTACCTTAGTCGCTAGTAAACCACTCCATGGAAGCTTCATTTAAACAATCGTTAGTATAAATTTCATGCTTCACACACTGTGTTATCAATCATCATGTTATCAAGCAACAATACACCGTAAATCAATCAATAATTAAACTCAAACATGCCTCAAAATTATTATAAAACCATCCAAAATAAATGTCCAAAGTCCATTTACAACCAAAATCAATCTAATTCCCAGGAGCTCCACAATGCCTGACTACAGTCTCTAAAATGCATAATAAAGTCTCTACCAAGCCTAAACTCTTGGAACTCTCTTGCTTGGCTCCTCAGCTCCTCAATCCCAACGAATATCTGCACGAATGTGAGGGTGTGAGCTTTAAAAAGCTCAATGAATGTTAATAAAAACAACAAGTAAATTAACATCCAATTCATGCTTAATTCACAACCAATCATTCACCAATTGTCAGCCAAAAATAATTAAACATGTCAATTTAATTTCCATAAGCATTTTCAATACCAAAAATCAATCATTCATGGCTTTCAATCATCAATTGATATAGAAACAATCATACATAAATATATTGGTAGTCATTTCTCATGGCTTAATTGGGTGATCATACATCGAATAAACGAATCTCCGATATCCCACAAATATTAAATATAGTCCACCAAGTTGAGCGAGCCGAAGCACGCCCTCCCTTATAGTGCCTCAAATAACCCATTGAGCGAAGACTTATCCTTAACACTCCCTTATCTACTCCAACAAATCAATCCACCTAGATCCATATGCTCACAATGTCTCAAATAAAAGTGAGTACCCACAAATCCTATGGTATGTCAACTATATCCAATGGATCCACCATGCATGTTGCGAATATATTTAATCATACATAGCATATAAATCAATCATTAGTGTGATCAATTTAATATGACAAGATGTTTATGTTGTAATAGCCCGATTTAGGGCCTAGTCGGAACAGTGGTCTCGGGACCATAAATTTGAAGTTAAAAAGATTATTTTATTATTATTTTTATGTTCTAGCATAAATATATTAGTGCATGAAAATTTTGGTAAGTTAATTTTGACGTTTGTGAGCCCAATTGCGAAAAGGACTAAATCGCATAAAGTGTAAAAGTCCTAAAAGCTAAAGGTGTTATTTTGTTAGAAAATCAAAATTGGGGGGATTTTAAAGGGCAATTAGACCCTATTAGAAGAGCTTGGCCGGCCATGAGACAAGAATGGGTAATTGGTCAAAGGGTTAGGTTGGTTGATGTCATAATATGTATTTTAATAATACCCTAAAGCCTAGTATTCACCTTCTTCATCCATTTTTTCTCCTCTTTGACCAAAAATCAGCCATTGTTGGGGTTTGAAAGCTTCAAAAATTTCAGCAACTTTAAGCCCTCTCAAGTAAGTGGTTTTGATAGTTTCTCTTAATGATTTTTACATTTTTGGACTCCTTGAAGCATAAGCTTTCAAATGAGAGGATTACTGTGCATAATAAACAAGATTTTAGGGTTTTGCCATGAATTTATTTGTGATATTTTCTGATTTTTTATGGAATAATATGAGTCCTATTTGTGTCATAAACAACTTTTGTGAAAGGTGTTAGCATGAAAACACCTAAAGGGACTATTTTGCATAAGTTGCAAAATTGATGATAAATGTGTGAAATAGTAGGATTTTGGAGTTTCTATAAGAGTAAAAAATGGTTCGGCTAGGCTTAATATGCGAATAAATTTGATAAAAATCGATTTTCAAGCATAGGGGAAAAATAGTCATTTTGCCAAGGTCTAGGGCAAAATGGTCATTTTACCTAAGATGTGGACTTTAGATTGCCTAATTGTGTTTAGTGACTAAATGAATGCATTTTGCTATTATAGATCAAGATTTACCGAATCCGAACCTAGACTAGGGGAAGGCCAAGCAAATCGACTAAACTGACTAGTCGTGTGTATTTTGTAATCCGAGGTAAGTTGTATGTAAATAATACAACCACATTAATAATGTATGTGTTGAATTGTATTTGAATTAATGTAGCATGAATTTTTTGATTGTGGAATTGAGAAGTATACTAATAATAGAAATAGTAGGGTTCCCATTGGACATAGGGAATAAACTGGATATTCATGCCGTAACGTTAGGGTCACTTGTGTGAGCCAGTGTAAGACATGTCTGGGACATGCATCGGCCACATTATGAGAGCCAGTGTAAGACCATGTCTGGGACATGGCATCGGCATTGAGACGAGAGCTAGTGTAAGACATGTATAGGACATGCATCAGCTACGAGATGTGTCAGTGTAAGACCATGTCTCGGATATGGCATCAGCACGGATATGCTAGAGCTAGTGTAAGACCATGTCTGGGACATGGCATCGGCACCTTACCCCATGTTTGAGGCTTATGTAATATCCGATAGTGTTCCAAATGGTTCAACGGTAAAAGTTATAATTGTGAGTTATTAAGGAAAGTATAATCGTGTTGTGAGTGATACAGGTACCTAATTGGTACGTACGAGGAAGGAGCTCAATATATAATATGTGATTTGTATGGAGGGTAACGAGTAAGTTTATGCTTGTGCCTATTTTTGTTATGAGTATGATGATCATTGATGAAATTGTTATTGTATATTATTTATATGCAACTTACTAAGCTTTTATGCTTACTCCCTTTTTCTTTCCATTTCCTTATAGTGCCGCCTAATTAGCTCAAGGATCACCGAAAGTCAGAGATATCGATCACACTATCAGCCAAAACATTCGGTATAGTTGGATTTATATTTTTGAATATAACATGTATAGGGCTAAACCTTATTATTTTGTGTCTTTGAGAATTGGCCAAAAGTTTTGGCTTAGGTGTTACATTTAATGGTATCAGAGCTATGGTTTAATTAGTTCTAGGACTAACCTAGCGAGAGCACGAGTCTAGCTATACATGCTATAGTTGTATATTGATAGTGTAACGAATCCTGACGATTATAAATTTTGTTTTTATATAGTATATGGATCCTGATAGAGCCACAGCGGACGACGTGGAAAGTAATACACCGACTCCCGCCGAAGGGACCACGAGGGTTGAGAGTGAGCCCGTGGCTATGGGCCAAGGTGGAGGGGTTAGAGAAGCCTATCTCCGAATGATGGATGCTTGGTACACGGAGTTCGTTCGTGCGAACCCGAACACTCCACCTCCCCCACCTCCTTTGATTCCCTAGTATGCCCCAGTAACTCCGCAAGGTACGGACATGTTTGGGAGGGAGAAGCCTCCAGTAGACAAGATCCAGAAACAAGGGGCCGAGGAATTCTGAGATAGTATAGATGATGACTTGGAGAGGGCAGATTTTTGGATTGAAAATACCATAAGAGTATTCGATGAACTGTCATGTACACCTGAAGAGTGCGTAAAGTGTGCCGTGTCACTCCTACGAGACTCGGCTTATCAATGGTGGAATACTCTCGTGTCAGTCGTACCGAGAGAGAGAGTCAATTGTGAATTTTTTCAGGAGGGATTTAGGAAAAAGTACATTAGCTAGAGGTTCATGAACCAGAAAAGGAATGAATTTTTAAAGTTAAAACAAGGTCAAATGTTAGTGACGAAATATGAACGCGAGTTTCTGAGGCATAGCAAGTATGCACGGGAATGCGTATCCACAGAAGCCACCATGTATAAAAGATTTGAGGATGGCCTCAATGAAGATATCTAAGTGTTTGTTGGCATCTTAGAGCTACGGGGATTTGTAGCACTTGTTGAAAGAGCTTGTAAGGCCAAAGAACTTATTAAAGAGAAGAGGAAAGCGACTTTTGAATCATGGGATTTAAAAAAGAGGCAGATGGAGAAGTCATATCAGTCCTCATCCAATAGATCAAAGGAATTCTCTACCCGATCGAATGCTTCAGTAGGGTACCCAAATAGAAACAAGAACCGACAGAACACGATATCTAAAGCCCAGACCACTTCGATTGCGAGTGTCGGTAGTGCTCGACCAAATAAGCCAGAGTGTTCGCAATGTGAAAGACGTCACTTCGGTGAGTGCCGAGGAAACGAAAGAGGCTACTTCAAGTGTGGGTCACTAGATCACTTTATTCGTGATTATCCTGAGATGAAAGAGAGAGAAAGGAAACAAGAAGTGAAGGCAAGTAGTGCACCGTTGAGGGGTAGACCATAAAAGAACCTCAGGAGTAGGGATAGCAGTAGAGGCGCGCCAAGAGACACTACGGTGAGGTCTGAGGGTAGAGTGCCAACAAGGATCTATGTTATACGCGCCCAGGATGAGGCAGAGTCTCCCGATGTGATCACGGGTACCTTTTCTATCTGTAACATATCTGTTATTGCTTTAATTGACCCAGGATCTATCCATTCTTATATTTGTATAGAATTGATACCTCGTATGAGTATGCTAGTAGAGTCCACTGAGTTTGTGATCAAAGTGTCCAATCTTTAGGCAAACATGTACTAGTGGACCAAGTGTGTAAAAATTGTCCTTTAACAATTAGGAGTCACTGTTTCCCGGCCAACCTGATGTTGTTGTCATTTTATGAGTTTGATGTAATCCTTGGGATGCACTGGTTGACTGCTCATAGTGTTGTAGTGGACTACGGGAAAAAGAAAATTGAGTTGAAATGTGAAGACAGGAATGTTCTTCGGGTTAGGCCAAATGAGTCAGATAAATTGCCTATAATAGTATCGTCTTTGACCGCTGAGAAGTATTTGAGAAAAGGATATGAGGCTTACTTAGCATCTCAAGTGTCTGAGTTGAAGATTGAATCAGTGTCGATAGTTTGTGAGTTTACAGACGTGTTCCCGGAGGAATTACCCGGATTACCTCCAGTGAGGGAAGTTAAGTTTGGAATCGAGTTGGTCCACGGTATGACACCCATCTCGATTGCTCCATATAGGATGGCTCCAACAGAGTTGAAAGAGTTGAAAACACAGTTGCAAGAGCTAACGGATAAGGGCTTCGCGAGACTGATTTTTTCACCGTGGGGTGCTCTAGTACTTTTCATGAAAAAGAAAGATGGGTCGATGAGATTATGTATCGACTATAGATAGCTCAATAAAGTAACAGTGAAGAACAAGTATCCTTTGCCAAGGATCAACGACCTGTTTGATCAGTTAAAGGGGGCCACTGTATTTTCCAAGATTGATCTGAGATCCGAATACTATCAGTTAAGAGTGAAAGAACAAGATGTGCCGAAGACTACATTTAAGGCAAGATACAGGCATTATGAATTCCTCGCCATGCCCTTTGGTTTGACTAATCCCCCGGCGATGTTTATGGATTTGATGAACCGTGTTTTTTGACCGTATCTAGATAAGCTTATTGTCACCTTTATTGATGACATATCGATTTATTCGAGTGATGAGAGCGAACACACAGAACATCTGAGAGTTGTGTTACAAGCCTTGAGAGACGAGCAATTGTACGCCAAGTTTAGTAAGAGTGAATTTTAGCTTAAAGAGGTTGGGTTCCTAGGACATATTGTGTCGGGCGACGGGATTCAAGTTGACCCAAGCAAGATCTCAGCTATTATAGAGTGGAAACCGCCGAGGAATGTAACTGAAGTTCGAAGCTTTTTGGGTTTGGTCGGATACTATAGGTGGTTTGTAAATGGATTCTCTATGATCGCTACACCGATGACAAGACTGCTCTAAAAAGATGTCAAGCTCAAATGGACAGAAAAGTGCCAACAAAGTTTTGAGAAACTAAAGGCTTTATTGACCGAAGCACCAGTGTTAGTACAATCAGAGTCGGGCAAGGAATACGTGATATATAGCGACGCCTCCTTGAATGGTTTGGGATGTGTGCTCATGCAAGAAGGCAAGGTTATAGCCTATGCCTCGAGACAACTAAAGCCACACGAGAGAAATTACCTGACCCATGACTTAGAACTAACGGCTGTAGTGTTCGCGTTGAACATTTGGAGACACCATTTGTATGGAGAAAAATGTCAGGTATTCACCGACCATAAGAGCTTAAAGTACTTGATAACTTAAAAGGAGTTGAATTTGCGGCAACATCGATGGTTAAAGCTGTTAAAAGATTACAGTTTGATTATCGACTACCATCCGAGAAAGGCAAACGTGGTCACCGATACTTTGAGTAGAAAATTGTTGTTTGCCTTGAGAGCCTTGAATACTCAATTGACGGTGTCTAGCGAGGGTTCGGTCCTATCAAGTTGAGAGCTAGACCAACATTTCTACAAGAGATCCGAGAAGCTCAGAAAGGTGATGAGAAATTGCAAGCCAAGAGAACTCAGCATGAGTCAGGAATTGAATCAGGTTTTCGTATTAGTACCGATGGATGCATAATGTTCAAAGACAGAATTTGTGTACCCAAGAATAATGAGCTTATTCAGAAGATTCTGAGAGAGGCACATAATGGTTGTTTGTCCGTTCACTCGGGTACTGTGAAAATGTACAATGACCTTAAGAAAATGTATTGGTGGTCAGGTATGAAAAGAGACATTTCTGAGTTCGTCTCCAAGTGCATTGTATGTCAGCAAGTAAAGGCTGAACATCAAGTACCTTCGGGTCTACTTCAGCCTATTATGGTCTCCGAGTGGAAGTGGGATCGAATCACTATGGATTTTGTGGCGGGTTTGCTGGTAACCCCGAAGAAGAAGGATGTTGTTTGGGTTGTTTTGGATAGGTTAACAAAGTCGGCACACTTCATACCGATGCGTACTGACTACTCCCTTAAGAGATTAGGTGACTTGTACGTTTCTAAAATTGTGAGACTATATGGGGTACCCATATTGATTATTTCAGACAGAGACCCGAGATTTACCTCGAGATTTTGGAAAAAGTTAAAAGAAGCAATGGGAACGAAGTTGAATCTTAGTACGGCATTCCACCAGCAAACTAACGGTCAGTCGGAAAGAGTGATTCAGATTCTAGAGGACATGTTGAGATGTTGCGTCCTCAAGTTTCAAGGAAGTTGGGAAAGATACTTACCCTTGGTCGAATTCGCCTACAACAACAGTTATCAGAAAAGTTTGAAAATGGCGCCTTATGAGGATTTGTATGGGCGAAAGTGTCGAACGCCCTTATACTGAACTGAGTTGAGAGAGAACCACATTCACGGGGTCGATTTAGTCAAAGAGACTGAAGAGAAAGTTAAAGTGATTCGTGACTACTTAAAGGTCACCTCAGATAGACAAAAATCATATGCGGATTTGAAACGAAAGGAAATTGAGTTTCAAGTCAGTGATAAGGTATTTTTGAAAGTATCTCTATGGAGGAAAGTTCTCAGATTTGGTAGAAAAGGCAAGTTGAGTCATTTCTTTATAGAACCTTATGTGGTTATCGAGAGAGTGGGGCCAGTTGCCTACAGATTGGATTTGCCATCGAAATTGGAAAATATTCACGATGTGTTTCATGTGTCCATGCTACGTCGATATAGATCAGACCCTTCGCATGTGATTGAGCCGACAGAGGTTGAGATTCTTCCAAACATGACTTATGGCAAAGAACCGGTCAAGATTTTAGCCTGGGAAGTCAAACAATTGAGAAATAAGAGTATAGCACTTGTTAAAGTTTTGTGGCATAAACATGAAGTAGAAGAAGCTACATGGGACTCGAGGAGACTATGAGAGATTAGTACCCGAACCTATTTACCGGTAAGATTTTCAGGGATGAAAATCCCTAAGGGGGAGAAATATAACAGCCCGATTTATGGCCTAGTCGAAACAGTGGCCTCGGGACCATAAATCTAAAGTTTAAAAGATTATTTTATTATTATTTTGATGTTCTAGCATGAATATACTAGTGCATGAAAATTTTGGTAAGTTAATTTTGAAGTTTGTGAGCCCAATTGCGAAAAGGACTAAATCACATAAGGTGTAAAAGTCCTAAATTGATAGCTAAATGTGTTATTTTGTTAGAAAATCAAAATTGGGGGGATTTTAAAGGGCAATTAGACCCTATTAGAAGAGCTTGGCCGGCCATGAGACAAGAATGGGTAATTGGTCAAAGGGTTAGGTTGGTTGATGTCATAATATGTATTTTAATAATATCCTAAAGCCTAGTATTCACCTTCTTCATCCATTTTTTCTCCTCTTTGACCAAAAATCAACCATTGTTGGGGTTTGAAAGCTTCAAAAATTTCAGCAACTTTAAGCCCTCTCAAGTAAGTGATTTTGATAGTTTCTCTTAATGATTTTTACATTTTTGGACTCCTTGAAGCATAAGCTTTCAAATGAGAGGATTATTGTGCATAATAAACAAGAGTTTAAGGTTTTTCCATGAATGTATTTGTGATAGTTACTGAGTTTTTATGGAAGAATATGAGTCCTAGTTGTGTCATAAACAACTTTTGTGAAATGTGTTAGCATGAAAACACATAAAGAGACTATTTTGCATAAGTTGCAAAATGGATGATAAATGTGTGAAATAGTAGGATTTTTGAGTTTCTATAAGAGTAAAAAAGGGTTTGGCTAGGCTTAAGATACGAAGAAATTTGATAAAAATTGATTTTCGAGTATAGGGGCAAAACGGTCATTTTGCCAAGATCTAGGGGCAAAATGGTCATTTTACCTAAGATGTGAATTTTAGATTGCCTAATTGTGTTTAGTGACTAAGTGAGTGTATTTTGCTATTATAGATCAAGATTTATCGAATCCGAACCTAGACTAGGGGAAGGCTAAGCAAATCGACTAAACTGACTAGTCGTGTGTATTTTGTAATCCGAGGTAAGTTGTATGTAAATAATACAACCACATTAATAATGTATGTGTTGAACTATATTTGAATTAATGTAGCATGAATTTCTTGATTATGGAATTGAGAAGTATACTAATAATAGAAATAGTAGGGTTCCCGTTGGACATAGGGAATAAACTGGATATTCATGCCGTAACGTTAGGGTCACTTGTGTGAGCCAGTGTAAGACATTTCTGGGACATGCATCAGCCACATTATGAGAGCCAGTGTAAGACCATGTCTGGGACATGGCATCGACATTGAGATGAGAGCTAGTGTAAGACATGTATGGGACATGCATCGGCTACGAGATGTGTCAGTGTAAGACCATGTTTGGGACATGGCATCGACATGGATATGCGAGAGCTAGTGTAAGACCATATCTGGGACATGGCATCGGCACCTTACCCCATGTTTGAGGCTTATGTAATATCTAGTAGTGTTCTGAATGGTTCAACTGTGAAAGTTATAATTGTGAGTTATTAAGGAAAGTATAATCGTGTTGTGAGTGATACAGGTACCTAATTGGTACGTATGAGGAATAAGCTCAATATATAATATGTGATTTGTATGGAGGGTAGCGAGTAAGTTTATGCTTGTGCCTATTTTTTTATTATGAGTATGATGATTATTAATGAAATTGTTGTTGTATATTATTTATATGCAACTTACTAAGCTTTTATGCTTACTCCCTTTTTTCTTTCCATTTCCTTATAGTGCCGCCTAATTAGCTCAAGGATCACTGAAAGTCAGAGATATCGGTCACACTATCAGCCGAAACATTCAGTATAGTTGGATTTATATTTTTGAATATGGCATGTATAGGGCTAAAACTTATTATTTTGTGTCTTTGAGAATTGGCCAAATGTGTTGGCTTGGGATAGATCCCACACTTTGTATTAAGCCTTGAGTGAATGTCTATTGTGGCTGATTTGACTTTGGAAATTATGCTTGTTTGGTATTGATATGAAAATAGGTATGCAATGGTGGCAATGAGGCTTGGTAAATAGCCTTATAATGTCCATAAAGGTAGACACATGGGCGTGTGTCTAGGCCGTGTGTGACACACGGTCAGCCTCATGGGCGTGTGGTCCGGCCGTGTGTCCCTTGCATGTAAAAATTTCAAGTCGGTATGCATGGTAATAAACACACGAGTAGAGACATGGCCGTGTGTCTCAGCCGTGTGAAGGACACGTCCTAGTACACGGGCGTGTGCCATAGCCGTGTGACATTTTAGGGATGCTGACATCAAAAACAGAATACCCAGGTTTTTGCACACGGGATAAGACATAGGCGTGTCATGGCCGTGTGAGGGACACGAGCCATTGACATGGGCGTGTGTCTGGCCGTGTGAAAACCCCTGTAAGTGTGAATTAGAATTTAATTCCACACGGGTGTGGGACACGGGCGTGTCCCAGAGTGCTTAGGCCGTGTGAGCCATACGGGCCATCAGTACGACCATGTCGAAATGGTCACATGGGTGTGTTACTCTTCCACTCGGATGTGTGCCCTGTTTTAAAGACAAATTTCCTAAGGTTGGTTTAAAGACTTGAAATGGTCTCGAATAATTTTTAATGGTCGATTCAGGGCTCGTAGACTCATAAATAGAAGTTAAGGTGGGAATTGAAAAAGTTTTAATTTCGACCAAGTCTCAGTGACTTGAGGTTATTCGAATGCATGAGATTAAGTTAGGTAATGCCTCGTACTCCGCCCCGGCGTGGGTTACGGGTATGAGGTGTTACATATGTGTAACATGTAACATAGCATTTAATATCCAATTAAATCAAGCAATTCATTTGCCAATTTTCGATAATCAATTACCAATTGAAACATCAACATATCATGATCAAAAATTTCAGTATACATGCTTACAATTATCCTTAAAATTAATTTAATTAAATAGCACAACACCACCCAAAAATTCACTTACCTTTTTTTTCAATACAAATTTAATTTTTTACACATTTAATATCAATCTTGCAAAATCAACCATTCATCCATAATTAATTAATTTTGATCAATAATTGAGGTACTAATTAAACATAATTGAGGGTCAATTTATCAAATCACCCTTAGAAACACTCACCACACAATTTTATTCTATCACAACAAGTGATCAACTAGGCAATTTCAAGCTTCAATTCTGGTTATCTTGGTCCTTTTCAAGATTCAGAGCTTCAACAGAGGTAAAGTAGATATTATCACCTTTCCAAAGCTATATTAAACATAATTTTTAATTAACTATGCTAATCAAAATTCATTCTCAAAAATACCTTACCGGATTTGTAACATCAAGTCGAGAACTCGATTTCTCACAAAATCGACCTCTCCAGCCCTCCTAATCACTTCCAAACATCAATACTAAACCAATTACACATAAACTAAGTATCAATTTCACATTTAAATCAATTTCACAAAAATCTAAAAAATTAATTCAAGAAGATGATGAAATTGGATTTCTTCAAATTACCTTACAAATCATGTTTAATCTTGATAAGTAAGACCAAAAACCTTTTAATTGATCCATTTTGAGTTAGAACATCCATTGATTAGTGAATTTCCTCTCAAAATTCAAAATCCACCATTAAATTACCTTAAGCTTTTGAAACTGACATTGATAAAAAAAAATCCTTTAATTGACTCTCAAATCATGTAAAAATATTTCTAATCTTCATAAAAATAAGTTTAGGATTGAATATTACCTTTGATTCACTCTAAATTCATTGATTGAAAATCTCGATTTAAGAAACTTGAGAAATTTCAAAATATTTTTGGCTACTTTTGAGAATAATTTTGAGTGACTTGAGAGAATATTTTGAGAAGGAAAATGGTTGGATCTATTCTCTGATGATATATCTTTAAAACCATGTAAAGAAAATGAAATTTATAGCTCTCTAATATAATGTAAATGTGTGAAAAGTAGGCTAGATGCATTGTCTTTAAAGCTGAAACAACTCACCAGAATTTAATAATTGGGAAATTTGCCTAACGGTCACTCCCACATTTCGCTTATTTTACCACTTAATCATTTCCCTCCAAAATTTTGAATTTTAAGGTTTATTTGCCAAATAAATACTCTAAATTTTTCCTTCTTTTATAATTAAACCCAAATTAATTAATAATTAAATTCAGCTCAAATTAACCCCCAATAAAAATTATTTTAAAATTCTTTTTCGACCAAAATTAATTATTTTCACTAATAATGATTTTATTACTTTAAAATTAATTTTCCAAAAATATTTTTATTTTTTGGATTATTGATTAATCAATTTTAGATGAAATTAACCTCCTAAATTAAATTATAAATTCTTAGTTTCACACTCGGAACCCGAAAAATATACCCGAAACTATTAGACCCGGTTTAGGGATATTACATAATTCAATAAAAAAATTTTGAGTTCTCCCCAAAATACGAGTAGAAAATATAATTATATAATAAATATATTTATAAAAAATTGATATAAATAATAAATACAATTTTGGTTGAATAGTTAAATATGTTGAGAATTGTAGAGACTTAGGTTAAAATTTTATTATGTGTGTATTTATTTATTTTTTATGTAAAATATATAAAATGATAAAAATGTTTTTAAAATAATACAATTTAATAGTAAAATAAATATATTTTCATCATTATTCAATTGAGTTTGCATCCAATTAACTTATAGCATCAACACAATTAAATGTTTAATGTTAAAATATAAATGGATTATACATCATTCATTATCAATACTTGACAAATAGTAGTTGCCACAAGATAATAGCATGATCTACAAAGGAATTGTTTAAAGCCAAAAAAGCAACCATAGCAAATAGTGATGAAACGCACCCTTAGGATGAGATGTATGGAATTAGGGCAATAGTCACTGCAATCGGTAAGTTCACAAAAGCCCATGCTAAAAAATATTTTTTTTATTGGTAAATTATAAAAATGTCACCCAACAATGTTTTTTGTTCTATTTTAGTTACCCAACTATTAATTTTTTCGATTTAGTCACTAAACTTTTCAAAATTAAATATTTAGTCACTTTGAGTTGACATGGGCTTTTTTTATTAGTCTAGTAACAAAATTAGTCCTCTAATATTTACACATTATATCAATTTGATCCTAGATATAAAAAATTCAACAAATTTAGCGCTCAGTGTTTACAAAATTTATCTGTTTAGTTCTAATTATAAAAATAATAATAAATTTGGCCCTCAACATTTACAAAATCTGTCAATTTAGTCCTAACTCTAAAAGATAAAAAAATATTTTAAAAAATCATTTTTAGTTTTTTATAACCCATCAACTAACCTATGTGAGATATTAAAATAAAAAAAGAGTACTCTCTTTCAAGCCACTTGCAGCAATTTCTATAATTTATGTTTAACGCTAGACCAAACCAAATGATTTGAAATCTATTTAGAATAATTGATTACATTATTACCCGAACACATAACGTTTTTAATGCATTTATTTTCTTTTGGATCTTAACCTTTTTTTGTGTTTTATCCCAACTTTTTAGAGTTCTTTTGCAAGTGACCTGAAAGAGGGTATTCTTTTTCTTATTTTAACATCTCACATGAGTTAACCGATGGGTTATAAATGACAAAATGAATTTTTAACAATATATATTTAAAATTTTTAGAGTTAGGACTGAATTGACTAATTTTGTAAATGTTGAGGGCTGAATTTATTGATTTTTTTAAAATTAGAACTAAAATGCCAAATTTTTTAAACATTGAGGGTTAAATTTGTTGAATTATTTTTATATTTAAGATCAAAGTGATAGAATTTGTAAATATTATAGGGATAATTTTGTAACTAGACCAATTAAAAAAGTCCACATCAACTCAAAGTGACTAAAAAATAATTTTAAAAAGTATAGTAAATCGAAAAAATTAATAGTTGGGTGAACAAAATAAAACAAAAGGCATAGTTGGGTGACATTTTTATAGTTTACCCGCAAAATTCGATTCGATTCAAAAAAATAAAAAAAAAATTCGAATTTCGAGTTAAACGAATCTAGTTATTCAAGTTAATCGATTTATTCGAGTCAACTCGAATTTTTTTCGAATTTCGAGTTCGAATCGAGTTGAGTTTTCGAATTCGAATTACTCGAATAATTCGAATATCAAACTATAATATTTTACATTTTTACCCCAAACTCCCAAACCTTTTTATTTTTCCCTTATAACTTTTACTCCTCACTTTCCCCCAAAACTTTTACTCCCCTCCTATCACAACCCCCATCTACCCAAAATCCATTTTCCACCAAAATTTTACTCTCATTTACTTTTCTTCAAAATTTTACTCCCAAAAACTTTTAAAACTTTTTATTTTCCCCTTAAATTTTTACTCCCTCCCACTTTCCCCTCAAAACTTTTACTTCATTCCCATCCCACCCCCTCCCCCTCATCTACCCCTAACCCATCCTCCCTAATTTTTTTTAATATTTTTCCTCCAAAATTTTACTCCCTCTATTTACTTTCCCTCAAACTTTTACTCTCCAAAACTTTTTATTTTTCCCTAAACTTTTACTTCTCACTCTTTACTTCTAAATAAAAAATTAAAATTATCTAAAAAAAATCCCTAAACATAAATAGTAATAATTTTATTTATATCTACTATTTATATTATTAAATTAAATTTTACATTTTATATTATTTATATTATTGAATTGTTCAGTCATATTGAATATTTATATTAAAATCGAATTATTAATGATGCCATAAAATATTCGTGTTAAAATTTTATATTGTTATCAATTTCACATTTTATCTTTAAAATAACTTTTATTAAAAAATCACATTTTTATATTTAATATATTTTTTAATTCCAAAATACATAGTGACAAGAATATGAAGATAATTGAAACAACTAAGCAAGCAAAGAAGCTAACCCGTATATAAAGGATTAATAAATAAATTATGAGGTGATGAAAGGTAATAAAAAATTTGATTACGGTGGACAAATTTTATTACGATGAGTGACGGTGGTTACAATGACCCAAAATTATTTTTTAAAATTTAACTCGAATAAATATATTCGATTCGATTCGATTCGAATTCCATCTCACTCGACTCGATTCGAGAAAATTTCAAATCAAATTAGGATGATAAAATATGATTCGTCAACTCGATTAACTCGAAATTTTTTCATTCGATTCGATTCGATTCTTTCGAACGCTCACCCCTAGTTTTCCCATAAAAAATAATTTTCACCATGAATTTAATGTTCCACACCATCATTTAACATATAAAATTTAACGGATGGACTAATTTGTACGTTTCTAAATGTATAAGGGTTAATTTATCCATTTATTCAGTAGAGGGGTCGAAATGCAATCCACCCATAAATATATGGGCTTCCTTGAGACTTTTATCAACACTTAGGTCCTCTTTCTTTGATTCATACATCAAAGAGCAAAAACAAGCTTAAAGAGTTTTAAATAAAAAGAAATTAATATACAAAATTAAAAAAAAGTTTGAAACTTAAATAGGGTCACAAATATTAAAAAATTTTAAAATATATCAAACTATGGCACATTTAGCATGTGGATAATATATATAATAAATATATTTATAAAAAATTAAAAAACCAAATACATGATAAAGTATGTATTAAAAAAATATAAACAAATTAGTTAAAAGGTAACATTAACTCAATAAACCCTTTAAATGTAGTATAGACAAATAGATGAAAAAGTATAAATCTATGTCCGAACAACTATTAAATAGAATTAAAAACCAATATAAAATACAAACAAATAAAAATATTAAATATAGCCAAACGAAATCCATACATGACAATTTTTATATAGTGAAATTAAAGGCTCATGTATAATAATATGTACATAGTGGGATTTAAACTTTAGTACCCAAATACCTAAGCATTCATCTTTATCAATAATGTTAAAGTTTGATGGATTTTATAAAAATATTATTTCATTAAAAAAAATGAGTCTAAGTAGATTTGTCCATGGGCCGAGTTCGAAAGTTTGTTTGAAAAATGGCTTGGATATAAAATAAGACTCGTTTTCTAAACAGAACAAGCTTTGGGTAAGCTTTTTTGGCCCAGATTCGATCCGACTCGAATTTACAAAAAAAAACTACTGCTATTTTTTTACTATTTTGTTATCATTTCGTTATTATATTACTATTATTTTGTTATTATTGTTTGGATATTGTATAACTCTTGTTTTATTATTAATTTTACTACTACTTTAGAGGTATTTACTTGCTAAGTTGCACATATGCTAGTGTTATTTAAGTTTTTTTCATTTGTTGGGAAATATTTATTTTAATATTTTTATTATATTTGATGTATTATATTTTTAAAATTTATTTTTATAAAAATTTTAATACGTGCGGGTGCGGCTCTAGTTTTAATATTTTTATCTGGGCTAGGTTTGTACAAAATTTTAGATCCATTTTTCGAGTTGATTCGTGCCTAAATTTTTTACTTGATCCAGCCCGGCTTATGAATAACTCTAATTCTAAGTTATAATTAGAAATGTTCATCGACTACTCACTTTTAGCTGAAATTATATTTGGAACTTTTAATTTTGAATGGTTCGGCTTAGTCATTTTATTTTTCTAAAATGAGTAAATTACACTAACAATCACTTAACTTTTGAGTAGCTAACAAAATAATAACTCAAGTTTTAATTCAGTCACTTAATTTTTAAAAAATAACAAAACAATTATTAACGTTATTGAAAAGTGACAAATCAATCGATCTTTTAACATTTTTTATCATAGACTCAACAAGATAGTTCATGTTGGACAAGTAGTCAAACGGTCAAAAAGAAAAGAAAAGATGATTACTTAATGGTAAAAAGAAGAAAAAGAGGAGAAGAAGAAGGGAAAATGGAAAATTACCTATCGGGTATAACCGTCGATGGTGTTGATCGATCGAAAAAGTAGTAGTATTCGAGGGATTGATTCAGAAATTCATTTTGGCTTTTAGTCCACGCAATGTCATCATTGTTGTATCGTAAGCTCAAGCCGCTTCTTCAGCGGAATCGAAAGTACGTAACCAAACCCAGGTTTTTTTCCATGGGTCTCGAATCTCAGTTGCGAATCTACCCCATGGTCTTTTTCGAACACCTTTGTATTTAGGTTCTTCTCCATCAAGGACGACGACAATGGCGGGATCCCTCTCTCTCCTCATCGAAAAATAGGATTTTTTTTCGAATCTCACAAAAGGGTTATCCAAAATCAAGTGTACAAGCTCAAAATATTAAATAAAGGGGATTGATGATGAAAAAACCGCAAGAGCCAAAACTCCCTACACATCTCTGCAAAAGCTTTGAAAAAAGCTGTATCCGGGAACCCACCGAAGGTAACTAGCTTCATTTGGTTCAAGTTCCTGAAAAAAGGAACACTCCGTTTTAGCATGGACAAGGTTGAGGTACTTGATTCTGGTGAATCTAGCTAAATAAGAGCTTGGGTTTTGAGCTAAAAACAATTTAGGTTATGCGGATTTCAGGGTCTTGAATGTGTTGAAATGTTGCTTGGGGTCAAGTGTTTTTGAGTCAAAATCTTTTGCGACCCCAAAGTTAGGGGAGTTGAAGCCTTCCAACATTGTTTTACACACAAAGGATTCAAATGCAAAGCACTTATGGCTTTCTCTTGCAAAGACAACTCCAAGTTCAATGGTTTTAACAGCTGCATCAAGATGGTTATGGTTGGAACCTCGGCAATCATGATGCAGCCGAGGACATTGGCCATGGAGGAGTCGGTGTCATAGAAGCGTAATCGTCTTTGAGTTCCTGGATTTTGACCCTTGGGAATCGTTGGTATGAAGTCCTTCCATTTTCTCTTCTTCTTCTTTTCTTCTTCTGTTATTCTTCTTTTTCTCTTGTTCTTCAATTACCTAGACTTCTTAAATGGGGCTGTTTAAATGACAGCTAGCCCAGCATTAAATGTCATGTTATGGAAAATAGTTAAAATGACTATTTTATTATTTTTAAAAAGTTAACTGATAAAACTTGTCATTTACCCAAAGTTGAGTTAGTATTGGCAAATTTTAAGGGAGCTCAGACCTCAATCAAATGGCAGTTATGTGTGAAGAAGTCAAAGAAGAAAGGCGCGGATTCAGTAACTCGGCCCAAGTGAGTAGCATCAATTAAAATTACAAAGCATTCAACAAATTTCCAAAAATATCTGTTCCTAATTTTCATCAAATTGTTGCAATTTCAAAGCTCTCAAATCTCAGCTGCTATGGCAGCCGTCACACCACTGCTTTTGCTCCTACTTCTCTCCAGCGCACCATCGTTTTCATCAGGGTACTAATTCCATTTGCATTGCCTTATTGAATTATTTTGAACATTAGAATTTGTTTTTAATTAGAAAAATTATCGTAGAATGAATATTTGAATTAGTTCCTCTCGGATATTTTTATTATGTTTTAATTTAACCATTTGTTTATTTATCTGTTTTTGGAAGGTCTCGCAATGCGTACAACATCAATGGTAGAGTGAAGATACCCCAAGGTTTAGGTACCCTTAACTTATTACATTTGACTAATTTATACTGATTTTATGCAAAATTATACGATTTACATGGTAATTTTGTCTGTTTTGGATCTTTGTTGCATTGTAATTAGTTCTTTTGTGACAATGTTTGTTTCAACAAATTTACAATGAAAGTACCATATGCATTAAGTTCTGGTTTCTTATGCTGATTTGCAACGTGTAAACAGATGGTGATCTGTTAATGCAAGATGGAACTATGTTTCACATTCTAGGTTTTGATGAAAACATGCAGTTCATCCGATAGCACCTTTGAGCCTCAGTGCAGATTGTACGTTCGAGAAATTGACCTCCATTAATCTTTCTTCACCGAGGCATTGAAATTAGCACGAACCAATATGGCTAACATTGTTGATGTTCTGATATGTTTGTGATGAGTGATGACTGCTTTTATTTTAATTTAATGCAGAAGGGTGATGAGTTGATTTTGCAGGTCCAGGCACAAAAGGGTATGCTTTGCCCGGAAGAATGTCCAACGTCAAAGTTTTACTCAATGGTGGCCAAAACATTACTTTTCTGAGACCTGATGGATACTTTTCATTGTATCCTAACATTGATCATTCTTATGCATATTGCTTATTGAATATCTATTATCCATTAGTTGTTTACCTTTTCCTTTCCTTGCCCTTTCAATGTTGTTTTCCATAAGTAAACAATGCCTAAAGTCACAACATACCAGCAGGGACTCATTTGATTGAAGTGTCTGCAATCGGCTATTTCTTTTCTCCGGTAAGATCTTATTTCGTATGAGTCTCTTGACTTTTGATCATCAAGTTGTTATGAGGCCTCTTCTTTTTGCCCCTTTAATGTTGGTTTCTTTGAACATAGGTTAGAGTTGATGTTAGTGCTAGAAACCCAGGTAAGGTGCAGGCAGCATTGACAGAAAACAGGAAGGGTCTCAGTGAATTGGTTTTAGAGCCATTGAGAGAGGAACAATATTATGAGGTTGAGGAACCTTTTGCTATATTTATGTTTATGTTTCCTTTTGTTTTGAGTTACCATCTATCCTTTTTGCCTAAGCTTTATCCTACTTTTGTTGCAGATTAGGGAACCTTTCTCCATAATGTCTATTCTCAAAAGCCCAATGGGTCTCATGGTGGGGTTTATGCTGGCTGTTGCATTCTTAATGCCCAAATTAGTTGAAAACATGGGTAGAGTACTCTTATCACTAGTTCATAAACTTGGTAGATTTCTTAAAGTTCTAGCTTGCTATATGAGTTGATTTGGGTGGAGAGAGCTTTTTTTTCCCTATGATTATGGGTACAACTTTATCATGTGAATGCCTCTACTTATGTTGTTTGAACTCTTCATTTTGACACTCATGTTCGACATATGAATATGAGAATATGACCTCCAATGATCCTCCATGGAAAACTTTAGAAAAGTCTAACCATACCCTAGTTAGATAAATACCCGTATTCGACACTTAGAATCTAGTCCGAGTAATGTAGTGAAAAAACTGCCCCTCTCAACGAATGAGAAGAAGAAGAAAAAAGACTGCTAGAAATGTCGAATTTTACTAATATGTTGAACATATTATGTGTGTCCAACAGATCCGGAGGAAATGAGGCGAGCTCAAGAGGAAATGAGAAGCCAAGGGGTTCCTTCTTTATCAAGTTTGCTACCAGGAGGTGCAAGGAATTAAGTATTTTGATCATGTACTATCAACTTTTTGGTTGATTAAACTTGAAAGGGTGGCTTAAAAGCCAAGCTGGATGGTATAATATTCACTGCTTGGCTGCTGAAATATTTGGACGTTTATATCCTTTCTCTTCCTTGGGAGCAACCCTTTATTTTTTTTAGTTGTACATCTATCACATTCTAGTACTTTTTTAACTTGGTGTTGACATCTATTCATTGCTGTCAAGCTCTAATGTCTTGAAAAAAAAGTCAGTTTATTTAGTTATGGACACCACGGTTTTTGTTTGCTTGAGAAATAATATGCAATTCTTACTTTTGAAAGATCTCTTTGGGGTGAATTGAGCCGAGCAAGCTTCCGCTCGATCAAACATTTATTTTTAAGCTAAAATTCAGCTTAAGATACAACTAAAACACCATTAAATCTGAAAGCATTGCATTGTTTGATGAACTTCCACAGATTTTGGTTGAGATGTTCCTGAGAAAAACCAGAGAACTAATTAGCTTCGACCATTTGAATGACTGCTGATTTAATCTCAAAATTGTTTGCTCCCATTATCAAAAGCGAATACTAGTACGAAGCCCTTCGACATGCGGTATGACATAGTCTTTGATACACCTAGGTACAATAGGGATAGCATGCAGTATTTTGCTCATTTACATTGTTATTCTCAGCTATTATTGACTCTTCGTGTTCGACATTGAAATTAATGCTTAGATGTCTCAATCTTCGGAGAGTTCTCAAAATTTCCAAATCAAGTGGTAGCAAATCTAGATTTTGACTTTTGCATATGCAAAAGCCAAAGGTACCTACAAATAAAACCAAAAAAATTAAAAATTAGCAATTGGATCCTTGACAATGACGCCAAAAACTAGTTGATCGAAAATCGCACATGCAAGTTTACGTGTCATCATTCCAAGTAGTATAAAATATCGATCCCACAAATAACTATTACTAATCAAATTGCCAATCATCAAATATTACTTTAGAACCTATCCAAATTAATCGAGAATAAAATTTTCTAACTAATTTAAAAGTAAATAGAAATAAGTAATGCAAATTAAATCAAATAAACAATCAATAGTAAAACCTTAGGATTATAATTTCATTCTAATGCCTCAAAAGTCAATAGTGTAAAAAACGGTGGTTTCGGAATCCCATTTCTGTAAACCAAGTCTATAAATATTTATTTTTAATATTTAATATTTATGAGACTAGCACAGAAACATATTAAAGTTTGATCCAGTAATTTTGTCGAATTGATAGCTAATTAAAGTAAAATAATTAAATTGTAAAAATTTATTGTTATAAATTTTTAATTGACTAAAGGTTTAGGGATTAAAATTGCTATTAACCCAAAATCTAAAATGGCAAATAAAACAATTTAGAAATGAGTATAGTGCACGGTGGTGTAATGTGTAAGTTTTATTATTATTAAAATTTATAATTAAAATTTTATGATGTATAAACTAAAGAAATATGGAAAGAAAAAGAATTTATCTTTATCTTCTTCTCACCACCAAAAACACCATAGCCAAAAAACCAAGAATAGGCAATAAGGTTTCAAGTTTCAACAATAAATTGGTTAGTGCAATTAAATCTTTTTTCTTGTAATTGCTACATTTTTTAAATCTTTTTTCTTGTAATTGCTATATTTTTAAAGTCATGGGAGCTTGATTTAACTAGCTCATGTACCAATTTACAAAACAATTGAAGTTTCTGAAAGTTTCCATTGTTAATTTCTTGAAGAAATTGGTGTTAAATTGATAGATTTTAAGCTTAGATATGAAAAATGACTAGATTGTAAAGTTTAATTGTTAGTTTTTTTCATAAGGACCAAATTGAATAAAGTGTACAATTGATATTATAAATAAGAAATGGGAGGTCCCTAATGAGTAATTGTGCAATCAGATTTTAATTCAAGGGTCTAAATTGAAAGTTGTACTAGTCCTGGTTTTAGGGACTAAATTGTATAGATTGTTAAATATGTATGACTTTGTAATGTGATTTTGATGGAATTTGATATTATATTATTGTTGAATTGTTATTCATAGTTAAAAATGACGCAGGTCTATCGAAAGGGAAAGGAAAGACGAGAGCAGACGATGAGTGATATGAGCTTTCAGTTTGTATCTCTATGACCCGAGATTAATCTAGTTATTGCATATTAATGGCATTTTGCATTATATAATATTGAGGTGAGTTATTAATGGTTATTGAGTTGAAATACTATGGTTGAAATTGAATATCGAGACAGAGACTAAATTCAATAGAATAGAAAGTTGGTTGACTTAACTGATATAGGAAATTATTATGAAATTGAGTTGAATTATGATGCTATATTATATAATGAATTGATATTGAATTTAGAATGATGAGATGTGAATTGAACTATGTTATGAAATTGGAAATTGATTATTTCATTAATTGTACAGGTCTAAATTTTGGTTTATTTGATGATGCACTTACGTGTCAGTATATTTTCTTCAATATATCCGATGATACACTTACGTGTCTGTATATTTTCTTCGGTATATTCAATAATGCACTTATGTGCCAGTATATTTTCTTTGGTACATCCAATAATGCACTTACGTGCTAGCATAATTGCTTCGGTTTATTCGATGATACACTATGTGTTCCAGTATATTTCCTTCGGTTTACTCAATGATGCATTGTGGTGCCAATTTGAGATGCAGATTAATTAATCCTTGTATACGTCTTGAAAATCCAAGTTAGACTAATAGGAGCGTATGAATGTGGTTTGGCTATAAGGTAGATTGAATATGAAATGTGAATTAATTTTGCATAATTTCATACATATGAAATGTGATAGATGATAACATATAAAAGATCATGCAAAAAATGAGCCGAAAACAAGCCCTGAGGGCCAATTGAGTAAACAAGCTAATAAGCTCGAAAATGATTGAAATGAAATTAAGTGTTTATGCATATGATTGATGAACGTATATGATTAAGTATATGTTTACAAATGTGATCATCACTTGAATCATAAGGTACCACTGAGTTCTATTACTCAACGTACTGATTTGTTTTTCGTGCGCAAGTTAGGTATAAATCGAGATCTCAAGCATAAACTTTAACATCCAATCAAGATCCCAAAGTCAAAAATATTTATATAAATTCCTTTTTGTTGGTTACAAAGTATGTACCTAAGTTGAATCAATTTTGGTATTTAACTATATATACACATAAGCATTTTTGGTTTTGAAGGTTTATGTTTGAATATGGTAAATATATTATAGATTATAAATGGTTTTAAATCTAGTTAAATTGTTGTGATATGTCATAATGGTAATGATCTTGATGGAATAGCTAGAAATGTAAATGATTTGGTATGAAATGCAATAAGTAGTTAGCTTATAGTTGATAAGGTTTTAACTTAGTTTTGGTTGAGGAATTGGTGTGTATAAACTAATGATAGTTGTTGAATATATTGGGAGAACATAATAAGTATGTGTTTAGGAATGATTTGGAAAATTAAAGAATATCCTACTTCAATCTATCATTCTTATTATTATCTTCGATCAACATTAGATTTCTAATGTAATTAATTACTTTTGAGTTGCAAATTACCTAAACAGTTCTAAAATTATAATAATAAATAATAAGCATTTTTTATGTAAATTAGATATTTTTATAAAATTATAATTATAATTATATTAATATTTAGAAAAATAACATAAAGTAAAATTAAAATTAAAATTAAAATTAACAAGAATATAACATTTGATATAGAATAGTATGAGAAAGTGAATAAACTAAATAAATGTGTGATGAAAGAATATAATAAATTTATCCCATCATTGATTAAAATGATATTTCATCTTTCTCCGATGACATTATCATTTGAATATGACTTGAAAATTTCTATTCGGAAAACCAATATTTTAATTCTCCATTATTTTTTAGACACTTCAAACTTATTAATACTAATAGTCTCTATTTTTTGTTGATGTTATTTAGATGTTATTTGTTTGAAAATGTTTAAACATTGAATATTCTATATAATAATAAGTCTTAATTTCAATTGAAATATATTTGTAACACTAATTAAATAATAATTAATTTAAAATAATATATATTATTAATAATTAATTAATGATAAAAACTCTATTATTTAAAAAATAAAAATTTGTTTTTATATAATGTCAATTTTGTAATATAAAGAACAATAAATGGTATCATTGTCGATTTAAAAGTTTCTCTAGACTCATACTTTTATATAGATTATAAGACTATAGGCGATATTTCAATTTAATTTAAAATAATATACTTATCTATACTATTATTTAAGCTCTTAATTGAGTTGGTATCACACTCAACCAAATCACCCACTTGGCTAGTGAGTTACAAGAATTCCCCTCCATAATTAAAATAAGTAAACACTTAGGTGATGAAAACAATTGTTGAATTGGAAAGGTGATTTAAAAATTAAATAACTTAACCAAGAAAATAAAAAGTAAAAATGTTCCAATCCGCGATTTCTAAAAAATGGTTTTAAATCAATATGATATGAATGTGTTAAATCAATTACATTCTTTAACTTAGAATTACTAAAACTATGTTTGTATTGTTACAGATAATTTCATAGCAACTTGGTATTTTGTTAACTAATGTACATACATACATACTAAACCAATTAATCTCTTGAGCATATTCCAATGTCAATTCAAACAATTAATCAATTTTCATAAGCAAATATAAGATTAAGTGAAGTAACAACATATTCCTATATTGCAACAATTTAATTACAATAATCTTGCAAGTTATGCAAGGCTAGTGTACCGTTTAATATCGTCACTAATTTAACCTTTAGCTACCTTGGAAGATTAAACATGCACCAATTAAATATTGTGTTAGTAATTATAATTTCAATCCGATTAATAATTAATTCATTCATTACCTTACAATTTATAATGCAAGTATAACATAAGCATGGTTTTATTTAATTAAACAATTTACCAAGGCTTAAAACAACACAAACATGGTTTTGATAATTTAAGCAAACATAATATAATTAATCTAAGACGAATTCAATTTAAGTCATTTTAATTAAATCAAGAATAACAACACAACAAATATTCATGTTCATAATCAAAACATAAATGAGAAAAAATTAAAGAGAATGAACTAGGAAACAAATCTCAGTGTTTCTCCAAAATTAGACTAGTGCACTCCTCTTCTTCTCTACTCATTCTGTTGATTCAAGGCTTTCACGAACACTTGAATATTGCTACTCCAAGGGGGATGCAAGCTCTCTTTCAATAGGGGAAATCAACAAGGGAATGAAACAAAGAAAATAGGAAGACAGAGAAAGAAATGAAAGAGAAAAAGGTGAGGAATGTGTGGGATGTGAGTTGTGTGAAATTAGGAAGGGAAGAGGGGTATTTATAGCTGGGAATGACTGCTAAAAATAGCAAAGAAATATCAGCCACTCCCTCTCCCTTGGCTGGCCATGCTTGGTGCAAGTCTGAGTGATTAAAACTTGCTATTTTTAGTTTGGGGATAAAAATAGAAGGCACAAAAAGAGGAGGGATTTGAAAGGAATTAAGGAGAACTTCAAGGTTTGTTTTACAATTAATAAAATTAGCTAAATAATCTGATTGGGCCAACTTATATGAATGGTTTGGGCCTCCAAATCCCTTCATGGATCAATCTTCTTCTTAACACAATTTGGGCCGCTTTTCTTCTTTAGGCTTATAACTAATTTTTAACCCAATTAATGTTGGACCAAAATTAATTATAAGATATATTTGATACATATTTTTGGACCATCCATGGCTGGAAAATTATTTAGCCATGCTCTTGTTTCACTTGATACAAAAATTGCCCCAACGATTCAAGCCTCTCAAGGTGATTGTTGAGCCGATTTTCACCCTTTGTGCAAAATTGTCAAAAATAAATCAATTTTGTATAAATTCATTAAAAAAATTAAAATTCAATATGTTAATAATTTGAGTGCAAATTAATTATTTTATAATTAAAGTATGAATTTCAACAAAAAAAATATTACAAAATTGCATGAATTGAAGCTCAAAAGGTGCTGAAAAAGTTTATATATTTTTGTGTTTTCATCTACTCTAAGAACGAAGTTGATCATGAAGAACATTTTAAGATTGTACTGAGAACTCTGTGTGATGATCAGTTGTATGCTAAGTTCAATAAATGTGAATTTTGGCTGAGAGAATTACATTTTATGGGCCATGTAGTCTCTGCTGAAGGTATTAAAGTAGACCATGATAAAGTTAAAGCAGTACTTGAGTGGAATCCGCTCAAAAATGTATCTGAAGTTCGTAGTTTTTTTGGGCTAGCAGGTTATTACAAATGATTTGCGAAAAGTTTTTCAATGATTACAATACCTCTTACTCACTTGTTGAAAAAGAAAGAAAGTTTGAGTGGACAGATGAATGTCAGCAAAGTTTTAAGAAGTTGAATGGCGTTCTAACTAAAGCTCCAATTTTAGCACAGCCAGAGTCTGGTGTAGAATATACATTTTTTTACAGATGCATCTTTGAATGGACTTGGTTGTGTACTTATGCAGAAAGGCAAGGTTATAACTTATGCATCACGCCAACTTAAACCTTATAAGAAGAATTATTCCACTCATGATTTGGAATTAACAGTTGTGGTATTAGCATTGAAAATATGGAGACACTATTTGTATGGTGAAAACTGTCATATGTTCTCTGATTAAAAAAGTTTGAAAGACTTGATGACACAAAAATATCTAAATATTCGACAAATGTGTTGGATAAAATTGCTGAAGGACTATGATTTGGCCATTGAGTATCATCCATGTAAAACAAATGTTGTGGCTGATGCTTTAAGTAGGAAAATAGTGGCGGTACTAACATCACTGCGAGCAAGAGTAAATATGGTCAATGATAGATCAACATTGGCAGAATTAACTGTTAAGCCAAAGTTTCTTTCTCAGATTCTGGATGAGTAGATAAAAGATGCACAGTGTGTTTTGTATAAGCAACGAATGATGTTTGGCAAAGCAACAAATTTTAGTCTAGGTAAGGATAGTGATTTGAGATTTATGGGAAGAATGTTTGTACCAGCTAGAAATGATTTGAGGAATGATTTATTGCAAGAACTCATCAGGGACCCTTCTCACTCCATCCAGGGAGTATCAAGATGTAAAGAGATCTAAAAAGCTTATACTGGTGACATTGGATGAAAAGAGAAATTGTAGAGCATGTTTCAACTTGTCTAACATGTCAAAGAGTTAAAGCAAAACATCAGGTTCCCTCGGGTGAGTTGTATCCTCTAGAGATACTAGAGTGGAAGTGGAATAGAATAACCATGGATTTTGTGTCAGAGTTACCTCTCATCCTTCAAAGAAAAATTCAGTTTGGTTAATAGTTGGTTGGCTTACTAAGTCAATTCATTTTCTGCTAGTGAACACTACTTCTCTGGAAAGGTTAGCTGAACTTTACATTTCTGAGATAGTACATCTACATGGAATCCCATCTTCTATAGTTTCTGACAAAGATTCAAGATTTACTTCAAGACTCTGGAAGCAATTACAGGGATCATTGGGAACTAAGTTGTAATTCAGTATTGCGTTTCATCCTTAGATAGATGGTCAATCTGGAATAGTTATTCAAGTTTTGAAGGATATGTAAGAAGCCATGTAATTGATTTTAGGCTGGACTAGGAAAGGTATGTTCTTTTGGTTGAATTTGCTTACAACGATAGTTATCATGCCAGTTTGAAAATGTCTCCATTTGAAACTTTATATGGTAGAAGATGTAGAACATCTACATATTGGATGGAACTCAGTGAAAGAAAATTAGTAGGTCCTAAATTAGTGCATGAAACAGAAGAAAAAGTTTTTATCATTTGTAGTCACTTAAAAGCTACACAGGATCGTCAAAAAGCCTATGTTGATCTGAAAAGAAAGGAGATTTCATTTGAAGTTGTTGATAAAGTATTTTTTAAGGTTTCTCCTTGGAAGAAGATTATCAGGTTTGGTTAGAAGGGAAAATTGAGTCTACGATTTGTAGATCCATATGAAGTCTTAGAGCAAGTTGAACCAGTGGTTTACAAATTGATTTTGCCACCAGAATTGACAAAGATTCACAATGTGTTTCATGTGTTTATGCTGAAAAGATATAGATCAAATACAGATCATATTGTACAAATTAAAGAGTTAAAGGTAGAACAAAATCTATCTTATGAAGAAGAGCCCATTTGTATTCTAGAAAGATAAGTAAAAGAACTAAGGAATAAAAGGATTCTATTAGTGAAAGTATTGTGGAGAAATCATAATACAAAAGAAGTTACTTGGGAAAGAGAAAGTGTAACACCCTAAACTCAGCCCAAACGTTATGGTCGAATCTGGTGTGTCACATTAAAGTGTTTTAGCAAAAACCGTGTTTTCATTGAAAACCCTTCTTAAAATAAAAGAAACCTTAATTAACTTAAAAAAAACGCACCTTTCAGTTGCAAAAACCTTGTTGAAACATTTGATTTAAGAAAACTTATCATTTAAAAATTTAATTACGGAAACGTAGAAAACATACTAAAATTTAGAAAACCCATGTTCAACTTCTTGTAATTACATTGAAAATAATAATAATTCAAGTAATAATAACACAATGAAAACATTATTACAATCTGGTCTGGAACATACTTAAAAAGAAGTAAAAACCTAAACCCAAGTCCAAATCATCTTGCTAGCTGGCCACCCAGAGTCCTTCCAAACATCGAACCTTCTACTGAGCATCACCTGAAAATAAAATAAAAGAAGGGGTGAGTTTTCGTAAACTCAGTATGTACAACCCTTGGCAAAAACAAGTATTCAAAAAAAACATCATTCATCAATCATGCAATGGAATCCCATCCAAATTATCCATCCACTACACACCGGTTCCGTCCCCCGTCACACCATGTGGGGATATAAATATCGACCCACTCAATCCACACACCATGGTAGCCCGGTTGCGGAACTACCTTCATTTACATATTGGGCTTTAAAAGCCATCGGTGGATCCACGATTGTCAAGCAACCATGCGATCCTCATATACTTCCTCCATTCCATAATTCCCAACCCATATGCAACCTAAGCAGAATATCATATGTATGCATGCCGCATCCACAAAACTTACATTTAACACCTAAGGGTATTTTGGTCATTTTCGCCCTTAGGGGCATTTCGATAATTTTCTTTTAATTACGATTTTCACTTATCTTGGCCCGTTAACAAGTCCCGTGAGTTAAGATGAATGAATACTATGCACCAGATAGGATTCCAGAGAAGAGGAGGTGGGTCATTAAGACCGCTTAAGTACCAAGCCCTCCCTAGATCCAATCCTAGACATGCATATACCCGTTGCCACACCTTAACCCTTTGACTTTCCACGGTCGCAATATATTAATTAAGTCTTATGTGGATATCATATACTAGGCCCAAAAAGCCCTTACAAAGCCTAACAATTTCACATACCTGCATCTGTCCCATTAAGCCCAATCATATTCATATGGCCCATTAGGCCCAAATCACCTGTATATGGCCCATTAGGCCCAAATCACATTTATATGGCCTGTTAGGCCCAGTTATATACATATTCATGCTCACATACAAATTCCTATCACATAGCATCAATATTCAATTTTTGCCTATTATGGGGCCAACAGCCCATCGAGCCCATTTAGCCCATTCTGGCCCATGTGGCCAAATCACAACCCAAGTCCATGGAATCGCCCGTGGGTCTTAGACAACCTATCAGTTTCCCCCTTACAAGTTTTCACGCACTCGCAAGACTACCGTAGCCAAACTTTCGACTTTTCGATATTTCAGCTTTTCGACTTTTTAACTTTTCAGCTTTTTCCGAATCATTGTGTATGTGCAGTGTATGTACACACCTAGTAAGCAAGCGTGATGCGATCTCCTTAGCCCAAACATACAATAGATATCGCTCAAAGATTAATCACACTTACTTATCAAATACTTTACCAAAAGTCAGAATCTCACCTTAACCTTACCTGAATGCCAAGCCTTTACTAGCTTCTACTTTGATCACTAATCACGTATATCTCTCAAATCTGAAAAGCAAATTGGTAGGAATCCAAAATTGAGATCTGACACTAATTCCCTACCAAAGTCGATTAGAAAGAAGTGAGGGACAATAATCGATACCTAGCAAAGAAAACCGATTGGAAGAGCAACACTTACACTAGATTCGGTCAAAGGTAATCGTCACTTGGAAGATTCAGTTTTTCGGCTTTTCAAACTAAGTATGGTGAATAAGGTTTATTTGGTACAGATTAAAGAAGAAGAGTAGTAGAAGAAATCGGCAAAGAAGATTGTGTAGAGGAGAATAGAAATCGGCAGAAAGAAAAGAAAGTAAAATAGAGAGTTTTCGGCTTTTTGGATCTTGAAGAGAAAAGGGTTTCTGGCACAAAGTGAAGGGAAATTCGTCATTAACTTCTCAACCCTCCCATTCGGCACCTATTTATAGCCCTATAGCTGAATTCTTCAAACCCAAGTTTCCAATTCAGCTCCACTTACTCCTCACTTCTCATCTCCTTGTTTTTCTCCCTGATAACCCCTTGATCCTTTCCTTAATTTTCTCTTTTGAACACTCCCCTTGGAATCCATCTTCACGCCACTTCCATCCTTCTAGAAGGCCAAAATTAAATTCTAAAAAATACTAAGCTAGGATTCGAACCTTGGAGCCCCTTGCTAGCTACTAACGCCACATCACTATACCTTATGTGGCGTCACTTAGCCACTCCACCACATGCTCTTTTTGTGTCCAATTGTTTCTTCATTTATTCAAAAGCCCACCTATTTGTCAGTCCTGATTCTTTTAATAATTAAATTATAATTTCTTCTACCCCTTAATTCGAACTCAACCTCAGCTAAGACCTACTAAAATTATCGCTTGGATAAGAATATTAAACACAATTTTTATCAAAATCGAAAATAAAAAAAATCGAGATTTTGGGATTTTTAGATTTCAGGATTTTTTTAGGGCGTTACAACTCTACCCCCTAAAAGAAATTTCGTCCTCGAAATTTACTTTGTTTAAACAGTTGAGGATATTAACGTCGCATCACTTCTTCAGATTCCCAAGTAGCCTCTTCAGCCTTGTGATTCTGCCAAAGTACTTTGACCAATGGAACGGACTTCCTTCTCAGTACTTTGACATCTCGACCAATTATTTGTATGGGCTCTTCCTCGAAAGTTAGGTCAGGCCTAACCTCAATTTCTTCCACCGCCACGACATGTGAAGGATCTGAGTGATACCGCCTTAGCATGGAAACATGAAACACGTCGTGGATCTGGTTTAGTTCAGGAGGTAATTCTAGCTGATAAGCGACTAGCCCAATCTGTCTTACCACCCGATATGGCCCAATGACCCTTGGGCTTAGCTTCCCCTTTCATCCAAACCTTAACACTTTCTTCCATGGAGAGACCTTCAAAAAAACTAAGTCTCCTACTGCATACTCTATTTCTCGACGTTTAAGGTCAGCATACGACTTCTGCCTTTCTGAGGCCTCCTTCAAACGATCCCGAATCAATTTTACCTTATCCTTAGTATCGGCTACTAACTTAGGGCCCAAAACTCTCCGTTTGCCCAACTCCGTCCAACATGTTAGAGTTCAACACCTTCGCCCATACAGTGCTTCATACGGAGCCATCTCAATGCTTACTTGGTAGCTATTATTGTACGCGAATTCGGCTAGTCCTCCTAACTACCTCGGAACTCAATCACGCATCCCCTCAACATATCTTCCAATACTTGGATCACTCTTTCCAACTGTCCATCAGTCTGAGGGTGGAAAGCCGTACTGAAATTCAACCTAGTACCCAACACCTCATGCAGCTTCTTCCAAAATCACGAAGTGAAATGCGGGTCTCTATCAGATATTATGGAAACTAGCACTCCATGCAATTTTACAATCTCCGCCACATACAGCCTAGCCAGTTTTTGCAACGAATAATCGGTGCGAACCAGTACAAAATAGGCAGACTTGGTTAACCGATTCACTATAACCCATATCGAGTCTTTCTTAGCAGGCGTCAAGGGTAGGCCACTAACAAAGTCCATAGTGATCATTTCTCACTTCAAGAGTGGAATCTTCACTGGCTGAAGCAATCTCGAAGGCAACTGATGTTCTGCTTTCACCTTTTGACAAACTAAGCATTTACCTACGAACTCTATAACCTCGCTTAAGTCCAGGCCACCAATAAAGCTCACGCAAATTTCGATACATCTTGTTTTCACCAGGATGCATTGCGTAGAGACCGCTATGTGCTTTCCGTAGAATAGACTGTTTTAGATCATCGTCTTTTAGTATACACATTCTCCCACGGAAACACAATACTCCTTCAGCATTTATCCCAAAGTCTGATGTCTCCCCACTCTCCACATGTTTAAAGCGAGCACTCAAAGTCTCATCCACTAATTGCTTACTCTTTATCTGCTCAACCCACACCGGCCTTACTTGAAGCTCAGATAACAAGTTACCATCATCCAACAAGCTTAAACGGGTGAGCATAGCTCTCAAGTCTGACTTAGCCCTACGACTCAATGCATCGGCTACTACATTCGCTTTGTCAGGGTGGTATTCAATCGTACAATCATAATCCTTCAATAACTTTACCCACCTACGTTGCCTAAGGTTTAGCTCCTTTTGGGTAAGGAGGTACCTCAAACTCTTGTGGTCCGAATAGATTATGCACTTTTCCTTGTATAAGTAATGCTTCCATTTTTTAGCGCGAACACCACCGCAGCTAGCTCCAAATCATGGGTTGGGTAATTCACCTCGTGAGTCTTAAGTTGTCGTGACGCATATGCAACCACTTTTCCTTCTTGCATCAATATGCAACCTAATCCTACATGCGATGCGTCACTATAAACCGTAAACTATTTCCCAGGCACTGGTTGAATCAACACAGGGGCCTCAGTTAAAACTTTCTTAAGTTTTCCAAAACTCTCTTGCTACTTGTCCGTCCAAAAAAAGGTACCCCTTTCCTCAACAACTTAGTTAAGGGTGCAGCAATTACGGAAAAGCCCTCAACAAACCGCCTATAGTATCCTGTCAAGCCTAGAAAACTTCAAATTTTCGATACCGTCTTGGGTGTTTTCCAGTCTAACACCACTTCAATTTTCCAATGATCCACCTTAATTCCCTCGGCTGACACCACATGTCCCAGAAAAGTAGCCTCCCTTAGCCAAAATTCACACTTACTGAATTTGGCATACAACTGCTTCTTTCTCAAAGTTTGCAGCACAATCCTTAAGTGTGCATCGTGTTCATCCTCATCTTTTGAGTACACCAAAATATCATCTATAAAGACTACCATGAACCGATCCAAGTAGGATTGGAAAACCCGATTCATGAGATCCATGAAAGTGGCAGGTGCGTTTGTCAACCCGAATGGCATCACCAAGGATTCGTAGTGCCTATAACGAGTTCTGAAAGTTGTCTTATAAACATCGGCCTCCTTAACCCTTATTTGGTGATATCTCGAACGTAGGTCAATCTTCGAGAACACCGAAGCTCCCCTAAACTGATCAAAAAGATCATCGATTCTCGGTAGAGGGTACTTGTTCTTAACAGTTAACTTGTTTAACTGTCGATAATCGATGCACATTCGTAAGGTTCTATCCTTCTTCTTCACGAATAACACCGGTGCTCCCCATGGAGACACACTTGGTCGGATGAACCCTCGATCCAATAATTCCTGAATCTGTGCCTTAAGTTCCACCAACTCTTTTAATGCCATTCGATAAGGAGCGATGGACATCAGAGCCGTCCCAGGTAACAACTCGATTACAAATTCCACTTCTCTGCTGGGTGGCAACCCAGGCAGCTTCTCGGGAAAGACATCCGAAAATTCCCTAACTGTTCTCAACTCCTTAACAGTAAGGCTCTTAGCCTCCGTATCACTAATATAAGCCAAAAAGGCTTCGTATCCCTTTCGTACTAACTTCTCGGCCCTTAATACCGAGATCACGTTCGACAGATAATTCCGGCGTTCACCAATCACCACAACTTCCTTATCCTCCACCATTCTTAACACTATTCGCTTTGCAGCACAATCTAAAGTGGTTCGGTGTTTCACCAGCCAATCCATACCTAAGATTAAGTCAAATTCGCTAAACGACAGTTCTATCAAATCCGCTAAAAAGGTAACCCCTTAGACTACTAAGGGTACCTCCCTAAACATCTTATTCACTCCTATCGACTGCCGTAACAGACTTATCACAGTAATCTCATTTGCAATAATCTCAAACATATCATCCAAAGACTTAGTCTTATTGCATGCAACATATGAATGCATCGATCCAATATCAATCAAGGTTGTGTAAGATAACTCATATATAAAGAACATACCTGTTATCACATCTGGGGCATCCCCGACTTCTCGATGACGAGCAACATAAACCAAAGCTGGCTGTCTCGCCTCAGCTTGGCCCGTATTTTTGCCTGGTGCTCCGCGTTCACGTCCATTATAGTTACTGCCCCTAGCTTGTCCACGACCACTTGGCGGCAGCTGTTCACCCCTTGGTAGCTGAGCACCTCCTTGACCCACTACTGGCTCTCGACCTAACGTTCGAAGGTAATCCTTGATCCTATGCTCCATAGACCCACAAGCAAAACAAGCTCTCATTCTCTTCCAACACTCGCCTCTATGCCTCCTCCCACAATCAGCATAAGGTGGCACCCCTGGATTAGCAGCAGGGGGCCCTGCTCTAATTGGCCCATTATTTCTGGCCCTAATCCTAGGCCTTTGTCCAACACCTGGGGTCTCAGCCTCCCTCTTTTTCTTACCTCTTTCTTTCTCCCGGTTTAGGCGCTCAGTGCGCTTTACCTCCTTCGCTATCTTTTCTTTCTCCACCAACTCCGAGAAAACTCGTTCCCTTTGTAGAGCTATTAGTACCCTGAGGCTATTTCTAAGTCCATCATCAAACCTAACGTAACGCTCATACTCCGTTGCCACCATTACCCTTACATACCTACAAGGCGTAGAAACTTCGCCTCATACTCCACCACCGATTTATTGCATTGGGTCAAGTTCAAGAACTCCTTCCTCTTAGCATCCACATAGCTTTCACCCACATACTTCCCTTGGAATGCAGCTTTGAAAAACTCTCAGGTGACCCGCTCCGGTTGGGTGCCCTCTTTCACTATCAGTCATCACTAGTAGGCTTCCTCCCTAAGTAATGACACCGCCCCTTTCAACTTTTGCTCAGGTGAGCAGTCCAAATCCTTCATTATCCTTTCAATGGCCTCCAACCAATATTCCGCCATATTAGGAGCCACGCCAGCCACGCCCTTAAAGATCTCAGCCCCGTTCAATCGAAGTCGTTATGGAATGAACCCCCGATTTTTGTTGCCATTATTGGGCCGAGCGACCCTTTTCAAAATCCTCAGCATTGCCTGCAACAATGCATCTTCTCCCGCGGCTCGATCATACTGTCTATTCCCAGTCGCAGGTGAGGTCGAAGCCTTTTCTACTCTAATATTGGGCATATGGCCCGATGCTGACGATTCAGCCCTAACACTTCCGCTGCCTCGGCCACGGCCTCTTGCACCTCTTCTAGCACTCATCGTTGATTCGCGTATTATCTGAATTAGAAATTTTATGAAGTTTTAGTTAATTTAACAATTACACTGATGTTTTATGAAAATATTTAAAGAGAAGGTCATTTTCGAAAATCCTCTACAGTTTCCAGATCCTACGGGCTTTAGTTCCATTCTAACCATCATCTAAAATAGCCCTCTAACTATCTACTGCATAACAATTTAAACAAACTTAAATAAAAGTACTTACTTGGTTCGATGTTGGAGACTCGGTGTGCCGCTCAGCAAGATTTCTCTTTTTCTAAAGCATCGCGATCCAAAATATTTTTTTTAAAAATCCAAATAATAAGTAGAAAAGAAACCAAATAATAATAATGCCCAATTCACAGTCTGAGTTTTACAACCTGACTCTGATACCACTAAATGTAACACCCTAAACCTGGCCCAGACGTTATGGCCAAATGTGGTGTGTCACATTGAAGTGTTTTAGTGAAAATTGTGTTTTCATTGAAAACCCTTCTTAAAATAAAAGAAACCTTAATTAACTTTAAAAAACACACCTTTCAGTTGCAAAAACTTTGTTGAAACATTTGATTTAAAAAAACTTATCATTTTATAAATTTAATTGCAGAAACGTAGAAAACATACTATAATTTAGAAAACTCATGTTCAACTTCTTGTAATTACATTGAAAATAATAATAATTCAAGTAATAATAACACAATGAAAACCTTATTACAATCTGGTCTGTAACATACTTAACAAGAAGTAAAAACCTAAATGCTTGAAAAAAACCCAAGTCCAAATCATCTTGCTAGCTGGCCACCTAGAGTCCTTCCAAACATCGAGCCTTCTACTGACCATCACCTGAAAATAAAATAAAAGAGGGGGTGAGTTTTCGCAAACTCAGTGTGTACAACCCTCGAAAAAAACTAGCATTCAAAAAAACCATCATTCATCAATCATGCAATGCAATCCCATCCAAATTATCCATCCGCTACACACCGGCTCCGTCTCCCGTCACACCATGTGGGGATATAAATATTGACCCACTCAACCCACACATCATGGTATCCCGATTGCGGAACTACCTGTATTTACATATTGGGCTTTAAAAGCCGTCGGTGGATCCACGATTGTCAAACAACAATGCGATCCTCATATACTTCCTCCATTCCATAATTCTTAACCCATATGCAACCTAAGCAGAATATCATATGTATGCATGCCGCATCCACAAAACTTACATTTAACACCTAGGGGTATTTTGGTCATTTTTGCCCTTAGGGGTATTTCGGTAATTTTTCCTTAATTACGATTTTCACTTACCTTGGCCCGTTAACAAGTCCCGTGAGTTAAGATGAATGAATACTATGCATCAGGTAGGATTCTAGAGAAGAGGAAGTGGGTCATTAAGACCGCTTAAGTACTAAGCTCTCCCTAGATCCAATCCTAGACATGCATATACCCGTTGCCACACCTTAACCCTTTGACTTGTCCACGGTCGCAATATATTAATTAAGTCTTATGTGGATATCATATACTAGGCCCAAAAAGCCCTTACAAAGCCTAACAATTTCACATACCTACATCTGGCCCATTAAGCCCAATCATATTCGTATGGCCCATTAGGTCCAAATCACCTGTATATGGCCCATTAGGCCCAAATTACATTTATATGGCCTGTTAGGTCCAGTCATATACATATTCATGCTCACATACAAATTCCTATCACATAGCATCAATATTCAGTTTTTGCCTATTATGGGGCCAATAGCCCATCGGGCCCATTTAGCCCATTCTGGCCCATATGGCCAAATCACAACCCAAGTCCACGGAATCGCCCGTGGGCCTCAGGCAACCTATCAGTTTCCCCTTTACAAGTTTTTGTGCACTCGCAAGACTACCATAGCCAAACTTTTGGCTTTTCGGCATTTCAGCTTTTCGGCTTTTGCTGAATCATTGTGTGTGTGCAATGTATGTACACACCTAGTAAGCAAGCGTGATGCGATCTTCTTAGGCCAAACCTACAATCGATATCGCTCAAAGATTAATCACACTTACTTATCAAATACTTTACCAAAAGCCAAAATCTCACATTAATCTTACCTGAACGCCAAGCCTTTACTAGCTTCTATTTTGATCACTAATCATGTATATCTCTCAGATCTGAAAAGCAAATCGGTAGGAATCCAAAATTGAGATCTGACACTAATTCTCTACCAAAGTTGATTAGAAAGAAGTGAGGGACAATAATCGATACCTAGCAAAGAAAATCGATTAGAAGAGCAACACTTACACTAGATTCGGTCAAAGGTAATCGTCACTTAGAAGATTCAATTTTTTGGCTTTTCAAACTAAGTATGATGAATAAGGTTTATTTGGTATAGATTAAAGAAGAAGAGTAGTAGAAGAAATCGACAAAGAAGATTGTGTAGAGGAGAATAAAAATCGGCAGAAAGAAAAGAAAATAAAATAGAGGGTTTTCGGCTTTTTGGATCTTGAAGAGAAAAGGGTTTCTGGCACAAAGTGAAGGGAAATTCGTTATTAACTTCTCAACCCTCCCATTCGGTACCTATTTATAGCCCTATAGCCGAATTCTTTAAGCCTAAGTATCCAATTCAGCTCCACTTACTCCTCACTTCTCATCTCATCATTTTTCTCCCTGATAACCCCTTGATCCTTTCCTTAATTTTCTCTTTTGAACACTCCTCTTGGAGTCCATCTTCACGCCACTTCCATCCTTCTAGAAGGCCAAAATTAAATTCTAAAAAATACTAAGCTAGGATTCGAACCTTGGACCCCCTTGCTAGCTACTAACGCCACCTCACTACACCTTATGTGGCGTCACTTAGCCACTCCACCACAGGCTCTTTTTGTATCCAATTGTTTCTTCATTTATTCAAAAGCCCAGCTACTTGTCAGTTCTGATTTTTTTAATAATTAAATTATAATTTCTTCTACCCCTTAATTCGAACTCAACCTTAGCTAAGACCTACTAAAATTATCTCTTGGATAAGAATATTAAACACAATTTTTATCAAAATCAAAAATAAAAAAAATTAGGGATTTCAGGATTTTTGGATTTCAGGATTTTTTTTAGGGCGTTATAGAAAGTATAATGATAGAGAAGTATCCTCAGTTATTCACAAGTACAAATTTCAGGGACAAAATTTTCTAAGTGGAGGAAAATTATAACTGCTCGCCCAGCGAAGTCTTTATATCTAGTTACTGTTTGATGTGTTTTGGTAAAATAAGGATAGATGAGAGTAAGTAATGTGTTGTTTTGACTAAGTATGGGATTTTTTGTGTATGTGTCATTTGATGAACTATTTGTTTTGGCGTAGTCTATAGTTGGAGGACTCTTTTGTTAAGTATCCACCCAACTTAAATATTTTGGAGAACTCAATAAGTTCGTATTTGTTAGATTTGTTTATTACTTAAGTTTGGTAATTTGGCTAGTTAAGTTGAGACTTAATTAGAATGGAACTAGACTACTGTAGATGATAAAACTTAAATTAAATTAAGAGCATTTAATCACGAGAATTAAAAGAGTTAATGGATTGATCTGATTTTCCCACTAATCCTTGTCTCTAAAGTTAAGTATATAAGGTCAAGCGATGGTCTTTCTAAACACTTTTACGATTTCATATTCTTTCTAAATTTTCTTTGAAAAACTCTTCCAAAATTTAAGTTCAGAAAAAAAAAACCTAATTGGATTAACGTTCGCATTGATCAACTAACTAATACGTTAATGCCAGTTTACTAGTAATTACTGATGAACCCTAGGCTATTCTTTAGTTCATTTACGTGTTCTTCCTTCTGTATGCTTAAGTGTTAAAATGGTGTGTGAGGAAGGAAACTTCCTGATTTTGTATAAGTGTTGTTGTTAGAATGATGATCTGATATGTTAAATTATCTTCATTTTAGCTCAAAAAGATAACGAAGGTCCAAGTGAATAGAGTAAGGGACCTGCTTTATAGACTTGTGTTAGAGTTTTTGGTGAGTTCCTTCTTACTTCCATATGTTGTAACTTTATTACTTATATTACGTGTAAGGTAAGTGTTCTTCCTTTGTAAAGGATGAAAAGTGTGTGTGTGTGTGTGTATGTGTGTAATAAATAGAAGTTGTTGTGTGGATAATGGTTATCTAATCGTTAATCTAAATGCAATATGTTTATGATATAAAGTAAACGCCACTCTTCACGTTCAAGCCACTACCATCTTCTATTGATATGTATAAACTGATATGATTTGATATGTGAATGAGGAGATATGGAGATATGATTGTGTAACCTCTGGTAAGGCAAATATATTGCATACCGGATTGGCAGATCACGATAAAACATGCTGTTTAGAATGAAGATTATATGAGGAGATAAGGGGGAAAGAATGAATGTGAATAAGCCTGAAAGATATGCTTCTGATTCTGAATTCCGAGTACGTGGCTGACATGAAGATGGATTTGTCTTGAGTTATGTTAAGTCAGTGTTTAGTATACGTCCAAGTTATGAGTTGGTGTACTAAGTCTGTCTAAGTTCTGTATATGCCATTGGGCGTACCCTGTGTGATATGTGTATGATCTCTGGAAACTAAGTAATGTGCCGAATGATTTTTTTTGGAACTCACTAAGTTCATATAAACTTACTCTGTTATTCTTTTTCCTTCTCAGAATGTTCTGATTGAAGGAAGTTTGATCAAAGGCTACATCAATGAGCTGTTTAGATTGTGAAATGTTTGTTTTGTGTCTGTATCATGCATGCTTTAAAGGAGTGGCGCCTAGGTGTATTTTGAAAATGATGTGTACATAAAACTTCTGTTATTTAAGACCTTGTTTTGATGAAACTTTTATAAAGTATTAATGTTTGAGTTAAGTCAATGTATTTTATTACTAAAGTTGTCTTATTTAAGTTATACGCCATATGTTTTGGATGATATTACAATTTGATAATGTTTCTTTTACTTTAATAGAATAACAATTAAATAAAAAATATATTTTATAGCTATAACTTTGTAATAATTATTCAAAGCTTCTGCTAAAGTGATCTTAAGTCTGATTGTTTTTAAGTAGTGATACATTATTCTCGAATCCTGTTATAGGGTTAGGGTTGGCGTGTTACAATAAAACCTTTAATTTACCATTCAGCTAAAGTTTTATATATATTTATACATTTCAATTTAATATCTACACTTTATTACTTTTATCAATTGTATATATTAATAATGTATTTGATTGAGTTTGTGTCATAAGTTAACCTAGCACCGACTCAAGATTAGGGGCGAAACCAAAAAAAAAAAATTTAGGGGACCGAAATTAAATTGTAATTTTTACGATAGAAAAAATACAATTTTACCATTTTAATAGACTATATATTTATAATTTTTAAAGGATTAAATCAAATTTTTATATTTTTAGGGGGCAAAGTGCAATTTTACCTTTACTAATTTAAATTTTTAAAAATTTTAAAGGGGCCATATGAAATTTTTTTCATTTTAAGGGGGGTAGGGCGCTTGCCAGCCCCTTAGTTTCACCACTGTTCAAGATTGATGACAACACCATAATAAACAATTTAATCTAATTTTTTCATTTTAATAACATATATATTTCTTGTGTTATTATAATTAATTACAAATTATACATTTCATTATTTATTATATGTGAGTTTTAAACAAATATTTATGTTCTAAATTTATGGTTTCCACACCCATATGAGTGAGATAAGATTTCTAGCAATCTGTTTATGAATATGATTTCTATATACTAGATTCTAGTACATTTACGATGTGAGTGAAAAAAATTATATAATAAATTTATAAAAACATTAACATAAAAACTAATTAAGGTTTTAGTGGAAATAATAAAATTAATTAACGAATAAGAAAAAATAAAAATATTTTCAAAATAATATTTATTGTTTTATAAAAGTAATGGATTTTTGTTAAATTTACAAATCAATTGGATTGTGGTTGATAAGTATGTCATGATCTAGTACAAACTATTTATATCATTCACATTGTGGCTGTGTAAGAATGTCAGTAGATCAAATGTTTGCAATTTTTAAATTATGTAAATCGAAATTCGGAAATCTATCTAAAAATTTAAAATTATTTATTATCTATAATATTATTTGAGTAATGTTATCTATAAATTATCTATCAAATATTTGAATTTATAAAAATAAAATTAATTTTGAAAAAAAATTAATTATCTTTGGGAATGTCAAGTTTGCAAAAAGAAAACTAATTTCATTTTTTGTTTGGATATCCTAATTTGCAAAAGTTTGAATTTGAATTGGTTAGAATATTTTAGGTTTAAAAGTGTAAAAACTCTTCAAATTTTTTTTAAAAAAAGTAATTAAGTTTCTTTCTCTGTCTTTTGCACTCAAGCACTTGAACTTTCAAAATACATCATACAGGCCCTCAAACTTCTTCAAAAAAAAGCAATTAAGCTCTTGCTTTTTTTTTTACTCAATTAGGTACTTGAACTTTCAAAATACATCAAGAAGACCTTCAAAACTTTTCAAAAAAACAATTAAGCCCATACTCTTATTAAAAATTATAAAAAATAAAAAATTATTAAATTTTAGAAAAATTATTAAATTTTAAAAATATAAAAAAATTGTAAAATTTTATAAAAATCATAAAAAAAACTAGGGATCGTTAATTTGATTATGATTTTTATAAAAATTTACAATTTTTTATATTTTTATGATTTTTATAAAAAAAATTTCTAATGTTTAATAAATTTTAAATTTTTCATATTTTTATTAAAATTTAATAACTTTTCTAATTTTTTTATTATTTTTTATATTTTTTTTCTAATTTTTAATAAAGCCAAGGGCTTAATTACTTTTTTTTTTTTTTTAAGTTTAAGGTTCTTTTTAATGCATTTTGAAAGTTTAAGCACCCAATTGAGTGTAAAAAAATATAGAGGCTTAATTGCTTTTTTTTAAAAGTTTAAGAATTTTTTTAATTCATTTTAAAAATTTAAATATCCAAATAAATAAATAAATAATGTAGAAGGTTAATTGTTTCTTCAAGGTTTTTTACACTTTAAGCTAATATTTTATATTCATAATCAAATTAATAAGCATTTTACAACATGTGAATTTAAATATCCGAATTTTCATCTGTTATTCAAATTAATAATACAAAATTAAGTAATAAATGTGTAAAATACCAATCCACATCTACTTCGAATCCATAATTTTAAAATCCAAAATCCAAATATTAAATAGGGAAAATCTGAATTCGTTGTACAAATTGCCAAGATCTAATAAAAATTACCAAAATTAAATTGGTGGGATTGTCCAAGTTCGGTGTAGGCGGAATCAAGGTGGGCTTGGCCTATAACACCCATCGTCAGTTACCGCTCTCAGATCTCTCTCTTCGTTTTTCTTTTTAATTTCATTTCAAATTTCCGTTTGTTTCTTCTAGTCTTTGATTCTCCGTCATTTCTTTTTCATACTTGATTTGAATCCCTACACTGAATTCGTATTCTCGTTCATTGTAATTATCCGAATTATAAAAGTAGAGATCATCAGAGACCGGCAATCAATTCTCTGTTTCGATTCTGTATATGCGTTAAGAGTGTGATATGGAGGGTTTACCTACGACCACTAAAGGAGATAAACGATGGAGATCGAAGAATCTGCAAACATCCAAGCCTTCTTTGTTGATGGCTTTTTTCTCTTGCATCGCTTGGCTCTATGTCGCTGGCCGGTTCGTATTCTTTTTCTCTTCGTTTTTATTTTTTGCTTCTCGATATTCAAATCCATTGCGCAAGTTTCGTCGAATTTGTTTTTCATTTTGGTTTGTATTTAGAAAGGGAAAAAGAAGATCGTAGAATCTAAATCAGCTTAACATATTTTTGTTGATTATTGGTTTTTTAATAAATTTCCCTAGCTAGCAAATTTATTAATCTGAATTATTTTTTATTTTACGAAAATTTGATGAACATTAGGTTTTTTTTTCTTTTTCTTCATTTTTCTTTCTCAATTGTTAATTCCTCCGTCTGTTCGTGGAATTTGGTTTTCCATTTCGGACTGTATTTAGGGAAAAGTTAGGATCGTAGACTCTAAATTTATATTCAATTTCACCTTTTTAAAATAAATTTTCATAGCTGAAATTTTGATTAATTTGAATTTTTTTTTTGTGAAAATTTGATGAAAATTAGGGGTTTTTTCCCCCCATTTTCTTCGTTTTTATTTCTCAATTGTTTATTTCACCGTCTGTTCGTGGAATTTGGTTTTCCATTTCTGACAGTATTTAGGGGAAAAAATAGGATCGTAGAATTCTAAATTTATATTCAATTAAGTCAGCCTAACATTTTTGTTAATAATTGTTTTTAATAAAGTTTCGTAGCTAATAAATTTATTAATCTGAATTATTATTTATTTTGCGAAATTTGATAAAAAATTATGTTGTTTTTTCTTTGTCTTCATTTTTGTTTCTCAACTGTTAATTCCAATGCGCTAGTTCGTGGAATTAGGTTTTTCATTTCGAGTTTTATATAGGGGAAAAGAAAAGATCGTAGAATCTAAATTTATCGTCAATTATATCAGCCTAACATTTTTGTTAATTATTGTTTCATTTCCGTACCTAACAAATTGATTAATCTGAATAAGTTATTTATTATTTATTTTGCACTGATAAAAGATTAGGTTTTTTTTTTCTTTGTCTTCATTTTTTCTTCTCAATTATTAATTTCAATGCGCCATTTTGTGGAATTTGGTTTTTCGTTTTGGATTGTATTTAGGGGAAAAAAATAGGATCTTGGAATCGAAATTTATATTCAATTAAATCAGCCTAACATTTTTGTTAATTATTGTTTGTTTCTAATCAATTTCCATAGCGAGCAAATTGATTAATCTGAATTACTTATTTACTATTTATTTTGCAAAATATATTGATGAAAATTAGGTTGTGGCAAGATGCGGAAAACAGAACATTGCTTGCTAATCTTCTTAAGAAGAACATGGAACAGGTTAGGACTCAAAAGCCAAACAAATTGTTCTTGTCATAGCCTATGTCGTTAGTTACTATTTGTTGTAGAATAGAATGTGTAGTATTTGACTATTGCTCACTGTAAAGTACGATGCTAAGTAATTAGAATGTGTGTATTTTCCCTCTGATGTTTCTCTTTCCTATTTGTAGAGACCAAAGGTTCTTACTGTTGAAGATAAGCTGATGGTCCTAGGATGCAAGTACGCTCTTCAATTCTCATTCTTATCACCCATCTCGCAATTTTTATGGTATAATATGACTGTTTCTGTTTTCTTGCATCGTGCTAAAAAATAAACTTGAAATTTAGGGATCTAGAGAAGAGGATTGTAGAAGCAGAGATGGACTTGACGTTAGCTAAGAGTCAAGGATACCTCAAGAACCAGTTGCGACAAAGTGAGTCTTTTTCAGAAAAAAAGCTTCTTGCAGTTATTGGCGTTTATACTGGATTTGGTAGTTACTTGAAGCGACAAACATCTAGAGGATCTTGGATGCCTAGAGGTTAGCACTTCTACTAGTCTACTACTATGCTATTTTGTTGTTTGAACATATACATGGCTAAATAAACCACATAACCACATTTTTCTGGTTTTGACAGGTGATGCGTTAAAAAAACTGGAGGAAAGAGGAGTAGTGGTACGATTTGTAATTGGTCGGAGGTATATCATAATCTTTTACATTTAATTCTCATGTTTTCTATATGAATTATTTCTCTTCCTTGTTCTGTTTCATTCCTCTGCTATTGAAAATGCTGCAATTGTTGGGCACAAATGGGATTAATTACTCTGTAATTTGTAGTGCTAATCGAGGTGATAGCTTGGATCGCCATATTGATGAGGAAAATCATAGGACAAAGGATTTCTTTATTCTTGTAAGTGATAAAATTTGAATATGATTGCAAATTTGATTGCTAAATTTTGCTTTGAAGGCCTAGATATCCTGCATGAATGCTAAATCTTTTGTTTGCATGGATAACAAAACCATTCTCGCAATGTTTCTGTAATTGGATGCTAGACTTTGGCTTTTGTATAATTTTCCTTCTCCATTTCCTTATTGAAGCCTGACTGACTTAAATGTTGAGTTACCTCATTTGATTAATCAGGAGGGTCATGAGGAGGCTCAAGAGGAGCTCCCTAAGAAAGTAAAATTCTTCTTCAGTACCGCAGTTCAAAATTGGGATGCTGAGTTTTATGTAAAAGTTAATGATAATATTGATATTGATCTAGGTGGGACTTCTGCCCTTTTTAGTTGTATAGAATTTCATAACTTTTTGGCTCTTGGCTTATTTATATTTATCCACTAGAAGTCTAGAACTCTAATACATCATCTACCTTTTTCCTAATTGACAGAGGGATTGATTGGACTTCTCGAACACCGACGTGGACAAGACAGTGCTTATGTTGGATGCATGAAGTCAGGAGAAGTGGTTTCTGAAGAGTATGTATATTTGATATGTAGTTTGTTATTGTCTGTTACCCGAAATAGATCTCAACATAAACATATATAGTTCTTTATACATTTCCCAATTCCTTTAATTGCTTATACCATGTTCAATCTTCTCAACCAAAAAAAAAAAAAAAAGAAAAAAGATCCCAATTATAGAAGCTAGAAAATAATAATCATACTCCAGTTTAAATATATTGATAATGCATCAATGAGGACATATAATCATACAATGTACCTATTTTTTTTACCTTCCACAACTGTTCCTTTGTTGATTGCAGCATGTCTGGACAGTTTTGTATATATATCTTTGAATGTTTGATTGTGTTTTCTTTTCCTAACTAGATCCGGGAAGATATTCATTCTTTTAAATGGTACTTTGAGCTTGAGTTGTTTATATCCTAAGGTTCTGAGTTCAGCTTTTGAGTACTTAAAATTTGTTTATTCCAGGGGAAAGGATTGGTATGAACCTGATTGGTGGAAATTTGGGGATGAGAAATCGTAAGTTATCTAGCTTCTGGATGATTGCACAACCATATTTGTGCTTTTTGTATTTTTCGTACTATACTCTTTTCCCTTTAGAGTGTCATCTTGCTTCATAGGGGTTCCTATCCTCTTTAATAGTTTCCGGTTATATGATAACTTGATTGGCGTTCTTCTGTTCAGGTACTTCCAACATGCCTCTGGTTCCCTTTTTATTCTCTCCAAAAATCTTGCTCAGTATATCAATGTAAACAGGTTAGTTGTTTAAAGAATGAGATACACACTACTATGAGCTTCTGAATATATCAAGAAACTAGGGGGTCTTGACATTAGCGATTAAAATAGTTTGTTGATTCGTTTTTGAAAAGTTTGTGCCATGAACTATTCTGTAATGCGATTAAATTGCTCAAATGTCTAGAGTGAATTTGAATTTTACCTCAGCTTATAATACATGCAGTGCATCTTTGAAGACTTATGCATATGATGATACATCTGTGGGATCTTGGATGATGGGTGTTAAGGCAACTTATATAGACGATAATCGTCTTTGCTGTGGTAGCATCAGACAAGGTGAACTTGCCTCCATAATATATTCTTGTTAAAACTTTTTACAGCTTTTACATATATATCTGATCTTCTCATTTGCTTGGATAAAAAATTGCAATTTCATAAAAAGATATAGACAAGTTAACACACAAATCACTTCAATCATTGAATAACTGTCTCTTATTTCACCCTCATTCAGATACTGCATATGAGCTCTAGGACTTGGCCGGTAGTTGCTTTACCTGTTTGACATTTTGTTGGCTATTAGAAGCCTGCATTTTAGCCTTTTGTTTTTATGATATATGGTTTATGGATTTATTTAGGGTTAATTGCACCGAACGACCTCTACCTATAGCTCAGATTCTAAATTGGTCTTGAAGTACACTAGTATCACATCAATCAAGTTCTTTCATCAAGGTAGCAATTAGCTTGAGCCTTAAATGTCATCTTAAATTTGATGCAAAGCATATTTAAAACATGTAGATCAAACTGTAATCATGTGCGTACCAATTGCATAGATAGCTTGATATGATGTGTCAAAAAAATGAGCGTTCTATTCACATCATATCCAAGGTGTTCATGCAATAGGTACACATGTATTTACGATTTGATCTACATGTTTTAAATGTGCTTCATGTCATATTCGAACTGCCATTTAACACTTAAACTTCTAGTTAAACAATAGTTTAAGAACATTCGGTGCAATTAACTCATTTGTTCGTCAAATATTCATTTTAAGAAGCAGGGGGAGCTACTAACTTAACAACGCAGCTTTACATTAACAACCTATAACTTCTACTGTCTAATTTTCAGATAAGGTGTGTTCTTTGGCTTGAGAAGAGAACATGTCTAACTTTTTATCAGTTTAAAGGCCAACTAATTTGCGGGTTATCAGAGCTAGTTCAGATAGATGTTCGAGTGTCAAAATTACTCTTTTGCAACATCATGCGGACATCTATTTACCGGATACAGTGGCATTAAGGTACTTTTGAGAGTGTCGGATGGATCATTTTAATAGTAGATATTGATATACGATTTATTTAGGGGGGTTAAAAACAGCTTAATACTTTTTTCACAAGCTCCATTCTAGTATTTCGTTTCTTCAATGTAGTGGCTTCAAGCCTCCAATACTTTTTTTACAAGTGACTGCTGTTGATTCCTTTCTTTGAGTTAATTCTAAATGCAGATTGACTCGGTAATTACCCAATCAGACTCGAGTACTTTTTTAGTTGAACTTAAATAGCTTACAACCACTAGTGTCACATTTACATCTTTATGTTGAAATGGCAGTGTTGAGATTTTGATGATTTTGGTGTCTTAGGATCAAGTCTCCATTTATGATTTTTTTAGGATTAAATTGTTTTTTTTTTTTTTTGTAGATTTTATATAAAAATCTAAAAAAACAAAAATATTATCATAAGAATATTTGTTACCTTTTAAATAGAAAGAATTTTTTTCATTTTTTAATTAAGTTGATGTTCAATTAACTTGTGATAATGACTGAGTTAAAGACTTAAATGATTTTATATTATCGGACAGTAAATTATGAATTGTGGTGGTATACTAAACTAAAACCATTGGTTGCAAATTTTGTCAAAAGTATAGGGACTAGGAGCAAAATTTGACCCTTTGATAAATGAATAATTTTTCGTTAATTTCCTCTAAAAGAAAAATTCATAATTTTCGGCCTATTGCCTAAATTTAACCCCATCAGGTGGGCATGGGCAATTGGGTTATTAATTAATATAGCTCACAAGGATTATGGTTCCAATTAACAAAACTAAAGTTAAAATGTTTGTAGAAATTCAAAAGAAATAAATAACAAGAATATCTGCGACTGTTTGAAAGAACTATTATAGGTTTGAAAACCCACGCACTTTTTCATTTATCATGATTCTGTTTAAGGGCACCAAAACATAAATTAAAAAGAGATGTTAATTCTTGAATTGATTTAATCATGCAATAATTAAGCTAACCAAATATAATTTTTTGAGTTAATTCAACCCAATAATTTGAACTCCAAAAATCTAAAATAAAAAATTTAAATCCGAATTAAATGAGTGACCCTAAAATGCAAGTGAAAGAAGAAACAGAGAAGTAGGCCTGCTAGCTTCTTGTTTCTATCAAACAGGGTTCTCGGAGATGATATTAAATACGAGACCACTGTTTTCGAGGATAACTAGATTAACTTATCATGATAAGTACTTTACCTATGATATGCTTTTTGGTGTTCGCACGTGCTGGAAGTGGGTCCTTTGATTACAACAAAAAGACCACCTATGTTTAAAACATAACAGTGGAGGTTTAGGCAATGTTATATTCACACCAAACCAATTTTCTATTCAGCTTGAGCTATAACCCTATTTTATTGTTTAAAACAATTTATATAATTTTTTATAATTAAATTTAAATAAAAATTTATTATTTCTAGAACAATGAAATAAGCTATTTGGAGAGTTCAGGCATGGGTTTGAAAATTTAAAATATATATATCAACTTAATCCCATTCGATGAATGAATATTTTATGTGTAAAGTTTAATCACTGTCAAAAAATAAGTGAGAACAATAAACAAATTTAAGAGTAACAAAATAAGCTAAGTGGGTATTTGGTCTTTAAAATGTAAGATAATCTTTGATAATATGAACATCGACTCAAGGTAATATTCGAAATCTAAAAAGGAGAATGCAATTATGTAATATTACATTGCCGTTGGAAATCGATTCCATGAATCAAACATACCCTAAGAATTTTCTTGGATTTAATATAGATATAGGTGTTAGTTATAAATTTAATATCAATACAAGTATTTGTGATAACACTATTTAACGAGGTTTAGGTTAAATGCATTATTAATTTTATAATTTCAAACTAAATATATTATAATAAAGAGCAAAATTAAGGGAAAAAAATAAAGATAAACCTTTTAAAATAATTGAAAATGATAGAAATTCAAATTTAAATACACTTTATTTTAAAATGATAATATAAAGAATGAATATGGTGCATTCGGTTAAAAGAATGTAATATTCACTATTGTAATCTTACATCTTAGAAATTATATTATTATGTTTGGATAAATAAGATTACGCTGAAGCAATAATATGATATTATTAATAGAGCTAAAATTTGGTAATATAGGGGTAATGCCAAAATTTTACTCCAATTTACTCTTAAATAATTACAAATAAAGCTTATTTTTCTTATTTCTTTCCTATCACTTTGATCAAAAGAGTGCCTTAATTTCAATTTATTTATTTGAGAAAGAAGTTATGAAAATAAGTTACTAGATAAATAAACTCATTTTTTATTAAATAAAATACTATAAGCTTGGACATTTGTGAAGTAGATTTTACCAAGGAAATTTAATAAAATGTGTTTTTGAATAATATTATATTATTTCAACTAAATAGTAAAATATTACATTCCAACTCAATGAAGTAAACAAAAAAATGCAGCATATCCAATAATCTTGATTTATTAGGTCTCTAATTTTACAAAAAAAAAATTATTTTAGTCATTCATTTAATTTTCTGCCTCTTTTAGACTTACACTAGTATTGTTTGACAAATCATCCCAAAACGGATGGAAAAATTAACATCCACTAACTTTGCTAACATGGCAAACACATGGATTATCATGTGGATGCCATATTACCAATTAATGATTTTTTAAAATTTAAAAATTTAAAAATATATATATATGTTTTAAATTTTAAAAAACTAATTAAGTATTGATGTGAACCCACATGCATACTACATCAATAAAATTAATAGACGTTAATTTTTCCATCAATTTTGAGGTGATTTGACAAATAATACAAGTTTAAGGGCTAAAAGAGGTGAAAATTTAAATGGAAGGTTAAAATAATTTATTTTTGTAAAGTTAGAGAGCCAAATAAATCATTATACCATAATAATATTATCAAAAGTAATTATATATTTCGGGAACAAAAAATATTATAAAACACTTAAGGGATAAAGAAACCCTTTTTTTTTTATTAAAGTCCACAAAAGGGTAATTCATTTGACAAAGAAATATCATTCAATACAAGCGAATGTAGAGAGAGCAAATAATTAACAGGCGGCAAAACTAAGGCTTTGCTTGGTACAATGGAAAAAACTAAAAGGATGAAAAATATAATTTTTCTTTCCATTGTTGTGGTTGATGGGAGAGATAGAAAAATGGAAAGAAACTTAGTAGAATTGAAAAATGTAATGATTTAAAAAAAAAACACATAATTTTGAACTAACATACATATGACTCTCATTTTCTCTCCAGTTATCATTTCAATTGAGAAAATTTGATTTTTATGCATCAGGACGGAAAATAGTCATCCCTCCTATTTTCTTTCCAACAAAGCACACTCAAAATTTATTTTTTCCCCACTTTTCCACCCTTTACTCTCATCTGTCTACTTTTCCACTTAACCAAACAGAGCTTAAAGGATAAAGCATAAAGCAAACCAACCAAAGCTCTAGCCTCATTTAACAAATAACTCAAACTAGATAAATCTAATTGATCATACTTAAAGCTTATTTATCACAAGTGCACAATCACTTTCAAGTATAATATTGCGGAAGTCCAACAACGATAAAGGGACATTTAATCCTTGAATTTGATAATTTTTTTCATCATGATCATTTATCTTTTCTTTGTCCACATTATTCATGAAATTTGGCGCAGCTTTTTCCAATCTTCTCTTTAAACTTCTATTCCATTGAAGTGTAATGACAATATGTTATTGAAATTGTCATATCATCACCTAAATTTTTATTATTATTTTTTGTTTATCTTTTAAATTTTATATTAATTTTTTTTAAATATCGAGTGATGAAATGGTACTTTAAGAAAGTGTCACGCGGTCATACTTTAATGAAATCCAAGTTTATGAACCAAATTAGAAAGGTTTACCAACTTACAAAACTAATGTGGAGCCAAAGAACAATTTAAGGACCAAATGAAAAATATTACCAAATTTAAAGACTAAATGTTAGTTTATCCAAAGTTTTGATGAAATTTAAGGCAGGTAGGCCCCTGCCTCCTGGCAACCCACATTCTCAATTGAGTACACCTGGTCAGTGTGTGTAAATGCCATAACTTTATCAATCAGAAAAGCAGCGGTGGAGCCCACCTGTGGGACCCGCCACTAGTAACGACTTTTATAAGGCAACTGACTTATCATATTCCATTTTTACCTGAAATGAAATTAAATTTCGCAATCTAGTCCCTGCCTTTTTTTTTCTTCCTTAAATTTTAACCTTTTTTTTTTTTTTGTTGAGTATTTCACTATTTCTCTCTATTTATATTCCATTTCAAAAATCGAAGTCTAGAGCTTCAAACACTGATTTTCGCCTGAAAATTTTCTTTTCATTTTCCACTCAGGTATGTATGATTCTTTGAAAACAGAAAAGCTTTTCCTTTTTCCTTATTTATTTCCACTTTAATTTTTCTTTTTTAAATTTTTTCCATCGATTTTAAGTTTAAAAGTAAAGGCTCTAATTGATCAAGAATCAAGATTAGGTTTCCGTTTAAATTCCACGTTATTATCGATCTAATCTCGATCCTTTGGGTGATCTTGAATTATATCAGTTCTTTCTTTGTTTTTTTTTTTTTGGTTGTCTGCTTTGTATCTGTTTGTTTTGATCTTTGAATCGAATCTTTATGTTCTGTTTGGTTATTGAGAAAATGGACGAATCGTGGACGTAGAAAACTAAAATCATTTCAGCTTTGATGGTAACTTTTCGCTTTCTCTTTTTTCAGTCGGAGCTGCGTTGTTGTCTTTGTTCGCTGTTTTGTTGATGATCAGTCTTGATTCTTGATATCTTTTAATTATAATCAGTTCAAATGGTTTTTAAAAGCATTACTTTGTGAAAGCTAAACACGCTAGAATTCACTCGAATTTTGAATTCTTTAAGTTAAACTGCACTAGACTCTGTTTTAACGATAATATCAAAAGGTATTTACAATAATTATCGAATAGGATACATATGCAAGGATACTCTAAAGATTACTATTTGTTGATTGGAATCTATTGACTCTCCTACTAAAGAATCTAAGACTTTTTATCCAATTTGATACTTGTTTGCATAGAATTTGGAGTGCAGGTATGATCAATTTGTGTTTTGTTTTCTTTCCTTTCTTGGGTTGCCAAACTTGCTCATGTTAATATTTGGTGAAGTTTCAGAGAGGAGGAATGGCTTCTGAGAAGAGGTCTGCTCTCAATAAAGAACTTCTTTTCTTAATCTTACAGTTTTGCAACGATGAAGGATATAAACGAACAGCTCATATGTAAGTTTCAGTTCAATCATGTTCTAGAATGGATTTTTACTTCTATGTCTTCTGTTTTGATGCTTTGAACTGATTTGATTTGTAGATTTGAGCGTGAGAGTGGATGTTACTTTGACATGGAGTTTTTTCAAGACTTGGTGCTGAACGGAAAGTGGAATAAAGTCGAGAAATATCTTTCTGGTTTCACAAGTATCAATGACAACAAGTACTCGACCAAGATTTATTTTGAAATCAGAAAGCTGAATTTCCTTGAGGCATTGGACAAGTGAGCAATATTGGTTCTTCTATAAGCATTTAGATAAGCATCTTCATGCAATTTTGTGCGTCAAGTATTTATTTTACTTGATATTGGTTGATTGTTGCATCAGAAATGATCGTGCAAAGGCTTTGGATATCCTGATGAAGGACTTGAAAGTTTTTGCTCAGGACAATGAAGCGTTATATAGAGAAATGACTCAGCTTTTAACATTAGATAATTTCAGGTACATGTTTCACACAAACGGTTAACTTCGGATTTTTGCAACATTAGCATGATGATATGAGAGTTAAAAGATCCATCTGGGTTTTACAGGGAACATGAGTTGCTCTCTATGTATGAAGATGCTGAGTCTTCAAGGAAAATTTTGATGGATGAACTCAAGAAACTTATTGAAGTGAATCCAATTTTCCATGGAAAACTGAAATTTCCTGTCATCAAAAGCCAAAGGTTGAGACGTCTCATTAATCAAGGGTAGCAGCCTTTCTCTCATTTTGTTGGTTTCCCTTCTTCTTTATGTTACGTTAGCCTTTTCTGAATAGATTTTATTCATCTCTTCAATAAAAATTGAAAATACTTTTTAAATCTGTCTGTTGCAGCTTCAGCATCTACTGAAATTTTCTTTATTTCTAGACTTAAAGAACTAACTTTTTATTGTGATCTAACAGCCTAAACTGGCAGCACATTCAATGTAAATATCCTCAGCCTAATCCTGATATAGAAACTCTCTTTGAGGATCATGTTTGCCAATGGCCACAGGATCATTTGTTCATGCAACCTACTGACAATCCACAGGTAAGGGAAGGGGAAAATTTTGCTTTGGTTTCCTTCTCCCAACAACTATAAGGACAGCAATTATCTATACAATGATGCTTATGGAATGCTTTTAAATTTTAATGTTTAGCTAGATGCATCAGTACCTGTTTTCCCGTCCAGCTGGTTTTGTGGCCCTTCTACTGTAACTCAAGCTGTTTCTAGAGAAGATATCTGTGTCAGTGGTCCAATAACATCAGGTAGTGGCTATAATAATCATATTGGTGATTTTCAGGTCTCAGAATTGAGGTGATTTAATGTATTCATTCTGTACATTTAACAATGTTTTTCTTACCTTTATTGCCACCTATTTAGTAGCTACAACTTCAGGTAATATGAGGGATTCCAATACCATGTCTCAGAATAGCCTACTGGGAGCTGAATATGAGGTAAGGAGGGCCAAGTTTACTGCAGCTTTATTTTTCACTGCTAACTCTAAAATTATTCATTTACCTTGATGCTTAGGTCGCATCTACTGTTCTTCATCCTGGTCGAAATCACAGCCCTGAATCCAGTGTTTCTGATGACTTGCCAATTATCTCCATGAATAATGGTATGCTTCAAAATTTTGAACCAGTCAGCAATACCGACTTGCCCAAGACTGTTGCACAGATATTGAATGAGTCATCTTCTCCAATGAGCATGGATTTTCATCCTGTACGGCAGACATTTCTTCTAGGTTAGTTGCCCTGCATGTCCTCCCCCTAAGCTCTTGTCATCGTTATACGGATTATTTGATTGAATAGTCTATCTTGAATGATGTTCACCTATTAGTTTTGGTTCTTTCAGTTGGAACCGACATTGGGGACATTGGGTTGTGGGATGTTCATTTAGGGGTAAAAATGCTTTCAAGAAATTTTACGGTTTGGAATATTGGAGCATGCTCCACAATGTTCAAGGTTTGTCCCTTTGAATTTGATTTACATATCTTTGCAAGAAATGTTTTGTTACTTGCATCATATTAAACCTGAACATATTTGAATAAATGCAGACAGCCATGATGAAAGATCCTTGTATGTCTGTTAATCGTATTGCTTGGAGTCCAAATGGTTCTTTCTTTGGTAAGTTTAATGTATTATTGGAAAACTTTATTTAGAAATAATATCTAATGAATCAGATATTGTTTTAATAATACAACGAGCTTTTTCTCTTCTTAAAAATAGGGATTGCTTATTCAAAACATATTGTGCAATTATATTCGTACCATGGTGTCACCGATGTTCAGCAGAAGTTGGAGGTAGCTTCATGTTTTTTATCTGATTCTACAATTATTGATTTCAATGGCCTGGATCTGATATTAACTTCTTATTTTCTTTTCTTTTTTAAATTTTAGATTGATGCTCATGTTGGTGGTGTTAATGATTTAGCATTTGCTACACCTAGCAAGCAACAGTTGGTCATAACTGGTGGTGATGACAAGCTAATTAAGGTGGTTTTTTAATCTTTCTCTCGGATAGAAATTTTTCATCATAGAGGAACTGATCCATCAACTAGCTGATTTCTTTTTCTTTTTTTTTAAGGTATGGGATGTGATTACTGGAGTACAAATGCATAATTTAGAAGGCCATGAAGCTCCTGTTTATTCTCTCTGCCCTCATTGCAAGGATGGTATTCATGTAAGAGTTACTCTTGATTTACTATACTAATAATGCGTGGCATTTTAGATCTGTTGGTGATCATATAACATATTTGATACTTTTTCTTCCAGTTTATCTTTTCAACATCATTGGATGGAAAGATAAAAGCATGGCTATATGACAACATGGGTGCCAGAGTTCATATTGATGCTCCAGGTCTAGCATGCACAACAATAGCATATAGTGCTGATAATAAAAGGTTTGATTTGTTTTCCATGAATCTTCATTCAATGATATAGAATGTTATCTTTTCAAATGATAGATGTACTAATTTTTGGCGTTTTAAATGGATATTTTCACAGGCTGTTTTCATGTGGAACGAATAAAAATGGAGAATCATTCCTTGTCGAATGGAATGAAAGTGAAGGTGATGCAAAAAGAACCTACCAAGGACTTTGTGAAAATTCTTCAGCTGTTGTGCAGTTTAGTCCAATTAAGGAGAAGTTCCTGGCGGCAGCTGATGACCATGTTATTAAAATATGGGATATGGATAAGGTTGAGCAATTGACAATTATTGATGCAGGAGACTTACCAGTAAGTTCTTTAGTCTTTCAGTCTTACTTCTTTAAGTGTTATGCAGAGAAAGTTTCTAAAATTTCAGGTTGAAATTACATTTATGTTGAAATTCAAGTAAAGGTTTCACTGTAGTATATATAAAGGATAGTCTAAGATATCTACTTCTTTTCTGATTTGAAGGCAAACCCACATATACGATTCAACAAGGATGGGACCCTGCTGGCTGCTATTGCAAGCGAAAACAAAATCAAGATCTTGGCTACAGCCTATGGCCTTCAGTTGCTGAATGCATCAGTAACTGGTTTTGTTAATTCCTCTTCAGATGTCTCTGATGGTCCAAGAAAGGTCTGCATTTTAGTTGTTATCCTACTGCTGCTGGTAGAAATTCACATTTCCTGATTCTTTTTGTTTGGTTCAGCATGTAATAAATCCAAGTGTTGCTAATTCCGGAGAAGCTGATGCCCATGAACCAACCGTGAGTAATCATGAACTGAATTTTTCATTTTTTTTTTGGTGGGATAAATATCGAAGCTACCCATGAACTTTGATCTATATGTGGTACATGAATTTTGATTTTGTGCAATTGCATACATGAAATTTCAATTTAATTCAATTTTCACAAAACACTAACACTGTTTGGTTGTTATCCTACTGCTGCTGGTAGAAATTCACATTTCTTGATTCTTTTTGTTTGGTTTAGCATGTAATAAATCCAAGTGTTGCTAATTCCGGAGAAGCTGATGCCCATGTCCCAACCGTGAGTAATCATGAACTGAATTTTTTCTTTTTGTGGGATAAATATCAAAGCTACCCATGAACTTTGGTCTATATGTGGTACATGAATTTTGATTTTGTGCAATTGCATACATGAAATTTCAATTTAATTCAATTTTCACATAGCACTAACACTGTTTTCGACGTAACACCATTTTGCATTTACATATTGCATATATAGATAATTATGTTTATCCAACATTAAAATAAATGAATGTGTCTATCTTTGCAAATGTTTACGATTGAATCAATATCAAAGTTTCATATATATAATTGAACTAAAATCAAATTTTCATGTGTATAATAATATCGCATCAAAGTTCATATATTACAATGTACATTGGATCAAAGTCCAAGTGTAAAATTTGAGATGCCCAGTTTTTTTTCTAGGATTCATACGGTATCACATTGTGCAAATTGTCCATTTTTGTTAGAGAACATGTCTTATGCTAACTTATCAGCCTCCCTGCAGAACTGCAATGAGGAAAGGATAAAGGATGCGAAGCAAAATATTGTTGATAAGGCCAATAACAAATCAGGTGTTTGTAAGATCATCCAAATCAGCAAGCCTTCTCAGTGCAAGTCCTTGCAACTCAATGGTTGTGGGGAAGCAGATAAGGTAAATATCCTCAGTAAGAAATTTCATGGTATGAGAAGGACTTTACAAGTTCAAATTTATTTGCAGATATTTTCATTCTATGCTTTCATCCGGGTTATATCCTCTTTCTAAATATTTGCTTCGAGAGAGCGAAACCTCTAAAGCTTAGTTAACCTGGTTACATACTGCAAAGTAATTTTATCATTATCGCTTTCTCTGACCACTGCAGATATCAAGGCTGATATACACCAATGCAGGTAATGCCATTTTGGCATTAGCTTCAAATGCCACACATTTGCTATGGAAATGGCCTCAAAATGACCTTAATTTGAGTGGAAAGGTAACAAAGAACCAATTAATATTCAAAACTTCTGGGTTTCAATTTATAATTCTTCAATAGTTGGATGTTTAGAAGTAATTTTGTTGAAACATTCAATGTAGGCTACAACCGATGTTCCCCCTCAACTGTGGCAACCAAGAAGCTGCTCGCAAATGATGACCAATGACCTTACAGACAGCACGCCTGAAGAAGCCGTGCCTTGTTTTGCTTTGTCAAAGAATGATTCATATCTGTTGTCAGCATCAGGAGGGATAATTTCCTTATTCAACATGCTGACATTTAAGGTTACTTTCCAATTTCTTCTATGCAACCGTTTGTTAAAGTTTGTACGAAATCCATGCGAATCACGGTCCACTAACTTTCTAGTTTCTACTGATTAAAAAGAAATTACAGTCAGCTAGATAATCTCGATCTTTTCTTGAGCAGAGGATGATGTCTTTCATGTCACCATCACCTGCGGCAACAAGCCTAGCTTTCCACCCTCAGGATAACAACATAGTTGCTATTGGAATGGATGACTCCACTATATTGATATATCATGTCCGTTTCACAGAGGCATGTTTCTCCCCCTTTAAAGAGAAATATATAGTTGTCTGCAAGATAATGTTTTGAAGAGACGTCCTGAGACAAGGTGATTTTTTTTTATTCACGCAGGTTAAAAGCAAGCTCAAGGGTCATTCTGGAAGAGTCACCGGGCTTGCTTTCTCTACTGCCATGGATTTGCTTGTTTCTTCTGGAGAAGATGCTCAGGTTGGTTTTTCTTTATACCTTAAATCAGACCTATAAATTAAGCAAGTCAGGTTAGTTGTATTTTAAAACTTTCAGGTCATTTTGGGTTCACGTCATCTGGATTTATCAGTCGGTTTCTTCAAATTGGGTCATTTTAGTTGGTTGGGCGGGTTCAGGTTATTGATCAAGTTGGGTATTTGGGTCAGAATTGATTGGTCTAACTTAGATATAAACCATCTCACTATCATAACCCTGCTCTATTGAGAAATCATTGGCAAATTGTAGTCTGATTTTTCAAGGTGACAGAAACTCATAAATTATGTTTTGTACTTTGTTTCCCCCCCTATAACTGCAGATTTTCACATGGAATCTTGGTGGATGGGGGAAATGTAAAAGCAAACAATTGCAGTTCCCCGATGCGAGAATCCCGATAAGTGGTTCAAATACCATGGTTCAGTTTCATCAGGATCAAGTACACTTCCTCGTTGTGCATGAGACTCAACTTTCAATTTATGAAGCCAAAGAATTAGGATGTGTACAGCAGGTATGCCTCTCTCCCTCTCATGGATATGCAAAGGTGCTTTGTTGAATGAAGAAGTGGAAGGACGAAAAGATAAGTGGAAATGCGGAAAGAAAATAGCATTTAGCGTGGTTAGTAGGATAGAAAAGTGAGGGAACAAAAATAGGAAAAATGTTCCGTATTTCATAGTAATGCATAAAAAAAATTGAACTTTCTAAATTGGGATGATAAGAGAAAATAAACTGAGAAAAATATAAGTGTGTCTATCTCTAATTAATCAAGGGAAAGAAGATTACTTTTTTGTTCTTTTCATATTTTCTACCAAACACACTAACGGAAAAATTAATTATATATATTTTTATCTTTTTACTTTTTTCCAATTTTTTGTCTAGTGTAGTAAGGAAAGTTTAAGGGTTTGTTTGGTAGAATAGAAAAATTGAAGGGTGGCAGGAAGAGTGTAAAAGTGGAAAAAAAATCAATTTTGATTGTGGTTAGTGAAAAAGAAAAATGAGGGTAAAGAAAATAAGAAATATAATTATTTTTTATTTTCGTAATAAAGAATAAGCCATTTCAATTTGAAATGATAGGAGGATCAACCTATTAGTTCAACCGAGAACCGATTGGTTGTCATATAATTGGAATGCACAAAACGAAGCTGAAAAAACCGGGTATAAAACCAGATGAACCGGCTTCAATATTTTTTGAGTTTTTAACTTTTTCTTTTGTTAATTTAGCCCATATTAATTATTTCTTCTAAGTGTGTGCTTATTTTTAAAAAATTTTCTATTTTCGTTTAAATTTAATAAAATTTCTGTTTTTTATGTGACAATTGTTGAACAAAAGTTCAGCCGATTAAATTAATAATTTGATCGGTTCAATCATCGATAATATTGGTTTAATCATTTAAGTAGAATATTTAATCTACTCTTGTATTCACAGTGGATTCCTGAAGATTCTACAAGAATATCGCAAGCAACATTGTCATGCGATAGCCAGATGGTATTTGCGTGCTTTATAGGGGGAATAGTGTCAATATTCGGTGCTTCAGATCTCCAGTTAAAATGCCAGATCCTTCCCATTTCCTATCTTCCTTACACTCCAAGGTATGTCCACATGGTTCATCTGCAATTGCACATAGCCTTCCCCTTTCTGAATTCCATTTTAACCGTTTATTTGATAATTTTAAACACGATACGATTATAAGACACAAATAAGACAAGATAAAAATAATCAATACTTTTTTATACATAACACAAAAACAACTTCTTCTTTTTTGTAGTATAGCACAAAATTGACTAATGTTCAAATTGAAGGTTTTTTTTTTTTTTTTTTTTTTTGAAAGCATCTCTAGGGGTTAGATTATTTACATAAGGTCAAAAATTTTAAATTGATCAAATAAGGATTAAATCTTTTTAAATGTGATCAAATAAGGGCCAAAACTTTTTAAATGGTTAAGTAAGAGCCAATTTTTTTTCGAATTTGCTCAAATTAGGGCTTTCCAAATGTTGTTTGAAATCATGTTGTTTACTTCTTTTTCTTTTCTAAGTAATATATGGCTTGGTTTTCATATGTTATATTTCAAACAATTTTGTAATACAAATTGGGGCGAAATGCTTGAAAAAAGCCCCTAATTTGAGCAATGTCGAAAAGGTCAACTCCTAAAAGGTTTGGTTTCAATTTGCGGATGTGGAACAAAATATGAAGATACAAATGTTAGAACTTGAAATATCATGTAAGCTATTAAGTTTATAGTAGGTTTTCTGAATATAATGAATGGTGGGTGCAGAGGAAATGTGCACCCCCATGCCGTAGCTGCAAATCCACATAAACCAACACAATTTGCAGTGGGACTGACAGATGGTGCAGTAATCGTTTTTGAGCCTCAAAAACCTGGTAATTCATGGTACCTTGCTGAATATGAGCCTGCAACTGCAAGCAACTGCTTGCTCCAAGATGATTAAAAATATGTGAACTAATATTTTTAACTGCGCATATACATAGAGAAAGACACACACACATATATGTTTTAGATTTCAGAATCTTCATACATAAAGACACACACACATATATGTTTTAGATTTCAGAATCTTCATACATATCTTTTTATCTCATGTATATTCGTTTGTCTTAGATTCGACAATCTTTATATTTCATATCTGTTTTAGTTTTTTTTTTTTTTTTTTTCCTTTAAATTAACTCAATCACCTTCTAAATTAATGTATCAGATTGTTGGTTTTGAATTAATCAATCAAATTTTAAGTTCAAATCGAATCAAGTTATTTCTAGTGTAAGTTATTTTAATTTCAAGTCATTCAAATAAATCAATCAATTAAGTTATTTTTTCAAGTTCAAATAGAGATTCAAGTTAGTAGATTGGATAAAAATGACAAATCTAAATTGTGGATTTAAATATCTACTATTCAAATTTGACTATTAAAATTACTATTAATCTGAATTACTTATTTTGCGAATTTGGAAGGAAATTAATATATAAGTCTACCCTCCATAATTTTACAAATTGTATTTAATTAGAAATTTTCAAAATGTTGGAAATATTTACACGTTCATATGGAACGGTAAGTGAGGTTAAATTGAGTTAATGGGATTCAAATAAAACTGGAAAGCTGTTCACTACTCATCTATGTCATGCAAGCACAATTGTAACACCAAAACAAACATAAGCAAATCATCAGTACCTTAAAGAAAACATGAGTACCATTATTTAAATTGCCATTAAGTTCTCACCCACACTTTTTTTTTTTTTTTTACAATCTTCAAGCATCCACCTTTGCTGCTGCAGATGCATAACTTACACTACTGTCTCGTGTACTTTTGCACTGACTCGATTGCTCGTACCGTAAGAATTTTATCTTTATTTTCGTCGAGCTGTTGCTCAGCATCTGAAATATACTCCAACATAACCGAACGACCATTAATAAAAAGTCTGGGAACTCAAAAGTGCCATTCTGAATATTTAATAGGTAGTTTGGGCAATTTTTATTGTTGTTAAAAGGGATGAAAACTTGGCTTTCAAGAAAGCTTAAAACACTTACATGAAGAAAAACACTAATAGGATGACGTCCACAGATTGTGTTGTCGTACTCAGATAAATATTGTTTGAATGCATCTGCATCTCCAGTTTCTATTATATCCATACCCATCTTGTCTAGCGCCTCAATTGATTTGTGTATTGCCCCGTACTTCTTGTCATAGTACATATAATTGAACCTGGCACAAAAAGCAAATATTACTTGGACTGGGGTGCAAGTGTCGGATGCATGTGGGTATGGTTAGATTTTTCTAGGTTTTTTCATGTATTTGGAGGATCCTTGGAGGTAATATCCCCATATCTATGTGTAAGGCATGAGTGTCCGATACAGGTACTTCAGGAAAAAAGAAGGGCCAGAACAACCTAGGTTTGCAACACAATATAGAAAACCATAACCGATATTGGTCTATACTCCATATCCATCCAAACATTGATTAACTTCGGCTAGGGCAAATCATAGAATAGAACCATGGACCAAATTTAAACCGTTGAACAATAGAATTTCTTTAAAAGAAAAGGACGTTTATATGCTTTTGATAGGGTATGGAGTGAATAAACATCATTATTCGCCAGTCAGATGAGTAGTGTTTTGAAAATTTTAAAGAGCAGTGAGTAAAATAAGAACTCAGAATAACATTTCATGTCGCCAGGAAAAGTTTACAGTCTACGTCACATGCTACTTTCTTCTTAGGAGTTCGAGGGTGGTGTTGCTAGTAAACTAGGCCACAGCAATATTCTAAAGTGTAGCTTGTATGCATGTAAGACATATTTGAGTTGCATGTGCATTGTTATAAATTAAGATGAAAGTTATAGGGAACAAGCGGCTGAATCAAACATACCGAGAACCCCAGTGACAAAAATCTGATGACACGGAGAAGAAATTATGAGGATCATCTACATATTTGGCCAACAACTTCCCGTACATTGCTTCATTTTCAGCGCTAAGAGCACCGACCAAAATGGGTATGATTTTCACTGGATGCCTGTAACACCATGACCCAAATCAGCTTCAATTAGAAATAAATTTAGAGCCTCTTTGATTATAAGGGGAAAAGAAAAAAGAGGTTTTACCCCTCAAATACTTTTGAAAGATATGGCAAGTGCATTTCCATGCTATGCTCAGCTTCATCAACCCGGAGATTCATCAATTCAAATTTTCCCGTAGCTTTCAGCTCTTCAATGACTGAAATATTAAACAAATATAACTCACTTAAGTTTAGTATGAAGGACCACTTAAACACACAGAGAACTGCAGAGCTTTAGGGATAAAAAGTTGGAAGAGGGCAATATATTAGACATTTCAAACAACAAAAGGTCAATTCACACACTATTCATCTCAACCTGAAGGAAATAAAATAACACACAAAACCAAAAACCACAGTCAATCAGCTGCAACTAACGTATGAGAAATCATGCTGGAGTTAGTAACAAAGCTAATATATGATATGATAAGACAAGAAGAAAGGTGGGATTTCAGCGTCAAAGAAAAATGGACATCACTTTACCTTCCAAATCAATGGGTAGGTCCCCTATCGGTGTCTTGTAAACTGTAGCTGTTGAGAGAGCGCATTTTGGAGTGTAATAATGGTGAGAAGGACCAAGAAGGAATACCCGAGTGCTGAAATTGAAAAATTTTCTAACATGTCAGCAAGTTTTGGGAATGAATGAAGCCGTTGAAGTAGTTACCTTTTTTTGTTCAAATACTATAATTTGAGCAATCAGTTCCACAATTTTACATGATATTTGAACAAAATTTGGCTCAAAACTGGAAGTAATGATAAAAGAAAAATGAATGAGGATATTTCCTGAGAATTGAAATACATTCTAGCAATTTAAAGAGGAGAAATATAATAAAAAGACGCACATGTTTGTCGGGTCAATGTTTCCAAAAGCATACGCAGCAGCACGACCTGAATATGAATAGCCGGCATGCCTGAATTCCCAAGCCACCGTTTCAAACAAAACCAACACAACACATTAGAATATACATATATACATACATATATATATATTCTAATGTTAGAATAGAAACACAAGATGAGGTGAAGCAACAAACTTACGGAGCAATTACACCTCTTACATCAGAAGATTTAGGCAAGCCAGCCGCCCTGATCCATCCATCAAGCTCTTCCGATAACTTGTTCGCTGAAAAAAAGAGTGTATATATATACACACATATATTAATATGGGAATCGGCAAGGTAACAGTTTAAGAACTAAACAATATTAGCATAGCCAAGAAAAAGGTTTAAACATGCTCCACGTCCCTGTATCTTTTGTACATTTGAAATTTAGTCCTACTACTTTCATTGAACTTAGAAAAATGAAAGGAGTTAACAGTTGGACTTAAATTTTGAAATATGAAAAGTAAAAGATAATTAAAAGATTTCAGTTTTTGTTTTACAAGTTATGGAGAATGAATTATCCAAAACCTTTCAAATACAAGTCGAAATTATTAATCTTTTCAACTTCAGAAGAGCAGTGCAGTAAATAATATCCTAATGTAACACTTACAATTATTAAAAATTTTCATCTCTTAAAGCTTTACTTAACAGGTGACTAATTTATGTTCCATAGATAACACTACGAAATTACTTAGCTTAGCTCCTATTTTTTCCCTTTTTTTTTTTTTAAAAAAAAAACATCTCTCGAATTAAACGATATCTTTGCTACGATTTCATCATTCGTAGAAAAAGATGAGCAAAATCCAGAACCGAAATTAGATTATGAAAATCGATAGGGTTTCGAAGGAAGCAAAGAGAAGATAAGTAAAGCGCGCTGTAAAAGGACTTACGGTTATCAGTGTACCAAGATCCTGCATGCGAAGCTCTTCTGATTTTCTCCATTGAGAACCGAATCAAAGCCCTAATTTTTTTCTAAAAAAATTATTTTTGTCGACGGAATTGGATTTTAGATTCAGATAATATATTAGCAATGAAAAAAGAAAAGAAAAGTATAAATTAAAATAGGAGATTAACTGAATCTATCTGCAGTGGAAGCTTTTGCGAAGTGTGAAGTGGAAGAGACGTGACGTGATTTTAAGAATTTAGTTAAGGGTATATTTTAAATTACATTTTGATTATTAAAACTTTAAAAAAATTACTAAAATAAAAAAGAAAACTACTTCTACAGTCAACAAGAGAGAAATCTCCAAAGAGAAAAAACTTAAAAAGAGTTATATTGAATGAATCAAAATAATGAATAATGAAAATATCTTTATATAAATTAACAAAGTAGTTCTAGTTGAATAAAATTTTCTTATTAACTAACAAATATACAACTTTTAAACTATTAGAAATATTAAAAATATTTTAAATTTCCAAATAAATAAACAACAAAAATATTATATATATTTATATATATATATTCAAAATTAAGTCTTAAAATCAAACGCAATATGATTTAAACTCAGATTAAAATGTGAAACTTGTAATTTCCAATAATAATCCCATCCAAAAATTTTACTTTGTAGTCTCAATAAAATGATCACAACTTGAGCCCCCAACTCAAAATCAAGTGATTAAAATAAAATTTTGACACTGGTCAAAAGACATCTTGACCTAGAAATGTTTAAATCCCATAAAAAAATGCATCGCAAGTTAACTGATTTTTTAGACTTGAAAATTGGCTGATTTGGTAAACTTAATTTAATAAATTTCACCATATCCGTGTATGTATAAGGAGGATAATGACTCATTGACCAAAATGCAATAAATCAATAACGTTAGTGATCATATCTAGTACTCAATATTGGCTTCAAAATTCAAATTGGTGCCTTAGTTTTTCCAATTTGATACTTGTATTTTTTTTTGTCCTAATTAAGCACTTAAGTTTGAGTTTAATGCATTTGATACTTGAGTTTTTTTTATCTCAATTAAGTGTTTATGTTTTTTTACTAGCGCTTACGTGTCAAATATTCTTTGGGACTCATAATGTTATTTAACGTGTCATAATGTTTTATTGATGCTGATGCTAAAATTTTTGCTCTGTTGATGGAGCTTGTTTTTCACCATCTATGATGAATATTTGCTATTATTTTCTTTTTGAATTGTATGTTTCAATAAATTAATGAATTTACCTTTTTTTTAAAAATCTCAAATATTGAGATTAAAGAAAATTAAATATCAAATTAAAGAACAAGTGATATATTAACCTTTTAAAGTATGTCTAATTATGTTGCGAGTTTCTATATTTACATATTTGAAATTTAGATTTGCGCTAGACATGAACACTTTTCTATTTTCGTACTAATGCAGTAAATAAAAAAATTAAAATATGTTATAAAATAAATAGATAAATAGTAAAGAAGAAAGAAAATATAGGTAGCAATAGAGAATGTATTTTATTGATGAATGAAGATATTTATAAAATTTCTATAAAGTTTTTATTTATATACATAAGAAATATAAATGAAGTAGAGATCTACTTCTAATGACTATTAGAATTTAAAGTATATCAAAATTTATATTGATCTTAATGAATATCTATTTTATAAGATATTCATAACACTCCCCCTTTGGATGTCCATTGGTAGATAACGTGCCTCGTTAAAACTTTACTAAGATAAAAACCCTATGGGAAAAAAATACTAGTGAAGGAAAAAGAATACACATATCTAAAATATGCATAATATGTTGCCTCGTTAAAAACCTTATCAGGAAAATCGAATGGGACAAAACATCGGTTAAAGAAAAAAGAATACAACGCGTATTTGCTCACCCTCATGAAAATATCACATATTTTCTCATATTTTACGTATTCAATCTTGAATACTAGTTTTTCAAATGACTATTTGAATTTATTTGTTAAGCATTTATATAACTATTCTTTTGAAAGTCATAAGTGGGTGAAAATTTGGGGAAAATATATTTTGATCTCTTCAGACATGATTCTTCTATAAAAACACAAATAGATATTTTAGACATTTTTATACTCCTCGTTCAATTACTATTTACTACACATATTCAAATTATTTCAATTCATATAAATGAATAATTACTCGAAAATTTCAATATGCTTCTAGCATCCTAAATCCTTCAAGGATTTTAATATAAATTTTACTATATAGTGGTTCATAAAAATAGTGGTCATAAAAGGTTGTAACAATAACCATTAGATGCAAGTTAAATGTTTTATGAATTGTCAAAATAATATATCTAAAAACTTCATATTTTTATTCCACTTTTTGCAAAACTACTTCATTACCCTCATTGGCTGTATATATTTAGATATTTAGGCTACTGGTCCAAAAACTTTACAAATTTAATTGTACTTGATTACATCTTTCTATTTTAATCGATTTTTTCTATATCTATATTTCTCAATAGATTTATTCAAGATCTTCCTTTTATTTTATTATTTCAATAATAATATTACATGTAAAATTATTATCGACCACTTTTATTTTTCGGTTCCATATTTTCTCGAATTGACATAACTTATCAAGATCTCTTATTTTCATTATTTTAGAATTCAATTTCAGGTATCTAATATCTTCTGGAGTTTTACTTATTAATTATGTCTTGGGTCTCTTCTAAAGCACTCGCCTCCACTATATGACCATTTACAAGAATTTTCATATATGGAACCGATCAATCTGTTATTTATTCTAACTGATTGTCCTACTAGGACTTTGATTCAAATTCAAATATTACATTAGTTATTCTCATTAAGTTTGTAAATACATCTAATAGTTAACTTGTAATAAGTTATCCTTGTTGAACTTCTGGTTCAAATTATTCTCCCACTGACTCATTACAAGTTATTATTTCTCTCCCCCTAATGTAGGGAAAACTATCTAATCAAAATTGTAATCACAAATCATGTCATAGTTGGAATATATACGCACATACAAAAGTTCAAAGAAGGGAAATATTTAGTTCTTTAACTAAAACCAATTGCAATGGGAAGTGTTTATAACTTATTAGCTTGATGCATACAACACATAAATCAACATAATCTTATGTTGAGCCGTTCAATCAATAATTTCTCTAAACAATTATGCGCATAAATAACAAACTTTTACAAAAGTTTTTCAAACTCAATCAATAAAATACCGAGATATAAACTCATTAGTAGTAGCAAGATGAATTGTCTTAATTGCATGATTTGAAATTAATTATTTAAACAAGCAATCTTGCAAACGACAGGTTGCAAGTTGATAATATACATGTGATTATTTTGTAAATGCATTTACCAAAATAATATAATATCAAAACCATCTACATGGTGGATGAATGAGCCCATAGTCATTTTAGAAATGCAATATATTAAATCTCAACTTTAACTAGTGAGTTTCTAACTATCAATTCATTGAGAACAAGTAACGAATGAGAATTTTTTAAATTAAAGAAACTTCTAGTTCTTTAATGAATGTCCATATGAATTATCAATTAGTTTTTGTATTATATATGATTCAGGATGGTTTAACTGGTCATGCCAAATAGTAAATGTATTAAATTAGTAAACTTCTAGTTTACTTTAATATATGTTTCAATTGTACTAAATTGTAACAAAATGATAATTTTACTACCATTCCTTTTATTTTGAATCCACGTATAAATGCTATTGTAACATTTACTACTGGAAATGTCTAAACCAATGTGAAGTCTATAATATCACTAAGTCAATAAATATAATTTCTAAATAATTATATGCAATATTCGCTTTAGGGAATATGTCAAAATCTTCAAATGCAAAGCATTTGATCTAGTGGTATGATTTTCGTTTCGGATGCGAGAAGTCCCAAGTTCGATTCAAAATACTTTTAAAACCCTTTTAAAAAGAGTTTTGCATAATCAATTAACTACTAAGAATAATTGGCTAGGTCATGTATAGAAAAGAAAACCTAAATTAAATATATCAATAAAAGTCATATCCAGGGGCGAAGCCAGGGCGAGCTGGCATAGGCCCCGGCCCCCTCTAAAATGTAAATTTGCTCTTTTGGCCCTTAATTTTTTTTAATTTTAAATTAGTAAAGGTAAAATTGTACTTTGGCCCCCCTAAAATTATAAAAATTCGATTTAATCCTTTACAAATTATAAAGATATAAACTATAAAAAATTAAAATTTTATCTGACCCCCCGAAATATTTATTCTGGCTTCGCCCCTAGTCACATCTCAAACATAAAAATATGACATAATGAAAACTAGCAATTTTTTTTTTCTTTCATAACCATCATCATAAACATGTATGAAATTTAATTCAAAATCCAACCATTTATACTCATAGAACTTTCCATTTACAGTTGCTCATGTCATTTCTTTAAATAATTAACAAATAGAATAATATAAAATGTACTACCTTTAACAATTCTTTGAACTAAATCAAATCTAAATAACCATAAAATTCATTGGTTTGTTAACACAAATTTGCATACTAGATATATTTTAATTAAATATATTATTTAATTATAAAACCTACTATAGCAACATTAATAAATCAGTTAATATTAATATTCAATAATAAATGATATGCTTAAAACAATATGTAACCCATGTAATCAAATTTTAAAAAGATGATCATCTCAAATATTTAAATCATATATCAAGTTGATTTAATATTTAAAAATGTACTCTCTTTTTTTTGCGTTAAGTCTTGACAATTTTATCAAGAAGTAAGCAAATTAAACTCCAGTAGTAGACTTTGAATCCAATCAAAATCTATTAATAGAAAATTTTGAGAGTGGATTTTATTTTTCAAGTGTACAACAGGTACATAACCAATGATTGTTCATACATAAGTTTTCTCTCTTGTAAATTCTTGTCAATAATATTTTTCCATGTAATTTTAATTGAAAACTTACTTTGAATACTTTAGAGTTATACATAGTTTAAAAAAAAAAACTTGCAACTTCAGGTGCATCTAACCATAACGAGCTTTAGATAGAACTACCATATTTTATTACTCATAAGTAGATTTTTCACAGTCAAATATTTTGTTTTCAATATCTTAATGGGGATGATGACAAAAGAAGATCATAAATATAGTCACGGTCAATTCAATTTATAACAAGAGTAATAAATATAAATCAATAACCCAATCCTCTTTTGATTCATATGAAATATAATCTTTTATTCATTCACAATCTCAATAAGATATCCATTATAATGAATATCTTTTAAAACTAATACATTAACATCACAAATTTTGTGATTTTTAGATATTGATATATTAACTTTTCTGGAGCTTTCAACTAATTTTGTACTATCAAATATTGGAATAATATTTATTTGTTTTAGTACCAAATAAGATAAATATTTTCTATTTGTAATGATAGAATTTATTACTATATTCTCATATCATTCCTCAAAAAATATTAATAGAAACAAAATATTTGGGCATACGCCACATATGTGGCCAATAATATTTCATATCACATTGATAACATATGTTATATTTACCCTCTAACTCTTATTGTTCTCTTATTTATTACTATATTCCCACTTTTAGTGGTCCATAATTATATTTTTATTTTCTTTATATTTGCATTCACTTCAAAGAATGTAACAAATCTGGTAGGACAGATTTCTAAATGTCTCAACATATTATTTATTTCATAATCACCATAGCAAAACATGCGTAGATTTCAAATCAAAATCTATCTCTTCATATTGTCATGATTAGTCTCCAATTATAATAAACATGATATAATAAATAAATCATAGTAAAATATACCTTAGATTCTTTAACATCATTGTTATCACCCTGGCTATTATCACCAGCACTATTATAAGTAGTAAAACAACTTTATTTTCGCAATAACATTTATAACCTAATAGTAAAAAAAATTAATAAACAACATCAAAATTTTCGTGTACGATGCTTGAAAGTTATCCGATACATATTGTACCAAATTTCAATACCACATATATGTTATAAAATCTTATGATGCTCTAATGAAATATTTATAAATTCAATTTAAAATATATAATACAATAATTTCAAGAATATTTAATAACAATAGTTTAATCATCAAAAATTTTAATCACCTAAATATCATACATACTATAATTTAATAAAAGAATATTAGTTTAAAAGAAACCTTAAAGTAATAATATTTTTCATAAAATAATTTTACCAAAAATAAATTAATAAAGGATAAAAACATACCACGTAAGGATTAGCAAATTTGAGTGACTGGATATTGCATTGGTTGTTACTTGAAAGGGGTAAGGTTTGGTGAAAGGAAAAAAAATTTGTAACTTACGGAGAAAACAACTTAAAAGAGAACCGTGTTGATAACGTATTATAAAATAAATAGACAAAAAGTAAATAACAAAGAAAATATGGGTAGCAATAGAGAATACATTTTATTGATCAATAGGGATATTTACAAAGTTTCTCCAAAGTTTTTATTTATAGGCATACGAAGTATAAATAAAGTAGTTTCTCCAAAGTATTTATTTATAGGCATAAAAAGTATAAATAAAGTAGAGATCTACTTCTAATGACTATTAAAATTTAAAGTATATCAAAACTTATCTTGATCTTAATGGACATCCACTTAATAAGATATTCATAACAAAATATAATTTTTAAAATATTTTATTAATATTTAAACAGTAAAATAGACTTTTGGCGCAGGCTAATCCAAAAAAGGCCTCAACTTGAAATTCTTTTAGAAACCAAGCCGTGAACGACCCCATAAATATTTCTACATAACTTAAGCCCTTTTGGGCTTCTCTTATACTGAACGTTTATTCTTTTTTTTTTTTAATTTGGACCAGCCTATGTTGAATAGACATTTTCATGAGCCGGGTTACCCGTTCAGGCCCGAAAGTCCGCCTGAAATTTGGGAGGGTTTGTTAAAAATATTAGGCTCGAAAAATGGACTTGGGCAAAAAATTTAGGCTCGTTTAAAATATGAATTGAGGTCGGGCTTGAACATTCAAGGCTCGAACTTGGCCCGTTTTAAGTTTATAATACTTTATATTATGTAATTTAGAACAAAATAAAAATAAATAAACTTATACTAAATATATAATATTACTCTAATATAAACATTAAAATAATGTTAAGATGACTATATTAAAATTTTCAATAAATAAAAAATAAAAAATTATTAAATATTAATATAATATAATATAAATACGTTTTTTTAAATTAAAAATAATATAGGCTGGCCTAAAATAGGCTTGGGTTAGTCTTTTACAAATATGAGCGGGTTTGGACAAAATTTTAGGCCTAGATTTCAAGTCAGGTCGGGCTTTAACAAGTATAAAGTATGCTAATATCATACTTAGGCCCGACTCGAACTCGGCCCGACCCAACTCATGAGCACTTCTAAATGTTGAAGGAGTCATCTTTAAAAGTCATTTTTAAAAGGTATAATGATTTATTTGGCTCTTCAACTTTACATAAAAAAAATATTTTAGTCCTTATTTAACTTTTCATTTTTTTTAATTATTAAACTTGCATTATTTGTCAAAGCGCCTCAAAATGAATAGAAAAGTTCACGTTTGTTAATTTTGTTCACGTGGCAGTCGACGTCTATGTCACATTAGCAATTAATTAATTTTTAAAAGTTATTAAAAATATTTTTATAATGTTTAGACATTTTTAATAAATTTTTTATTTTTATTTTTTAAAAACTTTAAAAATTAATTCATGCTGACAAGACATCCATGTGTAATCCATGTGTATGTCACATCAACAATGTAAACAAATATTAATTTTTCCATCCATTTTGGAGTTATTTGATAAACAACTCAGATTTAAGAGCTAAAAAAGATAAAATTAAATAGAGAGATAAAACCATTTTTTTTTTATAAAATTGAAATGCCAAATAAATCATTATACCTTTTTAAAATAAAAATTTACATGATATATTTAAAATTTGCGTAAAAATTATATAAGTCAAGAAAATTAATTACTTATTTAACCGTATTAATAAATTTGTTAAATTATTTTGGTATAGCAAACATATATTTGTTATGAATATCTTATTAAATGGATGTCCATCATGATCAAGATAAAGTTTTAATGCACTTTAAATTCTAATAGTTATTAGAATTAGATCTCTACTTCTTTTATACTTCTTATGCCTATAAATAAAGACTCTGATGAAGCATTGTAATCATCTCTTTGATCAATAAAATACATTTTCTATTGCTTTCATATTTTTTTTGTTCTTTATTCTCTCCATCTCTCTTTATTTTATAACATGTTATTGACATAATCTTGCTCAAAGTGATAGTTCCTTTTATCGACGATCAAATTTATCCTCCATGATTTCCAATATCTTTGACGGCAAGATGCAAAGTTTTTACAGGAAGTTTCTTTTATTTAATGTTTCATATCTAATTATTATTTTTCATTCTTCTCTTATTATACGTAATCATTGTTTTCATTAACTTATTTTACCTTTTATTCTTAATGATGATGAAATATTTGATACCGCTATTTATATGAAATCAAGAAGTTGATTCACTCTCAAAGTTTACTTTTTGATATTTGTTTGAAAATGATCTCTTTTTTTTATTACAAATGAGATTTATAATCACTACTTCTCATCCATGGTAACGTAAGTCAATCTAATCAACTTCTTTTGAAATTTGATTTGATTTCTTTTAAAAAATTCAATTTATATATGTAACACCCCAAACCCGGCCTAAACATTATGGCCGAATCCGGAGGTGTCACAAGGAATGAGTTTGAAAACAAATTCCATATGATAAAACCATTTACGCTTCTTCCCATCTCTTATTTGTTTGTACTCGATGTCAAAATGCTATTCCATTGATTATTTTGCCTTTAAACGTGTTTTTAAAGTGGAAGTTTTTGAAAACCATTCTTTTTCAAAATTTAGTTCGCATTTTCAGAAAATCCTTTATTTGCGTAAAATCATCGTTGTAACGTCCCAAAATTCTTATTTTTGTTATTGTAAAAATGTGACACAAATATCTATCTGCTTTAGTGGTTAAATGTCATAGGTGTGTGTGTGAGGTCCCAAGTTCAAGCCCTAGCTTTGGCAAATTTTAGTATTTTTCTGACTTAACCCCTATTTCAGGCTAGTAGGCTTTTAATTAAAAGTTTGTAAGTACTTAATAGGATGGGCTTGCTGGTCTGGTGGTTAAGTGGAGTGTTAGTCTGCTGAAGGTCTTGAGTTTGAATCCCTGCGTAGGCAATATTTTGGTTCGGCTCTGAGAGAGAGAGTTTGAGTTGTGTTAGACGTCTGAGTTGTGGAAAGGTTAGTGTGGAGCAAATTAAAGGATTTGGGAATTATCAAAAGATATTTTCGTTATCTTTTTAAAATTTTCGGTTTTCTTTCCCCCTCTCAAAGAAAATTCTGACGTTTTCTAGTTTCATGCTTGCACTCTATCGAAACTCCTTTTTAAAATCGCCCCTTTCCCTTTTTCCTGTTCGTTTTTCCCTAAATCATCCTTTCTTTTTGCATTGAGAATTGCTCCTGCGCTATTTCGGTAAGTCTCCATTCTTTTCTGCCATGAATTTCTTAACGATTGAGTAGTAATATTTCTCTTCTACAGTTAACGGCGTAAGAGGAGGCTCTGATCAGTGAATTTCGTGTTTCTCGTTTAAACGGTGTTGACAGAGGGTCTTCGTCGACGGTGAGTCTAGTTACTGTTGATAAGTTATTGTTGAAAACTCGTTAATTAGTCCGCTAAATCGATTTTGAATGCTTCTTTGATAGGTTTTCAGGCTTAGGGAGTGTTTTAACATTGGAATGGAACCAGGTGTGTACCCGAAAATGCAGAAAACGGGGTTTTAGCAAAAGCTAAAAACCCCACTGTCGACGCCACACGGACGTGTGGACGCCCATATGGTAGGTCGTGTGCCATAACACGGGCGTGTGATCGACGAGGCCGGGTCATGCGTGCAAGACACGGTCGTGTGATAGCCAGGTAGGCCGTGTACGACACACGGACTAGACTGATTTGGGCCATGTGGGCCCACATGAGTAGTCCACACGGGCGTGTGGGATTTTGGGCCAGGCGGTGTGATCCACACGGGTAAGCCACATAGGCATGTGAGCCCATTTATTTGAAATGATTCCTAGGGTTACACGGGTCACCCAATTCGACCGTGAACCTACCGTAGGGTCAGTAAGCATTACCTAGACCCCTAAATATATTATCTAAGTGTATGTGATGCATGATAAATTATGCATGATTACTTATATATATATATATGTATACGTATGACTGATGGTTGCATAAAAGCATGACATATTGTATGTTTGCATTGCATTGGGTTGGGTTGGGATGATGATATTTAGAGGAAGTGTACTGAAAGGCTTTAAACCTATTTATCTGGTAGCTCAGCTACAATATACTAAATATGTGCCGCATTCGGTACTACTTGGAGTGTAGGGATGGGTGCGTGTTTTAAACCCCACATGAAGTGTAGGGATGGACGGAGATGGTGTGTAGAGGCTGATGGGTAGGACTCTGTTACTGATTACTATTTGCATTACTGATACTGTGATGGGCTAAAGCCCTAATACATATCTGATACTGGACTAAAATGGGCTAAGTCCCAAACTACTACTGAAACTGTAATGGGCTTAGGCCCCAGACTGCATTTGGCTATTTACTGCTAATTGCCTGTATACATGTTTTCTGTGGGGATTACACACTGAGTTTACGTAAACTCACACCTTCTATTTAATGTGTATAGGTAATCCCCATATTTGATAGTTCGGTGCAACGGAGGACTCGATAGTGGCCACACATATTTTAAACTATTTTACTTTTTTTTATGGTTTTACCTGATTGTAGGGTATTTTTATGTAGTTGGACTTTATGGACTGTTTGTTTTAACTTTGGGAATTTTACCTGCTTTTACGGAATTACAACTACCACTTAACAAAAATATAGATTTCCTAAAAACTAAGGCTTTCCATAAAATAAACTGTTCTATTTAAAATAAATGATTTCCAAAGCTTCCGCTAAAAAATACGTTTGAGTCAAAACAGTGGAGACATATTTTTTTTAGTTAATTAAATGTTTATAGGTGGAAATAGTTTTATCGTCAACTTAGTTTTCAATCACCCTATCATGCGATATCGCCAGATTCAGCTATAACATCTAGGCCGAATTTAGGGGTGTTACAGTTGTTTTCATAAAACATTTTACCAAAGCAATCAACTATCAAACAGTTCAAAAGTCAACAGTTAAGAACCAAACAGTCCAGTCCAGAGTGTCCCAGAAATTACAACTCTCAAATAAAACTAGAAATATAATTAAATCAATAAATAAAAACGTAAATTACAAAGTAAAGTAGTTTTCAGTCAAGTGGTCACTGCCGAGTCTCTACCGCACCAATCCGCCTAACTCTGTGGATTACTTGAACAGAACAGACAAATAGATGTGAGTTTTTGTAAGCTCAGTGTGTAACCCAACAGAATTAGACATGCAAAACATATAGAAATCTCATATATATACATTCAGATGCAGATTTGGACTCATTTCCTTCTTAGATACAGATAACAGATAATAGTTACAAATAATCAGAATCCTATCCCAATTCTCTACACACCATCTCTGACCATCCCATCACACTATGTGGGGTTAAAAATACCCACTTAACCTTACACACCATATCGTGTCGTTACGACACATATCAGATAGTATGCAGCCTAGCTGCTAGAACACAGCGAAGGTCGCCTCTCAAAACACTTCTTCCATATATATAAACCCACCCCAAAAATAGATGCAGAAATCAAATACAGATTTATCAGATTAGACATGTTCAACATGCTTTTATACAAATAAAAGATATACATATAGTATCCTACCTAGATCAGTCTATCAGAATATCATAGCATACAAAATAGGGTTTAAATAGCCCTTACCGACCCTACAGTAGGCCCACAGTCGATCAAAGCGACCTATGCGACCTTAGGAAAAATTACAGAAATATGGGCCTACATGCCTATGAGGCCCACACGCCCATATTGACCCTGCCCGTGTGGCCTACGCGGCTTGGCCCTAAATCTACACACCTGTGTGACATGCTCATGTGGGCTCCCATGGCTACACTCACGCTACTACACGGTCATGTCATGGGTACGACCACACCTTCGTCGACCACACGACCATGTCTCGTACACGGCCACCCATATGGCCAGTCATACACCCATGTGGCGTCGACAGTGGCCTTTTTTGGCTTTTGTCGAACCTCAGTTTTTTGTGTTTCGAGTACACACCTGATATGATTTCGATGAGGAAACAGTCCCAAACTTCACAGTACCTAAGATTGACCGACAAAGCACTGAATTAGTCTTTTGAAATCAAACTAAAACCAAACCCAAATCAAGCTATTCATTCATTGCGCAACCAACCCTTACCTTCATTCGAATAACGATAATACCCACAAAAATAAGTCCCTTACAAGCGATTTTGAGCCCTTGAATCTTCCCCTAAACGACATTAACGACACCCATCAATAAAGAATTAACAAGAGAAAACAAAACTACCTACCATTACTCACCGAATTAAGTCACAAACGGAATTGGACAGAAATGAGTAAAAAATACACCACAACGTCGATCAGCCAACAAAACCCACGGCTTAATTGGAAAAATAGTTCGAAAAATGGGGAAGAAGATGAAGGGAAGAAGAAAAACGCAGAGGGGGAGAGCAACAGAGAAAGAAAACGTCAATTAAGAAAATTTTGGAAAAATAAAAGAAAATAAATTAAAAACCCACTTGATAATCCCAACTTCCCACTAATACCTCAAACTTAACCACTTTAGAATTTTAGCTTTATCGAAACACTAACCCGAGCAAAATAAATAAAAACCCTTGTTCACACAAGGATTTGAACCTGGAACCTCCCACACGCTAACTCCCTTACCACTTGAACCAGCAAGCTCATTTTGATATGAATTCACAGGCAATTAAATATGGGCCCATTGAACAATGAGAAAGCTTAAATCTAAGAATTAACAAAATTGACAGAAGTGAGACCTGAACCCAAGACCTCAAACACACACCAAAAATACTTAACCACTGAAGCATACACATAGTTTATTAAATATTCACAAAAGTAGAATTAAATTATTCAGGGCGTTACAATATAATTTACTATCCGTATCTCTATGAATTTATAAAACCTTCAACGCATTTAGTTATTAAGATTTTTATGTGGGGATAAATATTTTTTCATTTTTAATAGAATTGATTGGTTTAATTTTGATTCATATATATGATTATTATGGAATATGAGTAAAAATACTTACTTGTCATGAACTTTGGGATATTCACCATGTCTGTGATAATTTCATATCATTGTAAGATTTGAGATGAAATTATGTCATAAGAGGTGGAGGTTAGAAAATGTTTATGTTTAAACTTTTATAGCTGTAAAGTTATTTTAATTTGACATTATAATATTTTGTATTTTGTTGTGGTATGATATATAAAATATATATTATCTAACCATAATAATTTATTAGTGAAATAAATTTATTATTTGTTACGTTTAATATATGTCTTATTTATACCTATTCATTTTATTTTTATATGAATAAATAAAATTTTATTTAAAATGAATTAAGCATTCATTAAGGTTATACAATAAAATGATTATATGCTCCTGAAGAGCTAATATTGCATCAAACTGTAAAAAGCTTTTTAAGAGCTTATATTTTAGCTCCTTATTATGCAAAATTTTGTAAAATATAATATTATTTTTCAAATCAAGAAGATATATGTTGAATAAAACTTTCATGTATTTTACATTAAAACTATATATAGAAATAACATGATATACCCATGTATTTGTATTATATATATTCCCTGAAGGAATACATTACACTAAATGATTGAAATATCTAATGTGCTCTTGCAGTAGCAATATTGTGAAAATGACTTTAATAGTATTTTCGAACGATCTCATACATTCTAGTGGCTAAACAAAATAATAAGTTACTAGCGAAAAACTAAGAAATTCTTCCCACTAGTTTTGCTTCATTCCCTGAAGTGAATGTAGCAGTACATAACAATCATAAAAAATGAAAATATAGAGATCATAATTGTTGTTGTAATTGACGATGTGATTGGAGATTAATCATGACAACATGAATAGATAGATTTTGATTTGAATTTCAAGCATGTTTTACGATGGTGATTATGAAATAAAGAATTAATGGAGGCGTTTAGAAGTCTATCCTACTAGATTTATTGCATTCCCTGAAGTGAATGCAAACATAAAGAAAATAAAAGATATAATTACGGACCACTAAAAGTGGGAAGATAGTAATAAATAAGAGAACAATGAGAGTTCTCAAGATAACTCTTCAAAGGGTAAAGATAACTTATGTTATCAATGTGATATGAAAGATTATTGGCCACATATGTGGCATATGCCTCAATATTGTGTTTCTGTTAATATTCTTTGAGAAACGATATGAGAATGTAGTAATAAATTCTATCATTATAGATAGAAAATATTTATCTTATTTGATATTAAAACAAACAAATATTATTTCAATATTTGATGGTACAAAAATAGTCGGAAGCTCTAGAAGAGCTAATATATTAATATCTTGTAATGGTTAATCCATTAGTTTTAAAATATATTTATAATGGATTTTATATTAAGATTCTAAATGAGAAAAATATTATATTTTATATGAATCACTATTGCTATAAATATCTATTTTGAAATGATGAAAAAGAGAGGATTGTGTTATTAATTTATATTTATTTTATAATATTTGTGATCTTCTTTTGTTATCATCCTTATTAAAGGGTTGGAAGCAAAATATTTGACTATGAAAGATCTATTTATGAGCAATAAAATATGATAATTCTATCTAAAGCTCGTTATGGTTGGATGCACCTGAAGTTGCAATTTTTTTTGTTTTTAGATATTTGAAGATTTTGGCACATTCTTTGAAGCGAATATTGCATATAATTGTTTGAAAATTATATTTATTTTGATGACTTAGTGACATTATAATATTCACATTGATTTAGATATTTCCAGTAGTAAATGTCATAATAGCACTTATATGTGGATATAAAGTAAAAGGAATGATAGTAAAATTATTAATTTGTTATAATTTAGTACAATTGAAACACATGTTAAAGTAAACCAGGAGTTTACTGATACAAATACATTTACTACTTGGCGTGAGCAGTTAGACCATCCTGGATCATATATGACGCGAAAAATTAATTACGAATTCATATGGATATTCATTAAAGAACCAGAAGATTCTTTAATTTAAAAGATTTCTCATATGTTGCTTGTTCTCAATGAAAATTTATTAGAAACTCACTAGCTAAAGTTGATATTTAATGTCTTGCATTTCTAAAACAAATATGGGCTCATTCATCCACCATGTGGATGGTTTTGATATTATATAATTTTGATAGATGCATCTACAAAATAATCACATATGTGTTATCAATTTGCAACCCGTCATTTGCAAGATTGTTTGTTTAAATAATTAATTTCAGATCATGTAATTAAGACAATTTATGTCAATTCGAGAAAATATGAAACTGAATAATAAACGTGGTCGATAATGATTTTGCATGCAATATTATTATTAAAATAATGAAATAAAAGGAAGATCTTAAATTAATCTATTGAGAAATATAGACATGGAATAAATTGATCAAAATAGAAAGATGCAACTCAAGTACAATTATATTTCGTGGAGTTTTTGGACCAGTAGGCCAAATATCTAAAGGTATAAAGCCAATGGGGGTGCAATTGAAGTAGTTTTACAAAAAACGGAATAAAAATATGAAGTTTTTCGCTAAGTCCTAGCATTGATTACAAAAAAGTATAGTATTCTTTTGTGGTAGATGTAATAACCTTTAGATATATTATTAAATTGACAATTCATAAAAGATTTAACTTGCGTCTAATGTTTATTGTTACAACCTTTTATGAATTACTATATAGTAAAGTTTATATTAAAATTCTTGAAAGATTTAGGATGCTAGAGGCATATTGAAATTCTCGAGAAATTGTTTATTTATGAATTGAAATAATTTGAGCATATATGGTAAATTTGACTTAGTGAATAGTAGTTGAAGGAGGATTATAAAATGATCCAAAATACTTATTTGTGTTTTTATAAAAGAATCATGATTAAAGTTTGTTATGATTATTGATGAATCTCCTGAAGAGATCTAAATATATTTCTCCAAATTTCCATCGCTCATGACTTTTAAAAGAATTGTAATATAAATGCTTAGCAAATCATTTGAAAAACTAGTATTCAACATTGAATACGTAAAATATGAGAAAATATGTGATGTTTTCATGAGGGAGAGTAACTACGTGTTGCACTCTTTTTCTCTTAATTGAGGTTTTGTCCTATTGGGTTTTTTTGGTAAGGTTTTTAATGAGGGAGCATATTATGCGTATTATAGATTGTGTACTCTTTTTCTTTCATTAGGTTTTTATCCCACGGGATTTTTCCTAATAAGGTTTTAACGAGACACATTATCTACCAATAGACATCCAAGGGGGAGTGTTATGAATATCTTATAAAGTGGATGTCCATCATGATCAAGATAAAATTTTAATGTACTTTAAATTATAATAGTTAGATCTCTACTTCTTTTATAATTCTTATGCCTATAAATAGAGACTCTGATGAAGTATTGTAATCATCCATTTAATCAATAAAATACCTTCTCTATTGCTTTCATATTTTTTTATTCTTTGTTCTCTCCATCTCTCTTTATTTTATAACAATATTTAATATATAAATTTGTTCTTTGAATAAAGAATTCAAAGCAGGAATAATACTTCAAAACTTCCAAGCATCTTAGAAAATGCTTTAAACACTTAAAATATTTTTGACAAAGTTTTTAAAATAAATTTAAACTCTTGAACTTAATCAAAACCATTTCAAATCAATTGAAAAATTGTTCCCTACAAGAAGTATCGATGTTTTCCAAAATGTATCGATACTTGTAAAATTTTATCGATACTTCATCTTTTCATCAATACCAAATCTGCTTTCTATTTTGAATCAAAAGTTGAACACAAACAATAAATATCAGTATTTATTAAATTTTATCGATACAAATTTTGCATTCTATTTTTCATGATCTATTAAAAAATGTCAAAAAGTATCAATACCCATCAAATTATATCGATACATTTTACTATGTATTGATAAATCATCTTTTGTACCGTTGGAAACTAATTTTAACGATCACTAAATCAAGCATTAAATGTCTCTAGTACCGATACTTGTACAAAAAGTATCAATACTTTTTGTTGTAGGTGAATTTCATGTTCAGGTATTTCCATCCCAACGACTTTATTTATTCTCTCAACAACCACAACGGTTGGAAATGAATTAGAAGGTATAAATACTAGCTTCTGATGATCCTACAACAACAAGAGATATAATCAAGCTTAAAGATCAATCAATTCAACTTTAGTGCTCAGTTCTTCAATACTTTTCTTGTACGCATTTGTGAGCTAACAAATTAGTAAATTTAGGAAAATATTTAACAAATTAGTAAATTTAAGAAAATATTTAATTGTGGAAAACTAAAGTAGTATAGCGGTCAATTAGGGCCAAAACTCCTTAAATCCTTACGTTCATTGTTTTATACTTTTTCATTATTTTTACCAAAATTTTCAAAGACCAATTCACCTTCTTGGTAATTTCAGTTCGATTGATCGAGCTAATAAAATTGTTTTTTCTTATTTGTCATTTATTTGAATTAATAACTATTAACTCGTAACTTAAGGAGAAAGGTGGCTTACTCTTAAAATGATAAACTTTCAATATAATCCCTTAAATTTTTTTAAAATTAAAAGTCAATACAATCATAAAATTACACTTTTAACTCATAAAAAAATTATAATTCAATTCCAAAGTTAAAAATAAATTTGACTTCCACAATGACATTAATTTCAATTAGAGTATTAACTTTTATTATAGATATAAATCAAATACCAATTTCCCATGAAGTAAATTGAAATATATGACATGAAATAGGGCCTAAAATGAATGTTTCCCTCTTACAATCAATGTTGCAAGAATTGTATCAGTAGTTAAACCGATTAGTTTATTTATTACCAGTTCAACGGAAAAAATAAGACAAACACAAATAAATAATATTAATAGAAACATGAAAATTCATTTTATAAACTAAAGCAACAAAATTAAATATTTAAACTAACTTAAAATCAGTCCAAATGATTTTTTTTTTTCAAATTTTTTGCCCGATTCAATCGGCTTTTTATTGGTTCAACCGATATTGCATCAATTCAATCTTTCTTCGATACCAGTTGAATTGGTTGGACAAAGTCTATCCAGCAATGTAGAACATAAACCTCAATTTGAACTAAGTTCTTACCACGATTTCCAACAGCTTCTGATGTCAAGATATACCGATGACTAAATCTTAATGCAGATGTACTCAGATGGCCGGATAAGTTAAGAAACAACGCAGCGCATTTACTAGGTCAGGTACAGCCACAAGGTTGATTAACTTATAGTGCCTTGATAAGTTGAGTGGTGGCTAATTTCCCAGCTTCAATTCACAAGCGGGTTCTATAGCTGCAATATAGGTCCAGCCGATAACAGCTTCGACCTTTTGGAAAGATGTCAAGTCTGTAGGTTGATGGAAATCCTATGCGAAGAAAGGTTATGTGATCACCCGCCCAATGGAGCTATTATTTGAGCAATGCCAGCAGCAAGATAAAAGTCCAAAGATTCCTGACTCCACAGGTTGAGCAATATCCCGTTCTCGTTTAAGTAGAACTCTAACGAACTCATCAGAGCTTAAATGCCCATCACGATTGGTGTCGAACACATGGAAGATGATCTCAACAATATTGTCCGTAAGTGATATACCACAGACCTGTATATGCACATAAGTTCATCATGATGTTTCCAGTGAAAAGTCTGGTATTTGGCAATTATAATTCATGGCAGATCATCAAAGTTCAAAGCTAAATGGCAAGGGTAAGTACCTGAAAACATATATAAACTGAATTTAAAGCATGCATGCAAATCTAAATGTTGTACTAGTAATTTGCCACCCAGATGTTGTAAACAATGCAATCATGTAATCGGACACAGATAAAAGGCATTGATGCATATCAGAAAACAGTTGTTGACAGATAGATTTTGTTAGCATGGGAAATTAACCGTCAAGTCGTTATGTCATCTGTTCAGAAAAGCAAAATTACCATTACTTCAATCACCTTTTGAAAATTTGATAAGTTTCTATTGGTAAGTTATACCGGTCGCAAAAGAAAACATGAATCATAAACAACACAAGACTTACGTGATATGCTGCTCGTTTGAAGTCATCCTTTGTTAGTAGACCATTAATTTTTCCATAACTAAAAAGAGCCAAAGAAAATGGCTGTAGTTTTCTACGTAGCTCAGCAAAATGTTTGAATTCATCCAAGTTGATTCGAATCTCCCTAAGATGCGGTTCGTTGTTTAATTCATCAACCCGCTCAAGCAACCTGTCTAAATGACTCATATCAGCAGAAGCAACCATGGATAAAGCAAAATCCTTGGCTGATATGCTTCCTCGGACTTTGTAGTCATAGTGATCAAACTCCAATCTCAGAATCTACAATATACAATAAATATTAACTACAACAATCATCAAAATTTGTTGGTGTGGGGGAGAAACAAAAGAAAAAAAATGTAGAAAGGCGAAAGCTCTGAGATAAGAGCAGAAATTCAGTGCAATTTTCCATGCATTACAAGAATTCTACAAGATAAAGAATACCCTTCAATTTGATAACAAAATCAACTCCTCCAACCACCAAATCAAAAGATAATTTTTGGCTCAGTCTTAACACCTATCACTCAAGCTGGTAGGCAATGGACTATAGGTCTCATGCCAAGAATACCTTGAACCATCCATGAATCCTAAGGATTATTTTCAAAATTACACTGTTATATATAGAATTATCATGCACAGACAGTTAAGAAAATGGCTTCAATTTTCATGGACTGGGAAGAAAGGGGCTCACCTCATCCTGCAACTTTCGCATGAATTCAATGAATTTATCATGTTGAAGGCGTGCCTTTCCGTCTTTTCCGAAGAAGTACTCCACTAGACCTCCATCCTCCACAGAACCAGTAACTTTTAACCCAGTGCGAAGTCCATCCCTGTGGACTGCCCCTTGTCTGTTATTAGCTCGCATCAAAGCCATCACTTTCTTAAATTCTTCTTTATCGATCTCCCTATATAGAGATATTTAAGTCAAAATTATTAATTTGTTCAGATAAAAATGATACAGCTAGTTCAAAATTGTTGTCAAATAGATATAGAAATACAAACTCATTGTTGTCCACATCAAACATTTTGAATGCTATGGAGAAGCTTGACTCGGGGATGCTCAGTAATGTTACGAAAAAGATATACCTGTTCCAAAGAAACTATGTAGTGTTTGTATCTTCCAAATATAAAGAAGAAAAAGCACAGAAACAGTCCAACTAAATTGTGTGATATAGGCAGCTTACTCTTTGAAAGATATAAGTCCATCAGTGTCCATATCAAAAAGCATAAAAAGTTCTGAAGGATCACACCGTAACTCGCCCGGACTCCTTTCCCCACTCAAATATCCATCTCTAACAAGGTGGGATTCAGAAGGAGGAAAAACAGGAACAATGGCCCGCATTAGATCAGCCGGTCTCATGAGTAATTCTCCTTCCGGGGTTCTAAAAGAGGCAAAATACTCAAAAACCTGCAAGCATAGAGATACTATGAAGTCCTGAGTGCCTGACAGAGGGTAAACAACAAAATATTCATAAGATACATATTACGACAAACTAAAATTAGGTAACTCAGTCCAAAAAGTTGCAGAGAGTAAATTATGCAAAAAGGACTAAACAACAAACATCAGCGACTTCACTTCTTTAGAATCTAAAGGCAACAAACCAAAAAAGGGTCAAAATATGTCAGTCCATACCTGTACTTCGGTAAAATGTGAGAATTAGTCCCACTATTTGAAAAAAATAAAAGTTAAATACGTTTATTTCCTTGATTTAAAATTCTAAACATGGAGACCATTAGTATTTTCTATCAAAATTTGCTTATTATCAGGTATTGATATGATTTCATGGATATATTAAAATTTTTAAACCAAAAAGTGGAACGATTTAGTTTTTAAAATTTAACTAAAAAGACTAAATTTTAAACTCCATTCAAGTATATAATTTGACCAGATAAAATCGAATCGACTTCTTAGAAGTTATATTTATGGGAAGGATTAAATTGTTTTTATAAATTATTCCAACAATCAATACTCAGCACACGTAATTCAACAATTTACCTTCTCCGGTGGACTCCGCAATCTCAACCGTTTCTCGTAGTTGAAGAAAACCTTCCGTCTATACTCCTCTGCATTGTAAAAACAAAACAAAACAAACCTTAACGCTAAATCGCCACCGAATATTCTGCTATCAATTAAAAGAGAGAGAGAGAGAGAGAGAGAAATTAGAAGAACAGGTTAATAACCTCCAAAGATGAACTTAGAGCTATAATCAGGGAGCGCTAGTTTACGAAATGCGTTCTTCGAGCCATCAACGGCGGATTCAGCAGTTTCCGTTGACCAATCAGCGAAAGACAAAAACTGCTCATTAAAAAAACCAGTACTCCGATCCGAAGCTGAAATCGAGTACCAGCAAACCAAGCCGAAACTCGAACCGACCGCGATCCATTTGAGGAAGGAGCTGGCAATGGAATCCTTTTTGTTATTAGACTGGATGTTTGAAGCGTCGATGAGCGGCAGCGACGAGAATTGGCGGATTTGGAGGCGTTGATGGATGGAGGAGAGATGGAGGATGGAGGGTGAGGATCTTTTGAGAGAGGTTAAGGAAGCCATAGTTGAGGGTGGAAGAGGGAAGAGGGAAAAGGGAAAGGTGTTCTTAAAATACAATCAAAATTCTTCAATGCAATGAATGGCTTGGCATCAGTAGTGAGAAAAAGATGGAAGGATTTCTTGGGATTTCGATTTTAGGGGAAGAAAAGAAGAGTTGAGGAGGCAATCAAAAAATGGGATCCAAGATTCGAAGTCGAAATTATTTTAATTATTACTGCTGGAGCTAAGATCCAGGGGAACTTCATCTCGCGCCCGACCTATGCTACTCAATCTCTATTTCACTTTAAAAAAAGTAACAAAAATTTATTCCATCAACTTGAAAACTTGCTCTTTTTTTTCTTTTCTTTTCTTTTTTTATTTGGTAATTTTTTTTCAATTTTTGTCAAATATTTTAATATTGTGCTATATTATTACCTAAATAAAATATATTTTTAATAAAAAAATTTAGATCATAACGTGACATATTATATTTTTAATAAAAATTAAATTATGATATAACATAATATCAAAATACTACTTCATCAAGACTAAAATTAAAAAAAAAAGTTATCAAATTCTATAGTTTTAACTTAAAGACCAAGTTTAATTTTTTTTACCAAATTTATGGATTAAAAATTGCATTATAAAGGGTTTTTTTTTATAAAAATAATATAAATAAATATGAAAATGGTATAACATGCAAATTAATTATAAAAATAGGTCGATTTCTATAGTAAAATAAGGTGTCATTAAGTTATCAGGCGGCACCACTCTAAAATTTCCCACAATCATCAACTAATCATGTTGTTGGGAAAAAATAATATTTTAAGCAGTGCCGCCTAACACATTAGCGACATCGGTATGAATTTTTAAAGAATATATGTATTGTCAATGATTATTCAGAACAAAAAATAATGATGAATAAAATATTTGTTGTTGTGGTGTTACATGTCGCATTGGAGGCATTGGTGTGTTTTTTTTTCAAGTAATAGAAAAGAAAAAAAAAAGTTGAATCAAGCGGCACTAACCTAACACCCTGCCGTCCAACGTGACCAATCGGTCACGACTCACCCCCAACCTTCTTTTTCTTCTTTTCTTTTGTTTCTTTTATACAATAAACGGTCCCCCCCCCCTCCTCCAACTGAAAACAACGAAGTAAGGGGAGAATTTTTGTGTGTTGCTGATTTTGTTAAAGCTTTGGAAAAAAAAATTGTTTTTATTAGAGTTTTGGGAAAAGAAAAAAAAGTTGTTTATGCCGGAATTTTGGGAGAAAAAAAGTTGTTTATATATATTTTTTATTATTGTTAATATTTTATATGTTTATACATATATTTTTAATAAAGATACTTATGTTTATATTTTTTGTTTAGTTGGTGATTAATATTAATAAGTGGATATTTTCAATTAAATAAAATAAAAATAAAATTATTTACGAAAATGGGTTGTGGTAAATATTATTGTTTTATAATGATATATTTATTCAATTTTGTTTGTGTAGATACCGAAATTGGTTCATTGATTACAACAACCAATGACACTGCCATAATGACTAATGTCCCAGTAAAAAAAATGCTACTTGTTATTTATAGGTATTTTATAAATTTGCATGTCATTATTTTTTTTAATTAGCATATTTAACTAAAATGGTAATTTGTTATAGATAAGGTGAGTACCGCGTCTTGAGAGAAGTGTGCCCATGATCCAAGCTACCTGTCAGATGAACGTATTTTTCCTATTTGGATGTCGTGAGATTTGGAACGGCATCATTTATTAGGATGTTTGAGCTTAGGGACAACTTGATATCCGCCTTAGTTGAGAGGTGGCGCCTAGAGACTTACACATGTCATTTGTAATGTGGGGAGTGCACCATCACTTTAAAATATGTTGCATTGCAACTCAGGCTCCCAGTTGACAGTACTGTGCTTACTGGTTCAAGTAAAATGATCGAGCCTAAGTTGCTTGGATGATCGATTTGTGATAGTGATGTAAAGTTTACCAATTTGAAATTTTACTAGCTAAAGCAAAATTTCGAAACTTTACCGAGCAGTGTCTTTGAGTGGAAGAAGATGTACGTTGCTTAGGCGTATATACTAGAGTTGATAGGGGGTACTCATGCTAGACACATGTAATAATAAAGTCCACCTGATGTACTTGCCTTTGTTGGCTAATTTTCAAGTTGCCCGTTTTTACAGTTAAGGTTCAACAGTATTAGTAATGTTGTACCATAAGTTTTGTCAAACGACAAATCACGATACACAAGAGACAGGCAAGTGCCTCCTACTTTTACAATCTTGGGCACTGTACAGGATGACATTTTTGGCATATCATTGAGTCACCAACAATATGTTTTCCCACTTGTAAATAGGTAAGAAAATGTAAAACATCAAATAAGAAATATTTTTTTATGAAAATATTATCTAACAAGTTTGCTTTCTTTTAGATCGTGTACTTGTTCGGGGATTAGGAAGTCAAAAACCCTCATTGTGTATAAACAAATGACTGAGGCATACGCCGAGTAGGAGGAAATTTTTTTTCAAAATAAAATTATATTCATGTCATATGATTATTTTAGTTATGTTATTTTACTCATGTCACTATAATCATGTTATTAATTCTGCAATTTGTGTGGAAGTCATATGTTGTGTCAGACATTGCAGGTGTAATTCCCTAGTCGATTTACCACCATTCATACGTGTGGTGCATTAACCCACCCGTTCTGAGTAGTACAACGAGGACTAGTTTTTGCGACAATTTGGGTGTAAACAAGACGTTCCAAATGTTCCAATCAACTTCAACAATGTTCACGACATTAATAAGAGAGGAAAAGACGCAAAGAATTGAACATTAGAGCATTAGCAATGAATTGTAATGTAGAATGCCCGGATGCATAAAAGGCATTGATTAGACTTTTGTATGGGGGATTTCACGCCCTCGTAACCTGTGTACATATTTTCATAAGACATGTTATCATTAGTTTAAGTTTCTAAATGTATTCAAAATATAAAAAAAAATATGACTATTGAATTACCCATGTTCTTGACTTGTTTACCCAATCTATATTCTTTAATTCTATGTGAAAATTAACCGCAATGTGGTGGATGTAGTACACGGATCTCCACGGAACACCAGAATTCCTAATGATAACAATTAGCCCCTTCGATCAATCGAAAATAATGCAAATGTTGCCTTGTCTAACAATATGCCTGTAATGACCCAATTTCCAGTGGTGTCGAAAAATACGATTTCAAAACTCCATTTTCATAAACCAAGCTCATAAATATTAAATAGAGATATTCACAGAGTTAGTGTATACATGAATTGAAATTCAGTTAATAAATTAAGCCGAAATTATGGTTAATTAGGATCCAGAGACTAAATTGTAAAAATTTAACCGCTATAGATTTTAATTAGAAAAATGATTGGGGACTTAGATAACAATTATCCAAAGGGAAAAATGGTTAATAAATCATTTTAAATAAGTGTTAATGGATAGTAATGATGCATGTCATTAAACTTAAGTAATTAAAGGTTAATTAACTAAAACATGATCAAATTGGTTAATTATGATTAATTAAATATAAACATAGTAAAAATAGCAACTAAAGTGGGAAGAAAAATGAAAAATATTCGTTTTTTCCCCCAATTCATCAAAGCAAAGAAAGAAAATAAAAGGAAAAGCTTTAGGAAACATTAAACCATCTAATTTCAAGTAAGTCCCTAACCATTTTTATTTGATTATTATGGAAATTGAATCATGAGTGCTTGATTTACTAGCCCATTTACTAATTTGCAAAACTATTAAAGTTTTAGAAAGTTGTCATTGTTAATTTCTTGAAGAATTAGGTGTGAAATTGACAGAAATTAAACTTATTTTATGAAAAAGACTAAATTGTAAAGCTTAATTGTTAGTTTCGTACATTATGTATTAAATTGAATAAAATAAAAAATTGTTATGAAATTTGGGTAGGAATAGAAAGTAGAAGGTCCCTAATGAGTATAAGTGAAATCTAATTTTAATCTAAAGCTTTAGATTGAAAGTTATGATTGTCTGGGTTTAGAGACTAAATTGAATAAATTGCAAAAATATGTTTGGTTTTGTAATTGAATGTGAATTGAATGGAGTTTGATGTTGTTTATTTATTGAATTGTTATTCTTGGTAAAAGACAATGTTAGGCCATCGAGAGGGAAAGAAAATGCGAGATCCGATGGTGAGTGACGCAAGAACTAGTTTTGTATTTCTATAATTTGGGATCAATTTACTTATTGCATATTTGTGATATTTTGCATAATGTGGAATTAAGGGGGTTACTTGAGTTGAATTATTATAATTGAGATTGAATATCGAGATAAATGACCAAATTGAATAGAATTGAAAATAGTGTGACCTAATAGATATATGATATTGGTTTGGAATTGAGTTGAAACATGCTATGCTATATGATGAATTGATGGTGAATTGAACTATATGATGAAAATAGATAATTGGTAACCCTATTAACTGCTCGGGCAGATTTAGATATAGTTGGCATGTCATAAGATTGATAGAGTTCAGGTTACTTCAACTATATGTCAATAAGCGATGGGCATATTTTCCTTCAAATGTTCCGATGAGTGTTGGACACAACTTTTACTTCTATTATACCGATAAGCACCAGGCCCAATCTATTTGCTTCAGACGTTTCATTGAGGCATTGGATGCCAAATTAGTATGTTAGTTGGGATCCGTGTATCTGTTTAGGTCTGATTCATATTAATAGGGGATATAAATTGTGAATTGGTTAAATGATACTCGAAATGATTCAATGTTATGAAATTGTACTACAGGTACATATATACGATATATGATTACCAAAAGCATGTGAAAGACCATACGAACAGATTAAACAAGCCTGAAGGTCGATTTGGAAAGTTAACAAATGAATTGATTCGATTCAAAAAAAAAAGTATATGATTGAATGTGTTATATTGAAAGGAAATATGAACACTAATGACATTGGTATGATATGCTCATATAGTTTCTTAATTGAGGCAATGTATAATTAATCTACTTGACATAGTTGGTACACTTTATGGCATATATATGTTGATATATGATTGAGGATTAACATGAATTGTGTATGAATTGATTGATATTAGAATTTGAGGTTGAATGTATGCAATTGATTGAATTCGTATTATATTGATTTGAATCATGAAAATACCACTAAACATTATCGCTCAGCGTATGGTTTATTTTTTCGTGCATAAGTTTAGGTTCATCTTGAGGTCACGAGAAGTGATTCTAGCATCCAAGAGGCGATCTTTGACTCAATAATGTTTGTATAGTCTCTTTTTGTTCGTTATATGGCATAGACCTAGGTTGAGTCAATTTTTGCATATTATATGATATGTCATGTTAGAATTTACATTAGTGAATTAGAAATGGTCAAATGGTTGGATTTTGTGGGTGAATTTAACAATTAAATGCTTTATATAAGCATATGAACTACTTATGACCATACTCAAATATATATGTCCATTTGATAATGTTTTGAAATTGCATAAGTGTCAAACATGGTATGTATAAATATGAATTACAAATGAATATGTGAATGATGAAATGTGTTGGAAATGTATATTGGAAATGACTTTTTGGTTGACATTGAAATTGGTGTTGATGGAAACTAATTTCTAGGTAATACAAGTTGGTGCCATTTTGGCCATTTTCAAAACAAAGAGTCGTGTTGCGACAACATATTCTTAGTGTTGCTATGAGACCTATTCAATGAGTTACATCGTGATGAGGAACCCCTGAAGTCGTGACGTCAACCCAACATTTTGAATTTTTTACGATTTGGTCTTAATTTGACCTCGAGTTAGTAATAGAGCTTTCGTAAGCTCGTATAAGACCCAAAAATGATTACATATCATACTATACATGTGTATTACTCATATTTGGATGTTTAATGGTTCAAAATTGAATGTAATTATTTGAAGTTACTCCGGCAACGAATGTAGCATCTTATAGCTCAAACCCGACGATTGAGTCGAATATTAGGGTGTTACAATGCCTCCGCAAGTTCGTCAAGAAAAATTGCCACGATTTCATATTCTCAACCTTTACAATGATGAAGGCTATCAGTAGTACCGTCTTGTGCAGTCGCAATAAGGAGGATTTGTGTATATTTTCCATACAACTAGGTTCTATCAACTTGCACAAGTGACTTAAAGTGGGGAAAGGCCCTAACACATGGATTGAATGTCCAGAACAAGTGGCAGAAAATTCTTTTTCTCGGATTTAGTTAGTCATCCAGTCTGTAAGCAGGAAGTGTTTGCAAGTCAACCATAGTCCCTGGCACATACTCTTGTATCACGGCTAACCACTCCTGAAGTTCATCGTACGAAGCATCACAATCTTCGTACAATTATTCCATCGCCATATGCATAGCCTACCATGCTTTCTTATATGATACCCTGTACTGAAATTGAGATTACATACCGACAATTAGGACTGATACAAAAATGGTAAGCATGCCTTTCACCAAGTTTCCCATGATCTTGCGTTATATGTGAAACAATGCATATGTGAGGCCTTACATATTTTTGAATCTCCCACAATTGTGACCTCTACATCAATGCAGCTCGTACCCACCAGTTGCAACTTTCTGTAAACCTCAACATTCCCCACTATATAATGTCAGTTTAAATACAACAACTTTGTATTCTACTGACACTTTCACGCTATACTTCTTTATGGAAAATACACATTCCTCCTTGTTTAGGAATTGTTGACCTACAACCAACTCTTCCAGTTCAGAATCTAGTGTCAACTTGTGAGAAGGTATTATATTTGGGTACTCAGGAAACTTAGATGCATGCATAGCATCGGGATCTATGCTCAACATGTGGGCTGGAAGATTATTCCATATAATAATGTTACAAGTCGAGTTTCTAAGCGAATGGGCATATACATTATCGTCATCACCTGTACCTTTATCATCGATATCATTCGGGACCTCATTGAGATCAAGATCACTAAAATCTTCACCCTGGTGATCAGAATCACCATCATTATCAGGCCTTTCTATAACAGCCCGTTTTCAATGAAATCGGAACAGTGGTTTCGAGATTACAAATCTGAGTTCGGAAGAAAAATCATTTTAATATTATTTCATGGTCTGCATTATGATTGAAATATTGTATGAAAATTTCATAAAGAAATTTTATCGGTGACATGTCTAATTAGATGGAAAGGACCAAATTGCATAAAATGCAAAAGTTAAGTTCTAGTAGCTATAGGTATCAAATAGCTATGGAATTCAAAATTTGACGTCCTTATATGGAAAATAGACCATTTAGTGAAGTTAGTAGATAAACATCATTAGTCATCATTGGAAAATTTATTAAAGAAAAGGACTAAATTGGAAAGTGAAATAATAAAAGATGATAAATAATAAAATAAAACAAAATATCATCATATTATCATCTTTCCAAAAATAAAAGATATGGAAACCCTAACTATGGTGTTGAGTTCTAGCAAAACTTATTTGGCTTAATGAGGTATGTTTTCTTGCCTCGTTTTTAATAATTTTTATATTTTCGAGATCGTAATAACTTAATTTAGCTATCTCGGGGATTAATTTGTAAAATTATCAAAGTGTTAGGGTTTTTCCATGGATGAGGTAAACAACTTTTGTAAAGAGAAATTTGATGAAATTATAGTTTAGGGACTAAATTGAAAAGATGTAAAATTCATGGAAAAATTCTTAATTTTGTGAAATACATAGGCTGCTAATGTTATATGTAAAAATTGGCTAGGCTTAGAATAAGGATTAAATTACATGAATTTCATTTTCTGAACCTAGGGACGAAATTGTAATTAGTTAAAAGTATAAGGGAAAAATGTTAATTTTTCCAAAGATGTGTATTGGATTGAATTGAGTATGATTGTATTAAATTGATGTTAAATTCATTCATATAGATCCAGATAGACCGAATACGAAGTTAGATCGAGGAAAAGAAAAAGTATTAGATTAGTAGATTTTGCGTACACGAACACTTGTCGAGGTAAGTTTGTGTAACTAAATTGTATATTTATATGTTTGAATTGAATGTTGTGTATGTGAATTGTGTAATTTTCATGTATGAAATTAATTATATATCCAACGATGATCAACAAGTATTAAGTCCCATTTGAATACATGAAATTCGATGGAAATAGGGTTCCCGAATTGGTTGTGGTCCTGCATGTGTTGCAGACACACCACAGCTCGAAAGAGTATCTAGTTATTAGCTCTCATGAGCTTCCTGGTATATGATTTTTGCAAGCTTCCTGTTAATAGCTCTTCAGAGCATCCCGATTGGTTGTGATCCTATATGTGTTGTGGACACACCGCAGCTCTTACGAGCGCCCCGATATATGGCTCTTCGGAGCTTTTCGATTAAAGGCTCTTTCATGAGCTTTCCAATTAATGGCTCTCCGGAGCTTCCCAATATTGGCTCGCTTAAACTTCCCGATATTGGCTCATATGAGCTTTTCGTTAATGGCTCTCCGGAGCTTCTCGTTACATGGCTCACGTGAGCTTTCCGTTATATGGCTCAAAATAGCTTCTCATTTATGTGCTCGTATAAGCAATCCCGAATATAAATTGACGGATTACAGATTTGTACACTGTGTGTACTACTCGTGTATCCATCGACATTTTAAATGATTCAACAGGAAAAATCCTAACATGAGAAAATATATGAATTCGAAATGAATCAGTATCCATATATACTCAAAATACATGGAAATTTGATATTTGATTAGCTCATAGATGTTTCTTGATATTCATGTGAAATAAATGACTAACATTTTTGATGAAGTCATGTGTTTAGGCTACTAGCCAATTTCCTTTGGATGTATTTTTTGTATGCTTACCTTAAATGTAAATGAATGGTAAATTAATTTTCTGTTATACAAACTTACTAAGCATTAAATGCTTACTTTGTTTTATTTCCTTTATTTTATAGTACTTCAGAAGCTCGTTGGGTTGGAAGCTTGGCAGAGATATCTCACACTATCCATCAACTCAGTTCAGTATACTAAATTTTGGGTTACAATGGCATGTATAGGCTAAATTTGGCCAATGATGGTATAAATGTGTTTGGTTGTGACTAGACATTGGAATGGCTTGTGTTGGACATATTTTTATGTATATATATGTTTGGTCTTATCATGCTTGATATATATTTGGTGTGGTTGAATGATGGATAGCATATAGTCATGTTGATGAATGAGTTGAGATAGTATATTTGGTATAAGTAAGCAAATATGTGTTTTTGATCATCATGGTAAATTTTGAATGCTAAGATATATGTGAAAATATGACTTGTTTAAAAATTGGTTTTGGATTGATTTGAATGTCTTGTATTGTCTTGTGAATGTGTTAAACTGTTCATGTAGGTGGAAGATAAATTTGGGTGAAAAAAGTGGCATTGGAAATGGCATATTTTCGTCTACAGGGGCATGTGTCTCGACCGTGTGTGACACACGGCCTCATGTACAGGCATGTGGGTTGGTCGTGTGTCCCCTGCATCTTTAAAATTGCAAAATAGAATACCCAAAAAATTTCACACGGCTTAGCACACGGGCGTGTGACTTGGCTGTGTGATCCTCTGCAACTATTTAATGCAAGTCAGTATGCTCACACGACTTAGTACATGGGCGTGTGGCTTGGCCGTGTGACCCAAGTCAGTGAGCATATTAATTTGGACACGGGCTGGGACACGGTCGTATGCCCCTAATTTGAATGCCCACACAGCCTAAGACATGGGCGTGTCTCTTGACCATATGAGCCATACGGCCTGGCCTGACTATACGGGCGTGTGTCCCTGCACCTTCGAAAAATTTTGACATTTTGCAAAAAATTATCTGAGTACCCGGTTTAGTTCCAACTTATTTCTAATGCGTATTTTGGGCCTCGAGGGCTCACATAAGAGACAATATGATTGAATATAATTTGATTTCTGATATGAAATGTTTGTATTTGATCTGTAAATCCAGGTAATGCTCCTTAGCCCTGTTCCGACGACGATTATAGGTTAGGGGTGTTACACTTTCTTCATCATCTACATCGGTACCAATCACCAATGGATGTATTTGTAAATGAGGACCTGGATTAGGGTAATTGTACATAATATGAGCACTATGTGGATTGCCACCCTATGTTGATGTCACTCCATAACCGCGTGGTTCTTCCCACTTAACATTCAGATCAAAGTCAAACCCGTGTACAAAAGATTGCTTATCGACAAACGCTCTCATAACCTCTTTGTATAGGTTCAACATCTGTTAACTTAACGAGCAACTTAACCGAATCAACGTTACCAGGCGAGCAATACAATGCGATCATAGTCTCCACATTATCATCCTCTACAAGTTCCATCTTCCTATATTTGCATGGATTTGACAAAATTGAAAATTTATAGAATAGTCTAGACATCCTGCTCCCACAACGTCAAACAGTTTTCGCACTAATCTTTTGTTTGATTTCATCAAGCTTTATACTCTTGTTAAACCTCATCACTATTTGATGGCGTGATTCAAATACACAACCAACTTTTGTTTGAAAACTTATCCCATCGAAATGGACGTGTATGAAGAATTAGTTATTCATCTTCGATTCTAAATATGTAAAATAAATTAAATATATATATTAGTTCCTATTAAAACAACTCTATACCATTTTAAAGCAATAAAATAACTTTTTATCATATAATATAACTTGCATCTCATACTATTAGTTATCAATATATAGCCACATAATCATACATAATAGTAAAATAAAATAAAAATACATAAAAATAATTACAAACTAACATTATCAATTCAAACTTGAATTTTGAAGGATTTTTTTAAAAAACTTGAATTCTAAAATAGAAAACAAATATTATTGATCTTCAATCTTGATTTCTAACAACTCTTTTTCTCTCTCGTTTTATTTGGAACTCATAAACAATCAAATTTTTATATTTTTGGCCAAGAAAAGGGTTTATATAAGGGTTTGGTGTTGCCACACTGTCAAGTCGTATGTAACAGCTTGATTTTCAGTGGTGTCGAAAATAGTGATTTTGGGACTACAAAACCGACGAGAAAGTTCGTATAACTAGTATTTAAATTATACGAGTCTATAATAATTTTTATATTGAATTTTGATCTGAAGAATTTTAATTAATTGAATTAATAGTTAGTATGAGTAATTTGTCCAAAAGTCAAGTGATTGTTAAAAATGAGGTATTGAGGCATTGTTTTCGTAATTTTAGACCGTAAATATTTTTATTGAATATTATAGAGTTGTATTATATGTGAATTGAAGTTTGGTCCAAAAATTTTGATGATTTATTACTTAATTAAGGTAAAAGGATTAAATTGAAAAAGAGGTAAAAGTTAATTGCTATAGATTTAAAATAGTAAAGGGACCAAAATGGTGATTAAACCATGGTCAAAAATTCCAAGCGGTGGTGGATGTCAATCATTCCACTAACTTTCGGGTTATTTATTCATTTAGTCCTAATTAGTTTAAGGCTAAATTGTAAATAAGTTTGTTTAATTGGAATTTAATGTAATTGAAGGACCAATTGTGTAATTGGACCCTCCTTAAATGACCTAATAATAGAAATGATGAGGAATTCTTTAGATTATGGTAAATTGCAATTAAATCCTAATTAAATAAGGATTTACTAATTAGTTCATTTTTCAATATGATCGGAAATGGTGGTTTGGGGACCACAACTTCGATGTTTCAGGTCGTAAATATTTACAAGATCATTAGTGTCGTATTAAAATTTGGTTTGGAAATTTTAACTTTTGGATGCTTAATTAAGTAAAAATGACTAAATTGTAAAATAGAAAATATGGATTTATTAGTTAAAGGAGGTAAATTAAAGGGGTTTGGATGGTAAATAAACCATTATTACCCATAGTGGACGGTTTTGGCTTTCTTTTAGCTAAAATTTCATGAATTACTTAAGGGTAAAATAGTAATTAAGTAAATAAATAAAATTTAAATGAATTAAAAGTAAAATTGGCTAGGAAAGTTTTATTGTTTTCTTCTTCGAAAGGCCGAAACACCATTGTTAAAGGGAGATCAAGCTTCGGCTAGCTAGGGTTCTCTATTGGGTACGTGTTTGATATCCGTTTTTAGTAATTTTTATGTTTTTGAGCTCGTATTTGTTTAATATATCTAATCCAGGGACTAATTTGTAAAACTTTCAAATGTGGCATTAATGAATTTGAGTTTTTCTTGAAGTTTTATGGTAAAATATTAATATTAGTTGCTAAATAAGACTATTTTGTAAAGTAGTTTTTGTTAATTTTAATGTTTAAGGACTAAAATGTGAAAATAGTAAAAGTACAAGGACTTGGTGTGAAATAATTGCATATAGGGGCTGTTAGGAGACCATTAATGTTTCGATTGTACTGGGTTTAAGGTAAAAATGGTTAATTTGCATGTTTGGGGCTTAAGAATTAAATTGCATAAAAGTAAAATTTTTAGAGCAATTCTGTAAAAATGTCAAAAAAGACTTAAATGCATAAAAAGAGTTAATTTATTGTTGGATTATGTTAATTGAATGAAATTAATATTTTAGATCAATAATGGATTGAAAATCAAGGCATAGAGAAGTTGTTGAATAGTCTCTATACTTTGGCAGTTACAGCAAATAAGTCTGGTAAGTTCGTACTATTATTTCTATAATATAATGATTCTTTTTAAACATTCTTTGTTATATAATTAAATTCATAGTATGCTTAATAATTGATTGGTTGAAAATATCTAATAAATGATCAACTGACGAGTTATCAGGCTTCGAGCCGGTGAATACTAAATAATATTCTACTCTGATGATACACACCATCGCGATGGCTGAGATCCTGCATATGTTACAAATTCTCGACAGCTTGTGTGAGCAGCATCATGAATTGGTGAATTGAATCGCTACTTTATTCTGATGATATAGACCGTTCCGATGGTTGAGATCCTACGTATATTACAGATTCTCGACAGCTTGTGTGAGCAGCATCGTGAACTGGTCAAATGACTGAATACTCTGTTATGATGAAACGGATCATTACGATGGCTGAAATCCTGCATACGTTACGGATTCTCGTCAGCTTGTGTGAACAACCTTGTGAACCAATCAAGACTTTGTAACTAGCTCAAACGAGCGAGATTTTGTCCTTACTGAAATGAGATCATGCCTTATCGAAATCGGAAGAATTTGAGTTATGGTACGGTATAATACTCACCCGTTGTGAGCTGTGTTTGACAGGGATTACGTTGTTATTTAGTATAATTGAACTGTTAAGTTTGTTGGTAAAATTTATCGTTAATTTGGCGAACTTACTAAGCTTTCATTAAGTTTACCCTTGTTTTGTTCTGTGTTTTGTAGATTTCATTTTGGGGCGGGAAACCGGATCAAGCTTTAGCATCACACTATCTCAAGGACCCTTTGGTAGATTTTGAAATAACTTGGCTTATATGGCATGTAATAGGGCTATTGAATATGTTTTGTGACTGATTATGTGTAAATTATTGTATAACTTGGTTGCTTGGAGTTTTGTGGTCTAAGGTAAGTACATGTTTGATAACATGAGTCATGTTGTAGCATATGCAAGTGTGTTGAATGATATGGAAATTGGTATGGTTTGAGTATGAAATGAGTAAGGCATTTTGGTTGTGGAAGCAAGACCTTGGATGTGCATTTGTGACTTGTATGTCAATTTAAAGTAAAGAATTGTCTAGGTGTTGAGTTGTGGTGTCATTGATGACACATTGGTTTAATACTTAGACTAATTGCTTTGCCATGTTTTGAGCATATTTGAATGTACTTTAAAGGTTAGTATGAATGTACTTTGGATATGTTTAGATACACAAGCATTTAGGTATGGAAAAGGCAACTTTTGGGTAAATAAATGGTGCACACGGCTGTGTGTGACACACAGCCGTGTTAGGTGCAGGGTTCACATGGTTTAACACACGGGCTGAAAAACGGATGTATAGCCCAAGTCAGTGAGTTACACAAGCAGGAACGCAGTTGAGCACATGGGCGTGTGGCATGGCCACACAAGCGTGTGGGAGTGCCATATAGCCATGTGACCCCTGTAGGTGAAAATTTTTTAGTTTTGCCTAAAATGTCCTAATTTATTCTGATTTGGTCCCTAATTATTCGTAAACTAATTTTAGGGCCTCGAAGGCTCGATTTAAAGCCAGTACATGTATGTTTTATTTCTTTTTGAACATATCTTTATTAATGGAATTTATTTGATATTTGGATGCCAATTGTTATGAGAAGTCCTGATATGTGCCATAACCCTATTCCAGAGACAGAAACGAGATGTGAGTGTTACAAGTCCCGATTTAGTTCCGAACTTGTTCAAAGGCTTTCATAAGCCTGGTTAAGGCTCAATTTTGATTGTAATCTATGTTTAACATGGAATTAACTTGTATTTATTAATTATTGAGTATTATCGAATAAATCGCTTGTGAATATTCTGATTTACTATTGTAGTATTCTATAGCTCAAGTCCGGCGACTGGGTTGGGTATAGGGTATTACATGGTACCCATAAAAAAAATTCATTTTAGCTTATTTTTTAACAACGGCCAAATGTTTTAAAATTTCAAACCGGTGCCGCAAACCTGTCAAGCGGTACCACAATGCCAGCTTTTTTTTCTCACTTTTTCAAATTTTTTTGCCACCTTTTTTTTTTTTAAAAATGAACACCAGTGCCACTAGGGGTGTTCAAATTTCGGTTAAAATCGAATTAACCTACCGAACCGATCTAATTCGGTTGAAGGTCGATAAATGATTTTTTAAAAGTTCAATTATCGATACATTCGGTTTGAAATTAGGTAATTAACCAAACTTAATAATTAATGATACAAGTTATCTGTAGTTTAATTCGATTAATTCGGTCAAATAAATATTATCAATATTTTTTTATATATTTTATAATTGTTTTAACCAAAAAAACAAAATCATATAAATTTGATTCAATTAATTTTTTTTGAAAAATTTCGATCAATTAACTATTAGAGAATTAAAAAATTCGATTAATTCAGTTAATACTAATTCAATTCGGTCAACCAAACGGTTAACCATTTGAACACTCCTAGGTGCCACCGTTGTGTCAAGTGACTTGACACCACAAAAGAATATTTTTTTTCATTGTGTATTTATGGTTGTGTATAATTTCCAAAAATATATATATCCTTTAAATTTTCATACTGAAACTATGCCAAGCGATACCATTTAAAATATTACTTTTTTCTAATGATGGGGGAAAATTTTTAAGGCGATATCACCTGAGAGCTTGGCACCCTATTTTTGTGTAAAAATCTTTTTTTAATTAATTTGTATGTTATATCATTTTGTATTTAATTTTTTATATTATTTTTTATAAAAAAAACCCCATTATAAAAAAAATAATTATTACAGATGTGTTACCAAAAAAAACAGTTAGAAAATCTAATTATTCAATGATTTTCATGGTGATCACAATCAGATTGAAGTGACCGGTCCAAACTAGAATTCATAATTCAGCCATTAACCTCCGAGTTAAACGGGTTTAAAAATCGAATTAACTTGCATGAGACGGGGGTCACAATTCACCCTAAGGGACAAAAAGATGTCCTCTTCTGATTGGACTTATCATTCAATAATTCTATTGGCCAAGTCATTCATATGATGTAATATAGGTTGATGACAAGAGACAGTGATGATTATGAATGTATCCTTTTTCATAGGTGAGGTAACTTCCCTAACAGGGTAAACCTTGACGAGACATGATGATATCTTTCGACCAACCATACCTAGCATTACTAAACTTTAAAAACATCACTTTTGAATGATTCAAGGTTAGGGGGTGAAATGTGGTTTCTAAAACTTGAAATTACAAAAATCAAATTGTCATCTGACCCAACCATCCGTGCACGCATTTGTTAAATATGTTACAATTCTACCTTAATTTCTAGTATATGTAAAACAGGAAATTAGAGTCAAATCATGTGTGCTTTCAAACGCACTCCCCATGATTACACTCCATGTTCCGTTGGCCTTGCTGTGTTTTTTTCAAACACGTCGATAAGCTGTCTCGAGGTAAGAAGATAAAGTTATAGGTTTCCTTTGCTGTGTTATTCAATCCATCCTCGCCGGTCATGTCACCAGAGGTGCATGGACACACAATTCAACCCTACCCGAGAATTATCAGTGAGAACTAAATTCCTGAATCACAGTGTCGAGGGTCATTTTGGGTCCTGGTCGTTCAAGTTTAAAAGTAGGATCATCTCGGTTTCAGATCACTTCAGGTTACAGGTTACTTGTTCGGCACATTTTAGATTTGGGTTACTCCGGGTTCTAGTCGTTTATGGTCTGGGTCATTTTTGAGTTTAGGCTGGTTTTTTATGATCAAATCAAGTTGATTCAAATGTGTTATTTGGGTAGGCTTATTCGGGTTCAAGACACAATTGACGGGTTTAACAATCGGAGGGTTCTTCATTAAAAAGAAAATTACCAGTATAATATATTACCTTCAAGGAAACTAAGTAGTTACATTTATTGAGTTATCTCTCAACTGCTTTTTGTATTTGAGGGAACCGATCAGCCCATCGAGAATATCCTGCATCACAATCAAAACATAGCACACATAAAGCCAATTCGAAGACGATCTTAAAATAATTGCAATGTTTATAATTTTTTTTAAAAATCTCCTTGATTTTGGAAGCCCTAAACTGAGGCAAACCTGCAGTAACAATCTCTAGAAGATCCATATCTGCTTTAGCAGCATCAGACATATCCTACAATAATGAGACATCTAAATATAAGTTCCAAGACTTGTGAAACATATCAGCAAATAAGCTCGCATAGATGAACATAGCGTCAGCTTTTACCTGTCCCCATGAAGCCAAACTTCTTGCAATGAGCCGTGACAGGCTATCGAGACAGCTGCTACTAAAACTGGGATGATTCAAAAGAGCATTTTCAGATGTCATGTCAAATATCAAAGTGCAAATGCTTGAAGCCATCATAACAACAGATTGGTCATTAGTTTTCTCTGCAAACAAATTCAGGAATTGCTTCAAATCAGCATCTAGACTTCGGAGGCAAAGGGAAATTTAGCGCATAAGTTACATGGAGTAACAGCAAATGCTATTCCATGAAAATTCTACACTGAAATTTAAAGATAAGATAACACAATTGCATGAACGTTACTACACAAGCAGTAGACAATGTAGTCTAATTTATTTATCAGTTATCACTTCCTGTAGTATTTTATTGAAGATGTCGAAGACAGTTCAAATGAGGCAGTTCTATCTGATGACTAAAATAGTACCTGTCCAAAGTGCCAATGCTTTCAAGAGACTAATAAATGTTGATTCATCTTCTGAAAAGGTAATTTGCTCCATCTGTTGAAAAAAGAATGGGAGTCAGTATATTTCATAAATGTAGTATCTTATGACCAAATATGATAACCACCACCTTTAAAAGATTCATAATTGTATCACACGCCAAGAAAATGCAACCATTATTCTCGACCCCATTTCTGTTTTGCTCAATCAACTTCATGAGGCAGTCCACCACCTGCAACAGTACCAATATTTTCAGTTCACACTATGAAATGACAATGTTAGAACCCTCCACAAATTGTAACATGCTCGTAATATATTGACTAGTACATGGTGCTATGAATTCAATATGGTAACACAGACATCTAAAGCATGTTTTTAATGGATTGGTAACAGCTTAATTTTAACTAAAGTAAGGGGATTATTGTACATGTAGAAATCACAATTTGAAATGTCACTTCCAAGAGAGCACCTAGTTAATGGTTCTTGAAAAGAGTAGAAATAGCCAAAGAGGTACACATATTTTAAATGTATATACAGATGCGCATGTATATCAGAAAGATAGGCTTGACATATTCACTAATACACCTTAAAGTTTAATTGGTTTTTTTTGAAGTTACAATAGTTCCAATAGAATTAATCATTACAAGCACTGAACTGAAAAACTAACAACCAACTCAATTTAAACTAACCAACCAACCAGAATAAATTTGGGAGAGATCCCTCAAATTTCTATAAGGTTAGGGTCAAACTTGGGGCCTCAAACTTGCCATTGAGCCAAGGCCTTATTGGCAGTTGAATTGGTATTAGATATTAACAAGAATGGGACTTTTAATTAAGATATACTTACAGCTTTATAACCTCCAGAAGAAGCCAAAAGTTTGCATCCTTCAATTTTCATAGTCTTTTGACACAACATTGGAAGCAGAAAACATATAGAGTAAAATGGGCTGTATCAATGTTAATTAGCGAAAATGTTCAGCAAAGTTGGTCAAGAACTACAGAAATCAAACAAAAGACATGGGTATCAAATCATTAAAGAACTACAAAGTTAAGTTGTCATACCTTGATTCATGTTCACCTTCAACTGAAAGCATATATCCCAAAAGTTCCGTGATTTTATCTTCGCATGCAACAGGTGCTTCTGCAAGATAGCTAAAACAAACACAAACATCAGCTCAACAAAACATTCCACCGTAGGTGCAAAAGATCAAATCCAATGCTTGACAATGTATATGTGTGCCTGGATATATAAAAAGGAAATGACATAAATACTTTGAATGAGATGGCATAAAAAATACCTCCCAACAAGACGTACTGAAGCCAGAAGATCATTTCCTACTTTTTGCCCATGTTCCTGCAAAATTTCAACAGTAAATAAAAGAGGTAAAGAAATATTATGATCATATTTCTAACCATACCTTTGCATCTTGCAGATACTCTAGAACCACACCAATTGTCTCATTAAGCCCATTGATCGCCTTTATGAAAGTATTTTCATCAAGAAGGTGCCCTGTAATTTGAGTTTCTTTGTTAAAATTCTTAAATAAACAGCTTCCAATATGGATACTAGAAAATAAGGAACTCCAGTGCACCAAACTGAACAAAACTTTCACAAGGTAGCAAAAGCAACATACCTTCAGTTTCACCAATGTTTGATATCAACTTTATTATCTTCTCCACCAATGAAAAGACAATAGTCACTTTCTGTTGCTTTGAGATTATTGTTTCAGCTGTTGATGAAGAACTCTTAGAAGCTTCATATTTCGAGTAGGCTAGCTCATTCAGCAAAACAGCAACTTCAACCCGTGATGACTCTAAGACAAGCAATAGACACCTGAGAAATAAATCTACAAACAATGAACCATCCCACCCAATTATGGTAGCTTTACAAGAGCCAAAAGAATTCAACAAGCACTCCTTACCTGTCAGCTGGAATAGGATCCTGTACATTAGGCAAGTTTATTTGACCAATCAGCCAACCCTCACCCTTTATGGATACCATGGATTCAGCTAGGATAAGGGCCTCAAATTTTTCAGCAGGTGCTGCAATAAAATATCAAAAACATTATCACCAGTAAGTTTCACTAATTAAAACTTAGTTTTGATTGGAAAGGAAGATTGAACAAATTCAGTTCAACATACCTACACGGTTCTGTAAAATTGTCGCAACACCATCACGCATATGGTTTGACCAGTTTTCGTTTTGAATAACACGGAGAGCATCGTGAAGGAGTGTCTAAACGTATCGAGTGAAAATATTATCAGTCAAAGTTAAGATGATTCCTAACAATTAGAGATCCAAAGCAATAACTTCCTAGAAAGAAAACAGTGGGGGGAGGGGAGGCATACCGAGTATTCTGAAGAGAAGATGGCAGACAATAAGTGAAGTGCTTCAAACTTCAAGGCATTTTGTAGGAGAGCAAATTGTCTTGCTATTTTGGTCACCTAAATTGCAAGAGAAATGGTTTAAATGATCAAAATTTAACCATTGTGAACTAAACATTGAAAACAAAAGCTTAATGGCTAGAAAAAATCTAGACTCACAATGACTGACAGCTCCGAGAGATGGTCGTTCTCAACGATGCCTTGTGACAGCTTCTTTAGCATCAATTGGACAAGCTTCGTGGCAAGTTCCATCAAATGAGACCCTGCAGCAAGTTCACATACTATCACTTCTCTGCATAGACAGTAGAATTCAAATTGCAAATCCATAACACCATGTAACTAAATAGGTTAGGTCCCTAAAAAGTTAGGCACAAAGACAGAATAGAAAATAACAAATTCTCTCCAGACTGAAAGCTACCAGCTATAATTATAATGAAGACTGTCTAATATAAGGCCCCGGAAGTGCCAAATTCTAGAAATTTGTTATAGTGTAAGATAAGCTACCATCTGGCAGAGCGGACATTTGATGAGCAAGTAATTTAATCCCTCCGGATTCATACAGTGCTGTAAGTCCATCCTCAGAAGCAGTTGACACCAAGTATAAAAATTCATAGCATTCTTCAAGCACAGGCATGCCTGATCTGCTTTCCAAAAAAAAAAACTTAGTTACAGAGACTAACAACACAGCAATGGACCATAAGTTTTGTTGTAAAACATTAAAAAGCTATGCATCAGATACTAGTGTGTGACATACAGAAACAAAGATATAACCTCCAAAGATCCACCAAATAAATTGAAAAACTTTGAGAAATCTATCTATACTTGTGTTGAAGACATACCACTTACATCCGAATCCGAGTAACATGGTTAAAAAGCTAAAAATTCATATCATGCACTACACATTTCTAAATTCATGAATTTGAATCAAAGAGGAGTATGGATAAAAAGCTTACTTCATTGACATTACTTCAAAAATCATTGGAACCTTGGAAACCATTTCTTTCGAAGAAGCAATCTCAGAAACTCGACAAAAGGCAGACAGAACCGTCACTGACAGCTGCAAATACGCATCCCGGTTTTCACCACTACCACTGCTCACTACACCTTTACCCAACCCTTTTTTTAAACCAAAAAAAAAAGAGACTATATTTAAGCATAAAAAAAAAAGAATTGCAAAATCATATTTAAAAAAAAAGTATGAATTAATACCGGTCCTTAAGAGACGGTCCAAGAAGTGAGGTCCAACGGCGTCGTAGATAGCCCTAAGGGAAACGAGATCGTCGCTTTTGCAGAATTTGGTGACGAGAAGCAAGCCAGCGAGGCGTTGCTCGTCTCGCTCGCCTTTTAGTAACTTCAAGCAATCTTGAAGAGATACTGATTGTGATTGTTCTTCTTCCTGCTGCTGCAGCAATTGTGGCTCCTCCTATCAAAAAAAGAAAGAACAAACATTATACATATGGCAGATAGAATGGAGAGAGCTGAAGGAATTAGTGTAAGAAAGAAAGGAAGAGGGAATGAGAAAGTTTACCATGGAAGCTAAGGAAGGATGGCAGTGCAGAGATTTTGGGTGGGTTTTGGTTCCTTTGTTATGATTGACTTGACCCTAGTGGAAATATGTTTGAGGGAGTGTCCAGAGGCGTCTAGTATGGCGCCATGGCAAGGTTTTTCGACCTTACATACTCAATTGGGCCTAATTAATGGACCAGAAAAGAAAATCCGATTATTGGAATTTACAAGGATTTAATTTAATTTGTTCTGAGAAAACAATCAGCTTGGATTCCAACTCACCCTAATTTCAATTTTAATATGAAATTATTCAAATAACTTTGAGATCAAGACGGATAAATTTTCAATTAAAATTTTTGAATTGAGTAGAAATAAAATTAAGTTGAAAACGGAAATGAAGCAGGAAACATTAAAATTAGATGAAATTCAAAGCAAGCTGAATATCATTTTGTTCTTTAATCTTTACAATTGGGATATTAGGACGAGTCAACCTAGCTAATTTGGGATAAAAATCCAAAATCATCACCGGGGTCTTAATCCGTTGATTACTTCCTACTTACAATGTTTTGCAATAATACATTAAACTTAATATTCTCTAAATATTTCATATATATTTTTTAGAAGTAAATTCATTAATTTATTCTATAAATGGGATCATATAATTTAAAAAAAAAAATTTCATTATAGGCAATAAAGGACGAGCTCCATCAACCCAACAAATTCTTCAGCATCAATAAAACATTATAGTACATTGACAATTGATTTTGTAACAACTTAAGTTCAATATATCTAGAGTGATTGCAATTATTTAATATAGTAATAAAATCAACCTCAAATAATCCAAAGCAATAAGTATATGTTTTTTCTGAAAAACGTGCAAAATCATCCTTAAAATCACTTGCAAAAGCAAGACTAAATCCATAAATAAGACTTTATACACAAGCAACACCAAAAAACGTGCTATAATAGTAGACAAAAATTTCAAAAAAATGAAAACTTATTAAACAATATAAAATAAATAAAAAACATATAAAACTTAAAGACGGCATAGATTATTTTGAAATACTCTTAGAAAAGAAACAGACAGTGGAGTTTTAGTAATGATAAACACCATCATCTATCTATCACTATTTGTAAATATGACAAAGATACTCGCAAAAAAAAAAATATATATATATATATATATATGCAAACTAAAAAGAGAGAAAACATACCGAGTGAATGAAAAAAAAAAAGATTTGTGAGAGGGAGAAAAAGACGTGCGCTAATTAGCCCGGAAGTTGACATTTTTGCTAGACAAAACAAAAAAAGAAGAAACAAACAACTTTAAGGAAAAAGAGAAAATAAAAAAAAAAAGATTTCTTTTCTCGGATCTATATATTAATTTTTAAATTATTCATAAATCTCTCTATCTTATTACAACAACAATAATACTAATTAAATTAAAATTCAATCAACATTTTCTCCTAATTATTTTTCTAAATGATAAATTTAATATTAAATTAATTATTCTGTTGATGCAAACAAACAAACCATATAATACACAAAACCAATGATTTGCAACAACAATACATTGGATATTCGATTTCCTTCCAAATTTAATTGGAATAAAGGAAAATAGTAGGTGAGTGGTTGGCATAAATGTTTCAAAAACTATATTAATATTTTAGTATGATTGGTTCCATCTTCGTTTCAATAATAATAATAATAATAATAATAATAATAATAATAATAATAATAATAATTTAAAAATTATAAACCGATTGAATTGGTTTTAATCTCATATTTTGTTTTTTTATTGATTTAACTATTCACTTATAAATTAATTAATTTCTGTATAAATCAATTTTCAATCCAAATAATCCATCCATCACCATACTCTGATTCCAAAAGCAAAGGATGTTATGAGAAAGAATACAAAATTTTTAAAGTTGATTTAAAATGCAAATGGCAGTTAGAGCATCCCAACAACCAGAAATTAATTGACATGTGGACAAATTAGAAAAAAGATTAGGCTCTGTCCCCTTTTAACGGTCAAGTAGTAGCTGGATCCACATTGGCTTAAAAGCAAGTGAGCTGTAACTTGGACGCCAAATGCCGGTTTTTGTGGCTTTGGATGTTTCTTTTTATAATACCTGCATTCCTCTTTGCTCTCAAAAATCATTCTTCATTTTACATCCTCCCATGGCCGCCGCACCACAAGAAAAACCAATCCACGCCAAAGAAACCTGGCCATTAAGAAACGACGGAAACGAAGACTACTCCCAAGATTTCGAAGACCCGGATTCGTCCTTCGGCTGCGGTTGTTTCCGGGGACTTTTCCGGTGGCGGTTCCGGCTCGAAGGGCAGGGGTACTTGCTGCAACAAGAAGAGGCAAAAGAAAGCTGGTTGAAGAGGAAAGCCAAGGAACTGAAAGAGGTATCGGAGGTATTGGCAGGGCCCAAGTGGAAGAATTTCATACGAAGGTTCAGCGTTTATGGAGCCAACAAAAAAAGGAGGTCGACGATGAAGATGCAGTATGATATTCAGAGCTATGAACTCAATTTCGATGAAGGGATCCATAGAGAAGCTGATGCTGCTTTCCTTGATTTCTCTGCTAGATTTGCAGCTCCATGTGGGATCAACAAAGGGTAGAGAGTGAGAGAGGTTGGGGGCTTAAATTTAATATAAATTTTTTGAGGGGGTGAAAAAGAAATTTTACCATTACATTGGTTTATAAGTTTATTTGCCCTGAATTGTTGTAAGACCATTCTTTTTGTACATTGTTCATAATCGTCATATGTTTTTTACAGTGTCTTCATATACGGCCAATGATAAATGTTAATGAAAATCGGTTTGTTTTGGTGTAGTTACTTGTTTGGCATAATTTCAATCTTACCTCCTATTCTTTTATCACTTTGGTTTTTATCCTTTTTTTTTTCTTTTAAAATTACTTTATTCCTCGATCTTCAATTCTCAGTTATATTACTTTTTGTTAAAAAAAAAAAAAAACTTATTGGACTATTAAAAACTTAATGGTGTTGACATGGTATCTTGTGTATACTGTGTTACAATTTATGTTTATTTTATTGTTGATGTGGATAATTCTTTTAAAATTTTTATGAAGTTTTATTAAGTATATGTGAACTGTCATATAAATTACTACATGTGCCATTAAAATTTTACGAGTCCAATTATTTTTTCTTATAAAAGAAGGGATAAAATGCAAAATTACAAATGAACTTTGGTTCAACGTGCATTATTATATATGGACTTCTATTTTGTGTAATTTTACATATGATATTTTAGTTTAATTTAATTTTTACCAACTATTAACACAATTATCGATATAGCATCAGTAAAAGTACCATAAAATTCCAAGTACTATACTTGAATTGCATATTAGCCATTCTACTAAAAAATGAACAAATTAGTCCTTCTACATTAGATAAATGAGCAAAACAGTCCCTCTATTAAAATCTGGTGTTCATATGTAATGTATAATAATAAATTTAGCCCTCAATATTTACAAATTTATTCAATGTGACCCCTACTCTTTTATTGGAAGTAAATTAAAAAATTTTGAAACTAATAAGGGTAAAATGTGAACAAAGCCTTAGTAACAAATTAAAAATCAAAATTTTAATTTTAGAAAAACTAAACTATATCAAATTAAAAATGAGATTAAGTCTTAAATTTAATCATAATAGAAGGACTAAAAATAAAATTAGACTGATTTAATTCTATTCCAATTGCCCATTACAGTTGGGTACGCTTTTTGAAAACAGACAAAGGAGATTTTGGGGATCTCCAAAGTCCAAACTTCCATAAAAGGTCAAATTAGAGTGGACATCCATATTTCGAAAGTCCCACCCACCTACTCCAATCAACAAAATAATGCACGTTGAAGATTTTTCACCTATTCAAGGGACAGCGAAGTTTCATACCTCGGATTATCTGATCAGACTCAAAGATTTACTTAAAAAAATAAGATGGTTTCAACAAATTATTAAGCTTAAAAGTAAAATTTAAGACATGTTTTTTATACAAGATGAGTCTTGGACAATATTTATTTGACTTGAATTTAATTTGATCTGGCTTGAATAAATTATGTTATAAAAAATACTATATTAATTATATTTATATTTATATTTATATTAAATAATTAACTTAATAACAATTAAATTCATTATTCAAAACTTGAAAAAAATAACTTAAGCAACTAAATAACCCAACCAAAAATATAAAATGTTAAAATTTATATTTAATACAATAAAATATTTATTATATTTATAGTAGGATTTTATAATATAAATATTTTTTAATATGTTAGAAAAATTTTATTCCAATATATTTTAGTGCATTGTATTTTTAAAAAAATTAATTTTAAATAAAAATAATTTAAAAAATTCAAATATAGCTTGGCCGGGCTGAGCCTGGATTTATCTTTCTTAAATTGACTCGGGTTGAGCAAAAGTAAGCCTATTTTTCGGTCCGGATCAGGCTAGAACTTAAAATTTTAGTTTGGATACATTGTATGGATCCGACTCAACCCATGAGGACTTGTAGAGTGAATATCCTATTTCAAAAGAAATAATTTTTATATTTAAATTTAATTATAAAAAAATATAGATATGAATATAAATATATTTTTATTAATTGGAGCCAGGCTGTATATAAATCTTAATCAGATCCAGTGTGGATGGGGTGGGATGCCCGGCCATGACCCCTCTCCACAATGCTATCTATTATTCTAGCTTAGATTTCGCTGTAGTTCTCATTGAGACTTAGGGAGGTCTTCCCCTATTTTTAAGATGCATGACTTTCTTTTTTAATAAGAGGAAGGGATAAAGAGGTTTAGGGATGGAATTCCTAATTAATGTTAACTAAAAATTTGACATCCAATTTTTTAAACCAAAAACATTAAGATTTAATTATTATTATGAAGGCACATCATTGAAAGGGTAAGAATAAAAAAAAAAAAAAAAACAAAGCCTTAAAAGAAGGCTTTTCACACACATGCTATCAAATATGAGTGCTTTATATGTTAACATTGTTGCAAATTCAACATGTACATTAGAAATGCTGAAATGATCTACCATAACTGTTAAAAGGAATATAAATTATGCCAACTTTATTACACTGTACACTCACTACTCACTACCCTTATTCACAGGGACCCAAATAAGAGTAACCAAAATTCATAATCTAACAATACAAATTAACCCTTTCCTTTCTCCCCACTAAAGTTGCAATAATATAATCCCTAAAACTATTGCATGCCCACCACATTACGTATGTTTGGCTTTCTATGTAGTATGTTTGGGTTTGTCGTGTCGGTGAAGACGATCGCCGTTTTGTGTGTTTCTTTTTTTAATTTCAGTTTTCACCTGCAATACTGAAATTAAGGTTGGTAAACTTGGTATATGTTAAAAAAAAAAGAGACATGGAATTATATGTGTATATACCTTTTACGTTTGGTCTTCAAGGCGGTAGAAGTAGATGGATTAGTATGCCAGTTTCTTTTCCTTTGATTGATGAACCAATTGTTTATCTGTTTTAATTGTAACCCTGTTTCTTGAACCAACCTTGCCTTATCTTCCTCCTGAAATTAAATTTTTTTTTTGTTTGATTAATATTAATTCAGGGTTGGAATTAGAGTTTTCTTTTCGAAGGTGAAATGTATATCTTACCATTACACCCAACCCAACATTAATAAAAATTATAAGGCGGTTACAAAGTGATTAAAATTATGATTTTTATCTCAATAATAAATTCAATTTAGAGATTTAACTTCACAAAATTTACTTCTTCTATATTATTAAATTATGCTTTAATCCTAACTACCAACACCGTTAAAAAGAAATCTTGTTAATAGCTTGATATGTATTAAAAATAAATAAATCTTAAACCCCTATGTGAAATTATCATTACCACTATAGTTATTTTTAACTAATTTATCAATTTAAAAAATAATTCTAATTCAACCTCAATATTTTATTTTATTTTTAATTTAAAAATCCACATAAGCCATTGAGGATGTTAGTGAATTAAATTAAAACATAATAGTAGAGACCATGTCATCACAAATTAAAATATAATAAATAAATCTTCAATTTTTATAAGGATGATCATTCTAGAATAGTAATATTGGTTCTAAGACTAGAGTTATTGATATACAGGATCAACAGATGTGGAGAAAGAGGAAAAAGGTGTCGTGATGAAGAAACAAGAGGAAGAAAATAATAAAATGGAGTGTTCGGGGTGCTGTCCCCCTATAGAGGGTCTTTAAATATATATATATAAGAGAATTTTTTAATTGGATTCTAGATCGAATTTCGAATCGAATTATGATATATTTTATTATAATTGTATAATAACAATCTTTTAAAATACTATCATCTTAAACTTGATATTTGATCATCATCTTTTTGTCATCTTAGTTGACAACAAGGTCGTTGGCCTTTCTTAGTTAAGTGGACTCGTGTGAATTTTAATCCCTTTTAATTGTTATGTAATCAATCTAGACCTTTTCTAGAGAATTTTTTTTTTGAAAATCTTTGACCCTCCAATATTGTATTGGAATGCAGTTGATGGTTGAGCTAGAAGTAGAACTTACAGTAGGGTATGGCCACTTGGAATGTGCCTGCCACCAAGCTTTTAAAACGGACGTCGTATCCCCTGGAAGCTTTCCTGCCCTTCTCTTACGTAAAATTTCCTCCCTTATGTCAACAATCTTCTCTTTGTAACCCTGTAAGAAGTATAAAAAAATTAAGCCACAATTGAATTGCGACATTTAAAAAAAAAAAAAAATCATCAAATTTTGTTACCTGTTTGAGTTCGTGTTTGAGTTCCCGTCTCACACGCTCCATCAAAGACCTTTCAGTCTCTGTCGGGATGAGAGGGCCAAATCCCATTGAATCAGGACCGTCGAAACTTGCATCAAACAAGTTTGCATCACTCTCCACTTGGTCTTCGTCATCATCTGACATTGTTGCCCCCGTACCTTCCCCCGGTGAAACTCCTGTTTACGTGTCAACTATGTCACTCCGACTCCTAAGTGTAGGATATTGATCCGATTATAGGTTTATATATTTAGAGGATTGAGTATTTATATACATGCATGCGAAATAAAGAAATTGGTGTTGGCCAAAACTAAAACTTTAATTTAAAAGGGCTTCAATGTCTCTTTGATTACGCCTTGAGAAAGCATGGGATACCAATGGATTAGTATAAAGCAAGAAATTGAAGGCAGCTATAAACAAAAATACCTGTTAAGCTCTGTAAGGATTGTTCAATTTCCCAGCATGCCATTACTGCTTCCATTGCATGGACCCGAACATGTTGTTGCAATTGTTCTTTAAACGAACATAGCAATACAACATATTGCGTCTACATTAGAAAGCAATACCATCAAATTTTAATTTCTTCAAACCTTTCTAATGACTTCATTTTGGACTTAAATGCCACCCATATTTATAACTGATTGTAAATACTATAGTGGTGGAATATTGCATTAAGTTTTGGGGGTTAATTAAAATTTTTCAAAAGTAATGAATTTTTTAAAAATTAAATAAAGAGGGGTCTGGTTTAAATTTAAAAAAAAATAATGGTAATTTTCAAAAATTTTAAAAGATTTAATTAAAATTTTCAAAATTTTTGTAGGACTCAATTATAATTCTAAAAAAATTTACAAGTCTAAGTAAAGTTTTTAAAATATTTGAAGGGTTGAATGACAATCTCAAATTGTTGGCCCCCTTTGGCTGCTCTTATATTCCGCCCTAAACTTATATACATATTTATAATTTAATCCATATGTTTTGAATATATTCTAAATTATATTTGAGGTTGTATTGGACGTCCAAGCTAATGGTTAGATTGATAAAAAGATTTTATTGGTAAGACATTTATAGTTAAGGGACTCAATTAAAATATTTAAAAGATTTAGAAATCAATTTAAAATTTAAATCATAGTTTTAGATGTTTGGAGAAATTAACCCAAAAACTAATATAAATGGAAACGCCGCTTCACTTTAATCCTCAAAATTGAGTGATGAAAACGCCAATACCCTCAAGTTTAGCAACAAAATTCAAGACAACATTAGAAAACAATTAATTAAAAAAATGTTCCATTCAGGGGCCGGCCCCGAAAGTTGTGAAAAGCAACTTAATTTCACTTTTAAAATTTTGAAAAGGCATAATAATTTATTTAATTTTATAATTTTATAAAAAAATTATTTTATTAATTTTTATTTTTAATTTTATATTATTTATTAAATTATTCTAAAATAAATAAATTAAAAAATTAAAAGTCTAAAATATACATATGAATAGCCATTTAAATACCATATAAAATTTTAAAAATTTGATATAATGATAAAAATATATTTTAAAAATTTTAAAAATTAATTAATTGTAATGTAATTTCAAGAATTAAAAGAGAGAAAAAAAAGACTAAAATAATTTATTTTATAAATCTTCTCTTAAAAAATTCTCATCAATATTTGGTTGGTAATTAAAAAAAAAAAAAAACCTGATTCTAGTGGGTGATTAATCACAAATGTTTTCCAAAAGAGCAATAAAAAATTCATTAACTTTTAAAACCCAGAAAGGCAATTAAATTCTTTTTCATTTGCCACTGGGAATAAATTAGCAATTTGTGTAGTAGTAGCTTACCATGAACTGATCGAGTTCTTTGTCGTCCGCAACCAAGCCCTGGGCTGCGCCGCCGAGAGCGGAGTACTTGGTCACCAAGTGCTGCGACTGAGCCAGCTGAGCGTCGATCCTCGGGAGCTGGTCCACCGGCGTGGCGATCCTAAGACACGACACGTGCGCCGACAGTAGCTGCTCGTACAAAGGGTGGGCTAATATCTCCGCCTTGCACCTCGCATTTTGCCAATTCACCGCCGCATCTCCTCCGCTTTGCACCACGACGCCTTCGCTCTTGTTCATGGTCTCGCTGTTGCTGTTCTTCAATTCCCCAGATTCCACGGCGACCATGGAGTCCCCACCACGTCCTGCTGATGCTGCTGCTGCGGTGGCCGCCACGTCTTGGATGACATCGCTGTGGTTGCGTTGAAGAAGCGAAGACGACGAGCGCGATAGCCACCGGTTCGGGGCTTGGTGACCCGCGGCGTTGGAGTCTGAAACAGTTTCCGCAATATGAAGGTTGAGGAAGCTCGGGTGATCAGAAAAATGATCACCGTGGGCCTGCGGTGGTGGCTGAGTCTGCTCCGAACGGAGGAGGGCGGCGTTTAACCAATTGGGACCGCCGGTTTCCGGAAATTGCGCCGGTTGTCGTTGGTGGTGGTGGTGGTCGGCGAAGTGAGGATGGAGAGGTAGGTCTTGGGAGGAAAGGTGGTTGTGGTGAATCGACATGAATGTAGCCAAATCGACTGCGCCTGGATGATTATGAATTCATGGTTGTATTTATAGAGAAATTTGTATTATTGAAGCATAAGTGAAAAAGGTAAGAAATTATTACAAGTACTGAGTTACTGTAAGAAACGTGTTTGATGGGAGAGTTTTGAGAGAATGGGAAAAGTATAGTTTTGAAGGAGAAGCTGTTTTCAGGTCAAGAAATCTTGCTTATATAATGAAAATGGTGTGAAAGCTGAAAGGCCACTCTTTTCATTTTTTTTCCTTATTTATTTATTTCATATTATGAAAAATGGTGGCAGGAGGTGAGGGGGACCAAGACCTTTTTTATGCATTAAAGGCCAAAACTAAAGTGTCCCTGTGTTGATTTGTGACAATTTTAAGGTTGGGTTCCCATTAATTTAAATATTAAACTCTTTGCTGTTGTTGTAATATTGAGGTTAGATTTTGTTATATGTGTAGCTTCTACTTTAATTTCATACATTTGTAAGTTTTTCTATTTTTTGAAAAGTTAGTTATTTTCATATATTACTGATAGAAATATGAGTTAATATATAGATTTAACGGCTCTATTTGTGTCAAAACAAAAATTTCAAAGTTTGAAAAATATCAATTGAATAATATAGACTAAATCTACGACTTTACGCATTGCACAAGACTAAACGCAAAATTTAACCGTTGAGATTTAACTATTACCTTTTGGATTAATATTAAAACTTCAAATTTCGAAAAACATAAAGACTAAAATTAATAAATTTAAAACCTACAAAAACTAAATTCACAATATAAACCAAAAGTTAAACGATTAGTCTCTAAAGTCAATAAATATATGTAGGGATAATTCAAAATAACTATAAAAAATAGCTTTTTTCATCTTGGTTTTAAAATTTATTTTGCTCTATATTAGTTTTAAAGTTGACAACTTTTCTCAATTTGTTCCATGAATTTGAATTTAGTTAAGAGTATGATGAATATAGAAAAAAAGGTTATCAAGTTTTGTTACTTTATCCTTTTATAAAAGATTGGTTGGAGATCAATAATTGAAAGCCAATATTTCTTCTTTTATTGGGAAATGTTTTATAATCTCCAACACAGAGAAAAATGTCATAGTAGTTATAGCATTTAGGATAACTTAATTTGAATGTTTTTTTTTTTTTAAATAATTGGAGGGGAATGGGTGTCTAGGATTTGGTGATAATTAAGGTTTGATTTCAAAACAAATCATTTCTCACTATACCATAGGCTCAACTGGTAGATTAAACCATGATTTTGATATTTTTATTAAGTTTTAAATTTTAAAATTTAATTTCTATAATTCAAATTGGATGTTTTGATCCTCCTACTTTTAAAATGTAATTCAAATTGACTTGTTTTGATACTTGTTTAAATTATTAGACCCTTAATCATTTTGTTATTATGTAAATTTTATTGGATTATGTTAATTTACTTTGATTTTTTTAAAAAAATACATTTAGATATGTTATTAGTCCTTATATTTTGATAAAATTTAAAATTTAGTTCCTATATTTAAAAAGTTATTAAGTCTGACTCTTTTAATTTAAACATTTTAGTCCAACATTAATTTTGTTAGTATTCTTTGTTAAAATTTGTCAATTTGACATAGTAGTTACGTTGCCCTCATAAGATGTGATATATGATTGACGAAAAATAAACATGTTAATAAATTTTGACAAAAACTATCAACAATAATAATGATTGAACTAAGATTCTCAAATTGTACAAGTAAGAGGATTGAATTTTAACTATAAAAGTATAGGGGAAAAGTCACAAATTTTATAGAAGTACAAGGACTAATAACATATTTTTAACCTTTAAAAAATACCTTTAAGCATTATACATAAGCAGTACAACAAAATATTGATAATGTTAACAGTATCAACTACCTAAATATTATAAATATAATTAAATAAAAATTATACTGAAAAAGTAAAAATACAAAAATTCTAAATTTTAGCATTGTAGAGGAACTAAAAATTAAATTTGGCATAGTTTTTAAAATATATTGTTTGATACATAAGTTGTGGAGTTTTTTTAACTTTAGAAACCAGATTAAAAAACTCTCATGTGTCATTTATATGTGGGTTAGTATTTGATTCACCAGTAATGTATTTTTTTTTATTCCATAAGTAGTTCTAAAAAATTGACATGTGCTTCTTTTTTTTTAAAACAATTATTTTTAAAGATTATACTATACTCTTGTAAGACACTTGCCAACCTCTTGACACTTCTTGGAGTGTAAAAACTCCACTATAGTATACTCTTTTTTCCATAATCAACCTTAAAAAATTGTCATGTAGCTTTTTTCTTAAAATATATATATATATATTAATATTTTACTATACCCTTAGAAGACACTTGTCAACCCGCTCACCCCTCTTATGGAGTCTAAAAGTTGCACTGGTAGTGTACCAAATGAATTCCCTTATTCTAAATATCAATTAAGGACATTTGTCTGCGTCTTAATCTCACTTGTGGAGTTAAAAAAACTCTACCGCCTGTGTATAAATGAATTATCTTAATATTTAATTGATCTCTTGAACTTTTTTCTTGGAAATGTTTACAAGTACAACTATAGTCATAAGTACAATACAAACCACAAACAATACATATTTGATCAATTAGAACTAAAATAAACTCAACACAAAGTACAATAAACTATGAAAATCCAAATATATCCGAATATAGATAAAAATTAATATAAAAAGGATTCACAAATGGTGAGACTTAAACTCAAAATAAATTAAAAGAAAATTCTTACACAATATTTACGTATGATAAAACTCAAATATGAATGCTCAAAGTCTCGAGATTTCAACTTTTACCATTATTGTTAAAACTGAAAAAAGGGAAAATATAAAGGGAGTGAAAAACAGAAAATAACAGAAACTACCGACTTAACATTTAGCAAAGTAGGCTGTTTTTCCCAAATTTAGGGAAATAGATCGATTGGATGCGTTTTCGTCCAACGGTAACTTTTCCCAATGATAAAAAAATCTAATGGATAATTTTTTTCAAACGGCTAATTTGTTTGCTATATAAATCAAATTCATTTTCTTTCTTTTGCATTCAAATCCTATTCTTTCAATTCATCTATTCTCTCAATTATTTAGTTCTCAAATTTTCATTCAAATTCTTGTTGTTTTATTTTTATATTTCGTAATTTCTTTGATTTTATTTGATTTTTATAATGGCAATGCCACTTATTCCTTTGGATGACAAACACATTTTCGGCGTCCAATTGCAAATGGTAAGAATTTTTTTAATTTTGTTTAATTTAATTATTAAGTTGTTAACTTTATTAATTTTATAATTTGTTTATGTTTATATAATCAGATCGAAAATCAAATTCTTGATATGTACATATACAATTTAAGTGTGAGGGCACTGTGTGTTATTGAACAACATTTGCAAGATGAGAGATTCTTGTACGTGTCTCTATACTCGGAGGGACTAAATTGGATCCCACACTTATCAATGTTTTGGTGGAAAGATGGAGACTCGAGACACATGCATTCTATCTTCTCTGTGGTAAGTGTACGATTACACTTGAGGACATAACTTTACGACTCGACTTATTAGTGGATGGGGTAGCCGTTATGGGGGTATTGGGCGTTGGCGATTGGAGCGCAATTTGCAAGCAACTATTAGACAAGGTGTCGAACAAGTTTCATGGTAGTCGAATAGAGATGAAATTGTTAAAAGACAATTTCAATTATATTGACAACTTGGTGAGTGATGTTGAAAGACAATAATACCTATAAGCATTCATCATAAGGTTAATCAGGGGGTTTTCTAATGCTAGATAAATCTTGAAATCTAGTACATTTAAGGTGGCTACTACAATTCATTGACTTGAAAGAAACGAGGTGACTTAATTGGGGATCAATTGTGATAGCGACATTGTATTGAGAGATGTGTTAGGCGACAAAACCACAAAAAATTAAAATCGATGGTTGCATACTCCTTCATTTATGAGCATGGTATTGACTACCATTTTTATGTCCCCGAGTAAACGCCCCTTAAGAATTTCACTCGTAATAAGGTAAAAATTCTCTTGATAATATAATTATCATAATATTTTTTCATTATTATATATTTAAAATAACATATTATTTGAATAGGTGGAATAATGAGGCAAGTCATGTGGGTATAACAGAGGAGCTCAAAGATATTCGGCTATTGTGAGATCAACGATCGAAAGTCGAGGTTAGTTTTTGAATTTTTTAATTATATAATGTTTATGTAAGTATTTGAGATTTAATATTAGGTACTTAATAAAATTAATGATTTCACACTATAGTTTGAATGGATGCCATATGCTGATTTAAGAATTCAAGAAAGCACCCTGATTAAATTTTTGACAAATTGCAATATCTGGCACGTTAATGTGCCATTGTTAGTTTATGCGACAATCAAGAAGCACAAATCTAATCGAGTGATGCGTCAGTTCGAGTTTAGGCAAAGTATTCCATCGTCACCCAAGGAGCTTGAAGAACTGCACAAGATTGACTTGCAGAGGAGAACCGATAAAGATTGGCTAAAATTCCACACCAAATATATCTACATTTGGTAACTTAAGTACGATTTCATACCTATGCATGAACCAATTCTCCCACCGAATTTGGCGACCTCTCTAGATTACATGACATGATCTAGACATCACAGTAAGTCATTACTGGAGGAGGAAAGGAGTAGACAACGTTGTTGTAGGAGGCCAAGATGACCCTACATGAGGCCGCGATCGGGAGTACATGCCTACATAGAGTTATTATCTTCTTTAACCCCACAAGAGGTACCGATGGATGCGCCACCTCCTGGTCAGTAAGGTTTATATTATTTTGGTGTTTTCACTATCCCTATTTTTTTTACACAAACACCACATTATGCACCATCTCGAATGAAGCGCTCGAGATAAGTATATGAGTAGAATTCGACCGACCTTTTGGCTTGCGACACAACAAAATATTCGATACCAACTCGAATGAAGCGCTCGAGATGAGTAAACACATACTTTTTTTTGGGACCAGTGGGAATTCAAATTTCCATACTTTATATATGCGTTTTAGTTTGTACACTTCATCAACATATCTCATGCAATCTAGTCGTGCTGAGACACATCTAACAATTGTATGTGCGCATGGAAAATGAAGTGTTTGAAATCTTCCACAGTAGTATATCTTTCGTCCTAGGTATATACGGTACAATCCCTCAATAATACTTTCATTGGGTCTATGGAAATCTGTAGCCCGAAATATTTGATTTGGATGTAAGTGATACACTGCAGACATAGAGTTTCTCTTTCTGCATTTTCTCTAATTTCTTTTATCACCTCCTCGCACCAAACGTGATCGCCCTTTATTTGTCCAACATATTTTTTTGCTCGCTTTGAAAATAAGACTGCTAAGCGAAAATATGTTTCTTTGACCACTGAGGTTATCGGCAAGTGACACGTCCCCCTTAATATGGAATACTAGGTTTGTTGCCATGTGTTTGTATCGTAGACCTCCATCATATGATTAAGTCCATTGTTCATTGGGTATTCCATTGAAGTATTGGGTATCGTGTTTGTTTATAGCCTATAAGTTCTCCAACATTTCATGAAAATGATCTTAGACGAGCTTATACCCTGTCAAAGAAAATAAAGAGTATATCCATGAATGCAAACAATATATATGTTAAAAAATGATATAGAAAATAGTAGCTACTACATACCGTTGTTAATAATATGTTGCCGCTTAACATCCTTATAATATTGGCTTATGTAGTTAGACCCTATTTGTCGTATACAATACTTATGGTGTGCACGGTACCAGAAGCTTCCACGCCAATCAATTGCAATATGTATTTCAGGCCTCTTATAAAAAATTATGCATATATCATGTTACGACACAACATGCTTTCTTAAGTTAATAAAAAAGAAGTCCTAAGCATCAACAGATTCTCCTTCTCTTATTACGGAAACTATTGACAGAAATTTTCAATTACCATCCTATGCAACAACCAACAACAACCGATGCTCATATCTCCCATACATGAATGTGCTACCAATTTGGACCAATGGCTTACAAAACTGAAATGTTGCAATGCATTTCTTGAATATCCAATAATCATTCGTCATAATACGCAAGTTCCATTTGTAGATCAGTTATGGTACCTAGGATGTACTAATTCAGTACCTGACACCCTTGCCACAAATCATTATATGATTTATCCCATTCGTTTTGCATTTTTTTCATAGCTTTCTATTTTGCAACCCATGTCTTGTAGTACGACACGGTGTAATCGTACTTGCTACAAATATTAACAATCAAAACTGACATAGAAATCTTAGGACTCTCTTTCACTATAGGTAAGATAGTGTCAGAGATCATGTCAGAATCCAATTTGGGATGATCTTATGACATACATGCAACAACACAAGTATTTCAGAATGAGTAAGACAATGTTAGAGAGAAGGCAGAATCCAATCTTAGATAATCATATGATGTAACCTGCAACAACACAAGCATGTGGAACATTATATTTCTTAATTTTTTAGAACCCCTCTTTTTTCTCATAGATGCCATGAATTTGCATGGACATCTATTGTCACGTATTGCACACTTGGCCTTAAATTTTTTGATCGGGATTTAACATGGATGTTGACCCCATACTTTATGCGATATCGCTTAACCGTAACAATAAAAGCATTTTTTGAGGAAAACTCCATTCCAACTTGTAAATCACCAACATTTAATGAAGAACTTACATGGCCTGATCTTCTATAAGAAAGTTTTGGAAATTCTAACCAACCTTCAACATGAAGGTCGACATTAAGCATTTGGTGTAAAATCAGGTTGAGTTCCTTCACCGGTATAGGTTGTAGGGAGTATATCATCCATTATTGTAAACCTTACGTTAAAATCAAAATCACTTGCGGATTGCCCACCAGTGTAACTTGATAGCATACCTATATAAGTGTTTCAAACATAGAACATTGGCGTTCAGAAGTTGAAATCAAAAGCACTCAAAGAATGTCGTGTTGAGGTGTTGAAGTTCGAGTAACCAACTAACTTGTTTTAACCAAATAACCTATTTCACATATTTAAAACCAAAACATTATATAGAAAAATGAGTACGCATTATCCAAATTAAAACGACACTTGAACCATTTACTTTTTTAGGTCGATTTTTGAAATTTAGATTTTTAACATAACCAAACTTTTTCTTATGCAAATTTCCTTATAAAAATGAGGGCTGAAACCGATGAATGTCTTTCCATTGATGATTCCAATATTTTCGAATAGGAGTTTTGTAACAATGCTGTGAACCCATCGCACAACTGTGTGGTTGGACTTTCTGCTTATTGTTGAATTCGAAACATCTTCATCGATGTCGACAAAGTCGACATATAACTCTAGTATAGCATTTCCACTAGAGTAATGCGAATTGAGCATCGTCCCGACCTTTATGTTGCTTGTGAGCTCAAATATATCATATTTAATGGGGTTTAGTGACATTAGATATCTATATTTCAAGCTCGAAATTATTCTCTAGCTTGAACTTGCCACTTTCCTCCTAATTTTTGACTAAATCTCGTGTAATTTTATGCTTTGTGTGAAAGCCAATTCTGAAGATTGGATTGATGCAAAAACGACCTTAATTTCAGTGTTACAAATTTAATCATCGTAATAAGTAATAACTCTAATTCATCTAATTATCTTCAACCAAATAGCCTATTTTACATGTTTACAACCAAAATATTATATAGAAAAATGAGTACTCATTATCCAAATTAAAATGACACAAACTAATTTGTTTGATCGATTTTTGAAATTTAGATTTTTAACATAAATAATCTTTTCCTTATGCAAATTTCAATATGAAACCTATACATAGAATGTGTTCATTTTATAGGAAATACTACCCTTAAATATCAAACAAAACTTCAAAATGTTGAAAAATATTGGAAATGATAAGTATAGAAAATGCTTCTAACAAGAATCATTTTTTTGAAAAGTCTGAACAGTTTTTAACAGACACTTCTTGTTAGAAGCATATTTTTTTAAAAAATTGGAATGTGATGTCTGAATGTTATTGGGAATTCTCTGGCTCAAGAATCTTTGGTCTAGGGTTAGGGTTAGGGTTATGAATTTTTTTACGGGTTAGGGTTGAAAATTTGAGGGAAGAAAACGCGTTTTGAAGGACGCATTTTCAATTGAGATGATAGTAAAGACACCAAAAGCATGCCCTGTAGGATACGCTTACAGCTTGCCTGATAGCCACCTTAGATGAAAACGTGTCCTATAAGGCACGCTTTCATCGTTCTTGTTGCCTTCTCAGTTGAAAACGCCTACTACCTTACCTCACATTTTCAACACTAACCCAAACCCGTGAAAAAATTTCAAAAACCAAGAATCCTGGGATAATTTTCAGATATTCTATCCCGAGGATCTCGGACGATCATGGGTTTTCACATAATTTTTTTTAATTTCCCCTTAGTTGCCTATATAAAAAGGGTTTTGCTCCCCCTACTTTATCAACTCTTCGCCCACTGTCCTTTAAAAGATAAAAAATTCTCTTTTAAATTATTATTTTTTGTTTGAGTGTTGAAATTTTAGAGGGAAAAATTTATTTATATTTGTGTTTGATGGAGACATTTTGATAGTTTGAAGGCGTATTTGAGTTCACGGTGAAGTGGTGGCACTCAAAGAGCCACATATTTCATCTGCTTTATGGAGATCAAACCATCACCTTAGAAGCCCATCGCGTTGCAACTTGGGCTCTAAGTTTACGGTGGTTATACAGTTACGTGTTGAAGTATAACTATAGCTCCAAATTGATGATGGTTATGCAGTCACGAGTTCAAGTATAACTCGGGCCCAAGTTGACGGTGGTTATACGGTCATAAGCTCAAGTTTAATTCTACAGGATGAGGATGCTTTATAAACCTCATACATAAGTATGAGACCATAATCATAAGGAAAAACAAATGCGCTTTCCAGTATAATCAACTTATTCTTTTTTTCCATCTCCAACAAAGGTAATATCCTTGACCTCATTGTTACTATAACCTATGACAGAGTTGGGGACAATGAGACTTTCAAGGGGATGAGTGACTGTGACATTGAAGAAAAGCTAAAATGTGAATCGAGGTGGTAGCAATTGTTGTGATTAAAGAACTCATTAATAACTATAGCCGTTGCCACTCTGTAACACTCAAATCTATCGGGTTCTAAAATTGGTGAATAAATCAAGTAATACTCTGAGTGGCATAGTATTATCCTCCCAACCAATGCTCTTGGCGTATAAAAGTGGGCGCTTAGTAGATATTGGATTATTGCGAGGGATTGACCTTAGAAAGGATAAATTGTTAAGAAAATGAGCTTGGTAATGAATTAAGAAATTTCAGGTAATTGGGTTGTCACCGTAAAGTATTGTACACCAAGTTTGGTTAGTCACGGTATTGGTTACGTTCTAACCAGGTGGTTAGGAACGAACGATGGAATGAACCCAAAAATATTATTATATAGAAATGTTAGATTTTCGTACACATCTCTCTACAGCTGTAAACCACTTCTATGACAGATTGAACATGATTATGACGTGTGTTAAGTTTCCATAAGGATAAAAGTTTCATATCTAGATAATAATGTTAGGAAAAATGAGAGTTTTTATTCTTCATTCTTCAAAAAGTATTTCTTTATAGATCTAAAAGAACCTAGGGAAATCCCTTCTTCCACTTAAGATAAGTTGTAGATCCGGATCTCTGTCGGAGAATGCTCCATGTCAAGGTAAGATTTATGGCCTTACATGCTATGATTGTGAAAGAGTAAATCCGTTTAACTTGGTAAGATGGATAATATAAGATCTTATTCGGGGATTTTGATGCTAGAGATGACAGAAAAAAGGGTACATGAATAAATCTTGATGAATTTCCATATTTTGTAAAAGTAAGTGCTGCTGATTAGTATAGGGAAGTCTGGGTTTAGAGTTTGATGTTGCAAAAGATGAAAATCAAGTGAGTCCCCAAAGCTGACTCTTGTGTGTATATAATATATTCTAGATGCTTTTGTGTAATATCGTATGGATTGTGAAACTGACCTTAGAAAATACGATGTATAGAGTATTCTATGGTATGTATGGTTGCGATATTTGTATGATTGGTTATACCATAATTAACAAGTACCTTTACATTAGAGTAAGATTATACAAATATGATTAAAATATGTAAGAAGGGTTATGTGTTTGTCTGTTTGGTATATAAGAACGGGTCAAAGAACTAAGTAATAATGTGGTATAAATACATGAAAGTTTGTCAAGTAAGTCTGTGTTTGTCTCCGTAGAGTCATCTAAAGGGGTTTGTTAGGACCGTAAATATGATCTCTGAAAGGAAGAATCCATGGCCATGGCACCATATCATGTAAGATCATATCTGGTGGGTTATAACATCATATGGAAAGAACTGAAGAAAGGTTATCACCTAACAGGGTTCTCTGTGTGACCCAAAAAGATGAGGGGCGAACCTCACCGAGTGTGAGTGTAAGCGAATCTCTGTCGTAAGTGCCAGAAAAAAATGGAAGCCTTTGTGACGATCTAAAAGAAATGGAAGTCCTTATGGTGTATTCTAAAGAATGACCCATGTGGCAATCTTTTGTAGAAAATGCCTTTATGGCAGACCCTGAAAGAAATAAGTGATTTTTATGACGTATTTTGATGGAATGGAATTCTTAATGAATAAGGAAGGGGCAATATGAAAGGTGGATTATGGACTTATTGTATTCACGGTAAAGAATAAAAGGTATACCCTTGCAATAGGTTCTAAAGAAACATCCTATTAGGTGAATTCCATAAAGAAAGTTTTCACGGTACACGAAATCAGGCTACTCCTGTGGCATGCCCTGTATAGGCTCCCGAGAATAAACCATGAAGGATGCTCTTTGTGGCAAATTATGTGCTAAGTGAAAGACGTATTTCTTATTACTTTTAAATGTAAACAGCGAGAACAGTAAACACAAAATGTATCGATGTGTATTATGGTAAAGTACTCGAGATGATTAGGATTTTTGCAGAGCTGGAAATTCTAAGAGATATAGCACGGTAATGAGAAGGTATTCTAAATATGAACATAATTATAACACTCTTGAAAGAAGTATTGATCATCTATGTATGGGTCTTTTCCTGAAGTTGATGAAGTAATGACTTTGTGAACGGAGAATGTAGGTAAGGTCTCAAAGGCACTAAAGAGAAAGAAACAGTCTCAAAGTAAGGTATGGTAACGAACGTGAATAAAGAAACGGAGATAGAGACAATTTTTGTTAGAGACCCGATGAAGAATAAGAGCAACATGATGGTTCTTAAAACATTAAGTGCAGTGTGCAAGTAAGGTTCAGGTAAATAGTGTTCACCTCACTAAGTTCCATTGAACTTATCTCTATGTTATGTTTTAGGTGGTTTTAGGGGTCTTCACTTGGAGGGACAACGCTAGGGCTACACCAAGGAATAGCGAGGTGAGCTTTGTGCATATAGAGCAAGCTTGTTGGCGTGTGCGAGTCTGAGTTGTTTTATAAAGGCCTTTCACATGGATCAGTTGTAGTTAAATCAATCGTAGTTATAATTAAATTTTTTGATGTTGTTAATAAAATTTCATCACTGTTTATACTTACTCATTTTATTAAAGATATTCTTATATGGATCAGCTGTATTTGATTGAGATTTGGATAAGTAGAACTGAGTTTTAATTGTATAAAATCAGTAGTGCCCAAGATTCGGATTCAGATTATCGGGTTGAGTTTAGGTGTTACATGCCCCGACTCAATTTTTAGCTTTTTCTCCACTGTCACAATCACTAAGTCTTCTTACCCCCAACTTTGTCACAGGTTATGGACAATAAGGTTAAGGATACTACCTTTGGTGGAGTTGGAGAAAAATAATAAGTTGATTTTACTTTCCCTATGATCGTGGTCTCAAACTTATGTATAGGGTTTATAAAACATCCTTTTTCATTATCGTGAAACTTGAACTCATGACCGCATAAATACTATAACAACCTGTTTTTTAGTAGGATCAAAAACAGTAGTTTCGAGACCACAAATCCAATGAGTGAGTCTATAAATATTATTATTTAATATTTACTAGTCAAATATAGTATAATATTGAATTCTGATATGATAAATTTTGCTAATTGAATGAATAGTTGTACAAATGGTTTATCCCTAGAGTCAAGTGGTTTTGAAAAATGAGGTATCGGGACCTCATTTCTATAAAACGAGCCCATATTTACAAAGCGATTATATATGTGTATTGAAATTTGGTCTAGAAATTTTGATGTTTGGATAGTTAATTAAGTTGGTCTAGAAATTTTGATGTTTGGATAGTTAATTAAGTAAAAATGACTAAATTGTAAAAATTATATAATTGCTCGCTATTGATTTTTCTTAATTAAATGGCTTAAAAAGTAAAAGTGGGAGGTTTTATGTTGCAAATAGACCATAATTTAGTATTATGGATGGTAGGTAGAAGTTTTAGTTGAATTTTTTTATTAACTAAAATGTTAAATAATAAAATACGTTACATACAAAATTATAAATATCATCTTCCACCTAAATTCTTCACCGAATATATGAAAGAACAAAACCTTAGGAAGCCATTGTTAAACCTTCAAGGTTCGGACATTCATTTCCTTGCATGTAAGTCCCTCAATTATCCATTTTTAGTAATTTTTATATTTTTGAGATCGTTATAGCTTAATCTAGCTAACCTAAGGACTAATTCATAAAATTGTTAAATGTTTAGAAATATGCCATGGATGAATTTGTAATGTTTTTGAAGTTTGATGGTAGATTGTTAATCTTGATAGTTGATAGGATTATTTTGTAAAGTGGTTTTGGTTAATTTTAAAGTTTAAGGACTTAATTGCTAAAATAGTAAAGTTACATGAAATTTTTGTAAAAATATGATGAATATGGACTGTAAGGGGATTATATAAAATTTGGTTGGTCTTGTTTGGGTTAAATTGTGATTGAATTAAAAGTTTCAAGTTTAAGGACTAAATTGATTAAAAGGCAAAAAATAAAGGTAAAAATGTAAAATATTGATTAAAGATCAAATATGTGAAATTAAGTATTTTATGGTATTTGAATTGGTTAATTGAATAAAATCATTATATTTAAATTAAGAAACAGATCAATCAGTTGATAATTGTGGGAAAGGAAAAGTTGTCGAGTAGTCATCATCGAGTGTTGGTAACTATCGTATTTTGGTAAGTTCGTATTATGTTTATTATGGTTGTTAATGTCTTGATTAATTTATGTGTTTGATTATATGAATTTGAATGATAGTATGATCTATTGAATGGTAACAAAATGGAAGAATTATGGTTTGAAAGATAAATTTGAGCATGGAATGATCCTGGTATAGCAGGATAAGCCATTGTGAACTTAGTGAATAGTTAGGATACAAATGACATATCATTAGGGTTTATATTTAGCAGGTACTATGTACCAGTGTTGTCTATATGCCGTTTATATTTAGTAGGTACTATGTACCAGTAATGGATACCATATCGATGGCTTGAGATCCTACATGTGTTGCGAATTCTTTGAAACTTGTGTAAGCGGCATCATGTATCGATTAATATTCTTTTGTCAGCTTGTGTGAGAATTACTCTCCTGTGTATCTGAAGTCAATTTACTATTATTCTTTGAGCAAAACAGTTAACTATTAAAATGCAAATAGAATGAGAAAATATGATGAATTATTTCTGGTTGATTATATCTAAGTACATGATTATTAACATGTTATGTTTTTGTGATATGAAACATCTAGGTTTAGTTATTTCGGATTGTTGAAATGATAATTAAAACAAATGATTGTTAGTTTAATGATATATACAATTTGCAATTAAATTTATAGCTATGTGATGTTTTGTTTTTATAGACTTACTAAGCTTTGTGTAAGCTTACACTATTTGATTTTTCTTCCTTATAGATTGTAAGACTTTTATTGACAAATAGAACATCGTTAGAGATCACACTATCCGTCAACTCTTTCTGTAGTTGTTTACTTATTTTGTGTAACAGCCTGATTTTGGGCTTAGTCAGAACAGTGGTTTCGAGACCACCAATCCGAAGTCAGAGAAATTATTTTATTATTATTTTAGAGTTATAGCATGTTTATGTCAGTGCATGAAAAATTTGGTGAAGTAATTTTAGCATTTGTGAGCTTAATCGCGAGAAATGACTAAATCACATAAAGTTCAAAAGTCTTGAATTGATAGCTAAGGATGTTAAATTGCTATGAAACCTAAATTGGGGGTCTTTAAAAGGAAAATAGACCCTTGGATAGGTGATGGCTGGCCATAGGAGACAAAATATGAAGAAAGTCAAAATTAGGTAGAAATTTGGTAGCTTATTTGACCAAAATGAAATAAAATAAAGAAAAAAAAGGGTGTCATCTTTTTCTCACCTTCTTCACCATCGAATTTTACCAGCAAAAATAGGGTTTAGAAGCTTGAAAATTTTTAGCCACTTTTTACCTTCACAAGTAAGTGATTTTGATAGTTTTTCTTAATGATTTTTGTATTTTTGGACCCCTTGTAGAATGAGCTTTCAAAAGAGGGGACTATTTTGCAAAATGGTTGAAATTTTAGGATCTTGCCATGATAGTAAACATGCTGTTTTCTAAAATTCTATGGAGGAATATGAGTTATTTTTGTGTAATAAATAAATTTTGTGAAGTAGTTTTCATGGAAACCCTAACTAGAGACCATTTTGCATAAGTTGAAAATTAGATAATATATGTGAGAAATAATGAAAATTTTGGGTTACTATAAGAGTAAAAAGGGTTCGGCTAGGCTTAAGATATGAAGAAATTCGATAAAAATCGATTTTCGAACTTAGGGGTAAAATGGTCATTTTGTAAAAGTCTAGGGGCAAAATGGTCATTTTGCCTAATTTTATATTGTTTAGTATCTAGGCTAATAAAATGATTAAATTCGTGAATTTTTATCATTTTAGATCAAGATTTACAAAATCTAGGCTTAGATCAGGGAAAAACGAAGCAAGTGGACTAAGCCGAGCCAGTCAATTACATTTTGTAATCCGAGGTCAGTTGTATGTAAATAATACAACTACGTTGTTATTATATGTAATTGAATTGATGTAGCATAAATTTCTTACTTGTGGGAATAATTATGCATAATAAATATTGAGATAGTGGACTCCTGTTCAAACCTTAAGAAATAAATCGGATATTCATGCCATGACATTTGGGTGATATGTGTGCTAGTGTAAGACATGTCTGGGACATGCATCGGCCACATTATGAGAGCCAATGTAAGACCATTCTGGGACATGGCATCGGCATTGAAACGAGAGCTAGTGTAAGACATGTCTGGGACATGCATCGGCCTCGAGATGTAAGCTAGTGTAAGACATGTCTGGGACATGACATCATCACGAATACGTGAGAGTCAGTGTAAGACCATGTCTGGGACATGGCATCGACTTAGCGTGAGAGCTAGTGTAAGACCAAGTCTGGGACATGGCATCGGTATTATACCCTATGTCTGAGGTTTAGTGACTATCCGATAGTATTTCAAATGGTTCAACGGTGAGGGTTATAGTTTAAGTTAAACGAAAAAAGTATAACCATGTTGTGAGTGATACATGTACCTAAATGAAATGCTTGAGATGTGAGCTTAGTATATGCTATGTGAATTGTGTCGGATGGTGACAAGTAAGTTGGGCTTATACCAATTTTAGTGTTATGAGCATGATGAAAAATGGTAAAGTGTCGTTATACTTATTTTTATACGACTTACTAAGCTTTATGCTTACCCTATTTCCTTTTCATTTTCTTATAGTACCGCAAAAGTAGCTCGAAGATCATCGCCTACGTTGGAGAAGCCAGTCACACTATCACCCGAAACACTCGGTATAGTTAGATCTTTTATTTTGATTATGGCATGTATAAGACCCTACCTTTTGAGTTTTGTGTCATTGTTAATTAGCCAAATGTGTTGGCTCACTCGAGCATTTGATTCATTTTGTGTAAGGCCATAGAAATGGCTGAAGTTGAAAGTTGTTATATGAATACAAGAAGTTATTTCATGAATGGGTAATTTGTTAGTCGCTTTTGTAAATATGAAACGTGTAAAGGCCTTAGATATGGTTGTTAGATTGAGGAATCATATTATGATAATCTTTAGCATGATGGATGTTGTTATTTTGTGTTTCAGGGTGGCAAAGGGCTTGGTAAATAGCCCTATGTTGTCCACACGGGTAGACACATCGGCGTGTGTCTAGGCCATGTGTGATACAAGGCCAACCCCATGGATGTGTTGTCTGGCTGTGTGTCCCCTGCACGTAAAAATTTCAAGTTAGTATGCATAGTAGTAAACACACGGGCAGAGACACGGCCGTGTGTATCAGCCGTGTGAAGGACACGGCCTAGCACACGGGCTTGTGCCTTGGCCGTGTGGCCCTTAAGAATTACTGACATCAGAAACAGAATATCTAGGTTTTTGCATACGAGCTAAGACATGGCATGTCATGGCTGTGTGAAGGACACGGGCCATAGACAGGGGCGTGTGTCAGGCCGTGTGAAAACCCCTGTTGGTTCGAAGTGGAAATTAATTCCACACGAGTAAAGAATACGGGCGTGTCCCTAAATGCTTAGGCCGTGTGAACCACACGGGCCATCAGCACGACCATGTTGTAATGGTCACACGGGCGTATGCCCCTGTGTCACGTGTTATTTTTTCAAAGTCCTTCAAAAGACCCGAATCGGTCCCGAATGGTTTCAAATGAATGTTTTGGGCATCGTAGACCCATGTTAAGGAGTTTTTCGTAAAGTTTGGAAAAGTTTTAAATTTGAAAAATTCTTGGAAACTCGAAAATGTGTGAATGTATGTATTCTAATTAAGTAACGCCTCGTATTCCGTCCCAGCGTAAGGTACGGGTGTTGGGTGTTATATTTTGGCTCGTTTATAAGTGGCATGTAAATAGGGTCTTGATTATGTATGTTATATGCATTATGAATATGTTTCGTGCCAATTGAAGTATGAGATATGTATATAGATGTAAATTCTAATCGATATTTTTGGTTGGCTGTGATGTGTGGTGGTAATGGTATCTTTTTTGTTTTAAATGCATTTTGAATGGTTGATTTGGTACAAATGTTTTAGATAACTTGGTGATGACTTGTGTGATTTGGGATGTAATTTTGTATTTGGGTTTTGGTATCTTGAAATGGTAGCTTATCACTTGATGTCTTTGTTGATGAATTGTTGTTGAAATTGTCATTTTGGTTTTGGTAATTTATAAACTTAGGATGAAGTATGTTTGTATTTGAAAGTTTGGTTTAAATGGATAATTTTGACATATGGTATTTGGGACTTAGTTGATGATGGAATGAGATTAACATGTTGGTTATGTTTTGGTTTAAATGATTGTTGTTTATGATTCAATTGTGGTGCCAATGATGGCATATTGGTTAGGCACATAGGTTGTTTATGAGTTGGTATATTTTGACATATTTTGAATAGGTTTGAATGTTGGTTAATGCATGATTTGGAGTCTAAGAATTGGTATGTGATTTGACTTGTGCTTGAAGGTGTTTTTGAGCACATACGACCTGTAACATGGTTTGTCACATGACAAATGAAATTTGTGGATCTCCGGGCTTATAACCACTGTGATTTGGGAGCCTAAGTTGGAATGTGATAGAATTCTAAGGTTATGATTTCATCCCTACACGTCAGGTGAAATGTGTGTGTCTCCGAGCATTATTGCATCATTGTGAACTCAAATATATCTTAAAACTATCACAATGTCTACCTCAAACACAAACACAAATAAATCTCTCTCCAAATTTTTAACACCGAATAAAAAAATAATTTTTTAGAAACAGAAAACACTTCCTATAATAAACGTTTTTATTTTTCTCTCTAAATTCAATATATTTATTTAAATTAAAAAAAAAACTAAAAACTAATTTTTTAAAAACCGCTTTTTTATTTGTGAGGGCACATGCAGAAATGCTTACGACAACAAAAGTACATCATGGAATCTGTATGAACCACGACAGCTAGTTGGATTGTTCTAGTAATTTGTGTAGTAACCAGCTCCAGCTGTGTATCCTTGAATGTGGGAGCCTGCTTTCCAAGTCACTCCATATTGCGTTTTTTTTTTTTTTCCAGTTATTATAAAAATAATAGTAAATGATAATTTAATTCCTAATGAAGTGGAATGTTGCAAATGTTTCCATGTCTTGTAGTGGAATTTTCCTTTTTGTTCGGTTTTATCAGACCAATTATTATCAGATACACTGTCAGACAGCAGTTCATTTTTTACCAGCATTGTTAGAATTGTGATAAGTGTTCCGTTTGATTACATTTTAGATTTTTAAATTTATTCAAAACACATTACGATTGTTCTATTTGTGAATTTTTTTTTTAAATTTGAGGATTTAGTTAAAATTTTAAAAAGTTTGAAGATGTATGATGAGTATGTGCAATAATTTTGAACAGGTTAATGAGACTTTTTAAATAAAAATAAAAACATATTTTTTTAAATTTTTTGAGAGAATTAATTAATACCTCCCAAATGAATGTTAAAAGAAAAAAAAAATGATGCCTTGCTCCCTTTACTGTTTGCTCTTGATACTTAATAATCCTTTATGGAATTGTTACCGATGTTGGGCGATGACTTTGCCCTTGAGATATTGAGAAGAAAGAAGTCAACATTTGATTTTTGTTTCTCTATTACAATTAGATTTTAAATTTATTTTTTTACTTTAATTTATATAATTAAATCGCATTATTATATTGATATAATTTAAAAAAAATTTCCAATTAAAAAAGTATTTTAAATAGTAATGCAATTGCAATGTCAGCATTTTCACCTAATTAATGATATAATAATAAAGGAAATGAATTATGTCAAATTAAAGCGTAAGGAGTAAGTTAAAACGTTGAGCATAGTAGAGAGACTTAAACAGGAATTTGAACAGAAAAAGCTAAAACTTCGCGGAAATGGAAGAAAGGGGATGGGGGACCATAAATTACGTTGCATCTGTCTCCGCCACTCGCGTGACAGCGACAACGTGGACACGCGTCGAGTGGTGACGCATTGGACAGCAAGTGGGTCCCCTGGCTCCAAGCACGCGACCAGATTACAAGCGTATCATAATCCTACACGTGGCATAATGAGGGATTGGGCATCACCAAGATTTTGACTTTGGGACAGCCGCCGGCTTAATCAATGCAACTGTTAAAACTGTACATGGTTTTGAAACCTTCACTGGTTCGGTTAATTTTATGGTATATAAGTTTTTGTATTTTCGGTAGTTTAAATTTTATATTTTTATTTATAGGGATTTAGTTTATTTTTTAAAATCTAAAATTTAAGCCTATTGTTATTATTATAAAATTGTTCAGGTTGATTATAGTATATTTTTTTGTGGGATTCTTAAATCCATAATCAAGAATTAAAGAATGATGCATGTTTCATTTTCATGGAGTTTAAAAAAATCCCATTCACAAATGAATTGGATATTAATTTAATTGTGAAATAATTAAAAAATTACTTTTTTCTCAAACTAGATTGTATTATTATAATTTATATGGTAAGAATTTATTCTAAAATATTAAAATTTTTAGAGCTTATTATTTCAACTAAATTCCGTTTAATTCTTATATGAATTATTTTCACCCATTAAGCATCCTACATATGTCAATATTAATTTGTTTAGTCTATTTAATAAAAAAAAAGTCAAATCAATATAATACAAAAAAAATAAAACCGAGTTCTTTTTTTTTTTAGTCTACCTAAAATAAAATAAGAGATCATATGAAAAATATAATCGGTTCTTTCATTTCCCCCGAGAGCTTCAGAGTTAATACCGATATTTTAGTAACAAATCCAATAAATCTAAGTGTAGTTCTTAGTGTATTGATCTTTTTTGGAATGGGAATGTGTGCAAGTTGTTTATTTCAAGAATAGGCTGAATTCACTAAGTTGTACTTTTTTTTTTATTATAACTAGGAAAGAAAAGAGTGTATGATCTCGTCAATTACTTCTGAATAAATTTTTAAAACCATATTTTAGAACCATAGTATTTCGTGATTCATTAGTACATTGACTTTGATTCTCTATTAACCAAATGCTAGGATAAAAAGTATATTATTGTTTAAGGCTGACTTGGGTCAAACTAGGTTAGCCACCCGACTATTAGACCTGATCATGGGTTGAGTTACCGCCCAGGTTCAAAAGTCTGCCTGAAAAGTGGGAGGGGTTGAATAAAAATATAGGCCCAAAAAGGGGTTTGGACAAAAAACAAGACCCATTTTCTAAACGGGTATAGCCTCAGGTAGGATTTTTTGGCTTGGCCTGGCTCGAATTAGTTGTTTTTGTTATTGTTTAGCTGTTAGTTTGTTATTGTTTTGTTACAATTTCGCTACTATTTAGTTGTTATTGTTTGGATATTATATAACTATTATTTTATTGTTAATTTTGCTACTATTTTAGAGGCAGTTGCTTATTAAGTTGCAGCTATCTTAAGTGTTATTTAAGTATAAATATTTTTTTAATGTATTTTCAATTTGTTGGGAAACATTTATTTTAATGTTTTTAGTATATTTGATATATTATATTTTTTTAAATTTGTTATTATATTAAAACTAATCTTTTAAAAAAAAAACGGGCGGACTGGCTCAGGCTCGGGTTTAGTATTTTTAAATTAGACCAAGCTTGGTCAGAATTTTAGGCTCATTTTTCGAACAGAGCTAGGCTTGAGCCTAAAAAATAGGCCTTTCATAATAAAAAAATATCTAATGTTATAAAATCTTTAGTTGATTTGACGTTACAAGTTAATTTAATATCGACTCAATTAGAAAAACAAGAAAATAATTTTTATAAAAAATTAAAAATGCCTTAAACGTAATTTAAAATTTTTAAAATTTTCATGTAACATAAATAAAATAACTTAAATCACTCTTAAAAAACTAATTTCTTTAAAAACCTATTATTATTATTATTTAAAAAAATCTTTTATTTTTTCTTTCACCGGGCAATTTTGATTATTAGAATTATGTTGTTTCACTGAAAATAGTTTTCAAAAAAATGATTTATGGAAGATGGATTGATTTCTAGGAGAAAAATAATTTTTTTTTATGTTTAAATATCCCGCATAAATATTTTTTCATTGTTTGACCAACTTTCATGAAATCATATATTAGAACTTGTTTTCAATAAAACAAACATAATGTAAATTATATTTGTTACAAAATATTAAGAAGAATTTTCTTTGATAATCGAAATTTATTTTATAATAAGATAATATTTTTCTTATACAAAATTTAAGCTCATATTTCAAGCTGGATTGAGCTTAGGTAAATATAAAATGTACTAATATTGATACATGCACATATTGGGTTTAGATGGGATTGGGCTTAGGTTCAATTTTTAAGTCTAGAAAATTAGTTGATTTCCAACACATTTTGATGAGATCTAGACATTTTTGGGTTAAGATATTCTGAATGATGAAAGAGCTATATCTTAACTTCAAAATGCACTTTGAATAATCTTATTTCAAATTCAAGAGCTCAAAATATTGTTGTCTTAGTGAAGACTATATGAGCAAAATTTTTTGGACAAAATTATTATAGGAATTACAAGTTTTGGCCTTTGAATTTGTGTTTACACCGTATGAGGCTTACTTTTAATGTCTAGATTTAATTATATAAAACCTTAATGTTGTATTTATTAAATTTTATATTTTTAGAAGTTTACTTAATCTTGTTTAAGATTATATATATCTGCATGTAAGTGGATTGTCACATTAGAGTTGAAAGAGAGAAATAAAATTAAACAAGATTTAAAGAAATACTCATATTTATATTACTAATGTTATAAAATAAAGAGAGATGGAGAGAATAAAGAACAAAGAAAATATGGAAGCAATAGAGAATGTACTTTATTGATCAATTAGGATGATTACAATGATTTATCAGAGTCTCTATTTATAGGCATAAGAAGTATAAAACAAGTAGAGATTTAATTCTAATAACTATTAGAATTTAAAGATTCATTAAAATTTTATCTTGATCATGATGGACATCCACTTAATAAGATATTCATAACACTCCCCCTTGGATGTCCATTGGTAGATAATGTGCCTCGTTAAAATCTTATTAAGAAAAATCCTGTGGGATAAAAACCTAATGAAGGAAAAGAGTACATGATCTATAATACGTATAATATGCTGCCTCACTAAAAACCTTACCAGGAAAACCCAATTGGACAAAACCTCAGTTAAGGGAAAAAGAGTAGAATGCGTATTTACTCTTCCTTATAAAAACATCACATACTTTCTCATATTCTATGTATTCAATCTTGAATACTAGTTTTTCAAATGACTATTTGAATGTATTGTTAAGCATTTATATCACCATTCTTTTAAAAGTCATGAGTAAGGGAAATTTGGGGAAATATATTTTGATCTTTTCAGGAGATTCAACAATAATCATAACAAACTTTAATCATGAGTATTTTATAAAAACACAAATAGGTATTTTTGATCATTTTATAATCCTGCTTCAACTACTATTCACTAAGTCAAATTTACCACATATATTCAAATTATTTCAATTCATATAAATGAACAATTTCTCGAGAATTTCAATATGCTTCTAGTATCCTAAATCCTTCAAGGATTTTACTATAAACTTTACTATATAGGGATTCATAAAAGGTTATAACAATAACCAATAGACACAAGTTAAATCTTTTATGAATTGTCAATTTAATAATATATCTAAAGGTTATTGCATCCACGACAAAAGAATATTATATCTTTTTCATAATCAATGCCAGGACTTAGTGAAAAACTTAATATTTTTATTCCGCTTTTGCAGAACTACTTCAATTGAACCCTCACTGACTTTATACCTTTAGATATTTGGACTATTGGTCCAAAAACTCCACAAATTTAATTGTACTTAAGTTGTGTCTTTCTATTTTGATCAATTTATTCCATATCTATATTTCTCAATATATTTATTCAAGATCCTCCTTTTATTTCATCACTTCAATAATAATATCACATGCAAAATCATTTTCGACCACTTTTATTCAGTTCCACATTTTATCGAATTGACATAACTTATCGAGATATCTTATTTTTACTATTTTAATCTTTCGTTTCAGGTACCTGAATCTCTTCTAGAGTTTTACTTATTAGTTATGTCTTGGGTCTCTTTTGGAGCACCCGCCTCCACTATATGACCATCTAGAAGAATTTTCATATTTGGAACTAATCAATCTATTATTTATTCTAACTGATTGTCCTACTGGAACTTTGATTTCAAATTAAAATATTAGATGGTATATAACACTTAGTTATTCTCATTAAGTTTGTAAATACATCTAACAACTAACTTATAATGAGTTATCCTTATTGAACTTCTGGTTTAAATTACTCTCCCCTTAACTCATTACAAGTTGTTATTTCTCTCCCCCTAATGCCAAGAAAACTATGGAATCAAAATTGTAATCACAAATCATGTCATAATTGAATCTTGAATACATTCAAAACATTTAATAATATAAAGAAACTTGTAATTAATATATATTCCCAACTTTCTTTGAGGATTCACTCATCTTTGTGCATTGTGGTGGAGCAATTGGAACATATAAGCACATCCAAAAATTCAAAGATGGGAAATATTTAGTTCTTGATCAAAAACCAATTATAATGGGGAGCATTTATAACTTATTGGCTTGATATGTACAACACATAAATCAATAAAATCTCATGTTGAAATAGAAAGTTTAGTTCTCATAAGTAATTGTTTAGACATTAATCAGAGGTGTTTAATCAATAATTTCTCTAAACCATTATGCACAAACTTTTACAAAAAATTTTCAAACTCAATCAATAAAAGATTGAGATATAAAATCATCAATATTAGCAGGATGAATTGTCTTAATTGAATGATCTGAAATTAATTATTTAAATAAGCAATCTTGTGAACGACATGTTGCAAATTGATAACACATAGGTGATTATTTTGTAGATGCATCTACCAAAATCATATAATATTAAAATCATCCACATGGTGGATGAATGGTCCCATATTCGTTTCAGAAATGTAAGACATTAAATCTCAACTTTAGCTAGTGAGTTTCTAATAATCAATTTTTCATTGAGAACAAGCAACATATGAGAACTCTTTTAAATTAAAGAATCTTCTGGTTGTTTAATGAATGTCCATATGAATTCTTAATTAATTTTTGCATCATATATGATCCAGGATGGTCTAACTGGTCACGCCAAGTAATAAATGCATTTGTATTAGTAAACTTCTAGTTTACTTTAACATGCATTTCAATTGTACTAATTTGTAACAAATTGATAATTTTACTATCATCATTTTTTACTTTGCATCCACATATAAGTGCTATTGTGATATTTACTACTGGAAATGTCTAAATCAATATGAATATTATAATGTCACTAAGTCAACAAAATAAATATAATTTCCAAATAATTATATGCAATATTTGCTTCAAGGAATATGCCAAAATCTTCAAATATCTAAAAAAAAAAATTACAACTTCAAGTGCATCCAATCATAACAAGCTTTAGATAGAATTATCATATTTTATTGCTTAGAAATAAATCTTTCACAATAAAATATTTTGCTTCCAACCTCTTAATGGGGATGATGACAAAAAAAGATCACAAAGATTATAAAATAAATATAAATTAATAACCCAATCCTCCTTTTTTCATCATTTCAAAATAAATATTTATAACAATAGTGATTCATATGAAATATAACATTTTCCTCATTCACAATTTCAATATAAGATCCATTATAAATATATTTTAAAACCAATGGATTAACCATAAGAAAATATTAATATATTAGCTCTTCTAGAGTTTTCGACTAATTTTGTACTATCAAATATTGAAATAATATTTGTTTGTTTTAGTACCAAATAAGATAAATACTTTCTATCTATAATGATAAAATTTATTACAACATTCTCATATATTTAGGCATATGCCATATATGTGGCCAATAATATTTCATATCATATTGATAACATAAGTTATCTTTACCCTTTGAAGAGTTATCTTGAGAACTCTCATTGTTCTCTTATTTATTATTATGTTCCCACTTTTAGTGGTCCATGATAATATCTTTTATTTTCTTTATGTTTACATTCACTTCGGGGAATGCAACAAATCTAATAGGACAGACTTATAAACATCTCAATAAATTCTTTATTTCATAATCACCATCGCAAATATGCGTGAGATTTCAAATCAAAATCTACCTATTCATATTGTCATGATTAGTCTCCAATTATAATAAATATGATGTAATAAATAAATCATAGTAAAATATACTTCAAGATTTGAGTGGTTAAAGGCTTTAATGATTAGCCATAGTGCGTATGCCTCAATTGAAGACTGAAATTGCAATAGCTCTAAAAGGCAATCGACATCCAAATAAAGAGATTTGGAGTGACTGTATTATAAAATAAAAGAGAATCATGTTGATAACGTGTTATAAAATAAAGAGAGATGGAGAGAATAAAGAACAAAGAACAAAGAACAAAGAACAAAGAAAATATGAAAGGAATAGATAATGTACTTTATTGATCAGTTGGGATGATTACAATGCTTCATCAGAGTCTTTATTTATAGGCATAAGAAGTATAAAAGAAGTAGAAATCTAATTCTAATAACTATTAGAATTTAAAATACATTAAAAACTTTATCTTGATCATGATGGACATTCACTTAATAAGATATTCATAACAACTAAAATATTTATATTTTATATTATAAAATATTTTTTAATCGTAATATATATTAATATAAAATTTTATATATTACTTAAAATTTAAAATATTGCTAATGTTAAAATTACATTAATAATTTATTATATGATTAAATATATATGTTTTATAATTTTGAGAATGATAATATTTGATATTATATTTTAAAAATTTAAAAATTTATTATTAATATAATAATATTTGATTTTATTTAAGTTATTTTTATAAAAAAATCATAAGGATTATTTTTCTAGAAAATTTTTCAAGAGTGAAAGTCATTTTTCAGTAAAATAAATTTATTTTCTGTTGACTAGTAAATCTTTTTTAATGAACTTATTTTCCACCAAACAAACACGAGAAAATATAAGAAAAAACTTAAATAATTTTTCATCAAACAAACACACCCTAATTTAAAATTAGATAATTGATTTCAAAATTTTTGCTTAAGCACAATCTCAAGTTTAAATTGAAAAAAATAGTTTTAAGAGAACTTTGTCAGCAATTTAAAAATTGACTCGACTCAACTTTAAAATTAAACTAAAGAAAAAAAAAAGGTACCATGAAGATGCAGTGAGGTTGGGAGAGTGATTATATTGGGATTGGAAGCTAAACGCATGTATCTTAGGGTCCGTTTGTTTGACTGAAAATGAATTCCGGAAAATGATTTCTGAAAAATGGCTTACTTTTCTGAAAAAGTTAATATTTTCTGGTGTTTGGATAAATCTGTGTAAAATATTTTCTGTTATTTGGCAGATTTTTTGAAAATATTTTACAAAAACTATTTTAAATAAAACAAACATACATTTAAGAATTTATTATCTTATCATTGTTTGATTGAGTTTATTTTATATCTATTAAATTTATATTTTACGCAATCATTTATTTATAAATAAATACATCAAATTAAACATTAAGAACCAGTGCTAAAGAAAAGGATTCAAAGAGAAAAAAATCAATTGCAAAAAGAAATTCCCTAGTCTAAGAAAATAGATTACACAAGAATATGTATACACAAGAATACATAGTTTAGACACATCGTCTATGCACAAAAGTCCATAATTCCATTTCCATACTAGTCATTTACATCCAACTATTGTGTATGACTTACAACAAGAGAGGTAAACAGAGAGATGAAGGATACATATAACTAAAATATTTAACACATACAATCATTCTTATCGTCAATGAGTGCATTTGGATGGAAGATAGAGAGAGCACGAGCAAACTCTTCGAAACCTAGAATTCTATTATGCTTTGTATCAAGCAAGTCAAATATCTGCAGTGAAATCAGAAATATATTGACAATAACTCAAGCAATATTATGCTAATAAGAATTGTTCTTTCAAGGATAGAGACATTATTAATTAACATTAGATAAAAATACTTGATCAGCAAATAAACTCTTCTTTTTGTTTGTTTTGAATAACGCCAATTGGAACTCCTCATGTCAAATAGTAATATAAATAGAACTTAAATACTACAAAGATGAGAGGGAAAGAACCAACTCAAGACGAGGAGTAATCATCAAGCCAAAAAACTTGACAAACATAACAAAAGATATCAATTGTATAACAAAATGGGAACTATGAAAAAACAAAGACCTTGTTGATTAGCCCATCATCTATAACAGCATTGCTTATATTCTTGAAAAGCTCATAAAGTGCTTCTATTTCACTTACACTAACTGCATGAAAATGAGCAAAAAACAAATTTCAGTAGAATGACACAAGAACTAAAATAACACAGGCAAACACTGAACAAATGTTAAATCAAGCAAAAGCATTGAATTTATCACATAAGCAATATAGGAAAATATTTAAAAAGAAGAGAAAAAAATGATAACGTACAAACGGTCTCTCTTGCAAGAAGTTCAGGATCAACAAGACCTATTGATTGCTTGTACAAATCATTATCACATCATTGCAGGACTGAAGCAAATAAATGCTTCAATCTGTCTACGCACTGCAACATGATATTCTTTTCACATCAATACACTCCATACCTAGGCAATAGCAAAAGAGACCAGAAATCCCATTGATGTCATTCTTTCCATACACTCAATCATTCTAAAAGCAAACAACTGGACTAACCTTTTAACCATTTCCTGATTATGCAAAACTAGTAACTTTGAGGCACGTAAGTGCCTTCATAGAAGCCTAGATGTGTGGATAAAGTGAAGTTTTGTGTTTTAAAACAAATGCCGCTCAAACCAAAATCATGAGTCCTTGTAGGTTCAAACTCATGAGTCATGACCACCCCTTGCTACATGAAGCAGAAAATACTTGTGTACACTAAGATGTCGTGCTTATACAACATTGTAAGGGGACAATGGATTTAAGTGAAATTCTAAGACCTTAACTTTAGGTGAAGACCGAACACTCACTTGGAGTTATATCCACTTCCAGGCTGCAAAACCTCTGGTGCCATCCTGAAAAGAAAGGATAAATAGGAATATCAGACTGTGGAAATTCAAAGAAAAAATAATTCTATCAATAACATCAGAGTACATAAGGAGCTGAAGAGAAGGGTAATAATTGGACAGATTTGACAAAAATAGCTCACCAGTAAGGAGTCCCAACAAAGGTATTTCTAGAACGTTGTCTATCTCCTACATCAAACATGCAAGTTGAAACACCAAAGTTAGCAAGCTTTACTATTCCATTATTATCAAGCAGTACGTTTCTAGCCTGTAATGCCAATTAAATAAAACTTATTAAATATAAAAATAGTGAATTCAATTAGATAACATAATGCCAACTTCTGTGAGGCACTGACCTTAACATCCCTATGAATATGTCCTTGTCGATGAAGATAATCTAGAGCTTTAAGAGTTTCTTTCAGAGTAGAACCAATAGTAGGCTCTTCGAAGCCATCTGGATATGCTGACTTAATGAGGTGCAAACAGGAACCCTCTGACATGAAAGCACTTGATCTTCGGCTTTTACTTGTTGACAAACTAAACACCTCGATACAAACTCTGAAATGTCTCGTTTCATGCCCGACCACCAATACAATTGTTTCAAATCATTGTACATTTTAGTACTCCCTGGGTGAACAGATAAACATCTACTATGTGTTTCATTCAGAATTTTCTGTATAAGCTCTGGATCTCTCGGTATGCAAACTCTACCTCAGAACAATAAGCAATCATCGAATCCAATTTGATAGTCTGAATCATTAGTCGACTAACATTGGAATCTTTTAGCTTGTAACTCATTATCTAACTTTTGAGCTTCACAAATTTGCTGAAGAAAAAATGGTTTAGCTTTCAATTCTGCTAGAATCGAATCATCATCAAACAAGGTAAACTGAGTATTCATCGCTCTCAAAGCAAATAAATATTTTCTACTCAGAGCATCTGCAACTACGTTTGGTTTCCTTGGATGATAATCAATCGCTAACTCATAGTCTTTCAGCAACTCTAGCCATCTTTGATGTCGCAAATTCAAATCTTTCTAAGTGATTATATATTTCAAGCTCTTATGATCGGTAAAGATATGACACTTCTCGCCGTACAAATGATGTCGCCAAATTTTCAATGAAAATACAATAGCGACCAACTCTAAACCATGCTTTGGATAATTCTTTTCATGTGGATTTAACTATCTGGAGGCATAAGCTATCACTTTTCCCTCTTGCATCAAAGCACATCCCAAATCGTTCAATGACGGGTCGCTGAAAATCACAAATTCTTTACCCGACTCAGGTTGAACCAACACTTGTGCCTTAGTTAACAATGTTTTCAACTGATCAAAACTCTGTTGACATTTTTCAGACCTCTCGAATTTCATATCTTTTTGTTTCAATCTAGTCATTGGTGTAGAAATTATCAAAAATCCTTTAACAAAAAGCTGATAATAGCCAACTAACCCTAGAAAGCTTCTGACTTTGAATACATTTCTCTGTGGTTTCCAATCAACAACTACTAAAATTTTGCTCGGGTCAACTCATATACCTTATGCTGAAATAATGTGTCCCCAAAATCCAACTTTTCAAAGCCAAAACTTGGATTTGCTGAATTTAGCGTATAGTTGCTTATCTCTCAAGGTTTGTAGTGCAATTCTCAAATGCTCGACATACTCAGACTCATCTTGAGAATAGATTAGAATGTCGTCAATGAATACAACAATGAATCTATCTAAATACGGTCTAAAAATCTATTCATCAAATCCATAAAAACTGCAGGAGCATTATCAATCTGAAAGGCATAACAAGAAATTCATAGTGCCAAGCAACTATTATCCAATATCCTATCCTGGGTATTACAATATTGATATCGTGAGGGGACAAGAAATGACATCAATGGTAGTCTTTGTCAAATCGAAGTACCAATTAGAAAGACACATTCAAGGGAATTTTGGTCAACAATTGTGGGTTAGGATTTGTTATTAAAACAACCAATTTTGGCTGAGGAAAGAGAAGAGAGCATTAAGCTTAGTTTTTGATAATTTTTTTTCTAGTTTCTCTTAGGTTTCTCTTTATCTTTTTTAGGGTTTATCATATTTTTATCTTGTTCATAGTTGTGGTGTTAATTTTCTCTATATTTTCCTCTTGTTATTTTCATTTCCTAATTTAGATAAGTTGATTTTTACTATAGCCAGGGTTTAGTTGCACATTTAGTACCCCCATTTTTTAGTTGTAATGACATTGAACTCTTTATGTTAATTTCATTTCATTTTCTTTATTTTTATCTATTAAAAGCTTAATCTTTAATGTTCTTTATTTATTATTTGGCTGCTAGATACTTGTCTTTACTTTTCTTTTAAGTTTTGTAAGTTAAAAATCCAAACTTTCATTTTCTTGTTGACTTTGATGTTAACGGTTGTGATGTTTCCTTTTTTTTTGTTGTTTGTTAGCTTAGTTTTTGTCACAGCTAGATTCGTTAAGTCTTGAGTTGCAAGCGGGATTCGCGGATTTAATTAAAATTTTTTCTAATCTAGATGGTTCTTTTGTAACTAAGGATAAATGGCAGGCTGGTTAGGGAAGGTTGGATTCCAACCGTAATCCAATTAACTAGGTAAATTCTTAGGGGCGACATGATGATTAAGGTATTTCCAGGTGGCTGTGAGTTGGTTTTGGTGAAAGGGGTTGGAGGGACGAAATATATAGGAGAGGCATTCTTCTCAGGGGATGATTATTTTATTTTTTGTTCTTCTTCTTCTTCTTCTTCTTTTATTTGGTTTGCAATGGAAGAGAGAAAGATTAAGGAATTGTCGTGCATGAAGGTGGGAGACTGAGATTTAAGTCTTATAAATTGGAAATCTTGTAAGCCAATAAGCTTACTATTATCATTGTATTATCAGAATTAAGAAAAAAATGTAGTTAAAGATTTCAGTTAATTATTGATTATGTTTTATTTTGGGGAAAGTGGCAGATAACCATTTATATGGCCTCTGCATGCAAAGAGGTTATGTTTTTATTTATTTATGATAATGAGTGGTTTATGTTGGATTCTAAAATGGTTGTTATGTTGTACTGACTAAGGAGGCTTCGTAGTAAGGGAAAAAGGTTTTGTAGATGGATTCAACGACAACTTCCAATTGAGTTCCAAACCTTAACTTTTAAATGGATATTCCCTATGGTAGTATCATGTGCTAAAAATGTTTTAGTTTATATTATAAAAATGATAAGTCAATCCATCACTGAAATTTGAAATATTGTGTTGCTTCTAGTACGTGTTAAGCTATATAAACGATGAATATCCTATGGTGAAATATTGATTTAATGTGATTGCATGTGGTTTAATATATAAATACTGATATGAGATAGTTTGGTTGAGAGTAAGTACAATTATGATGCATGAATGGTAGGATCGACGTACTATATGTCGCGTGATAGACAATATATGTTGACTGAATGTTTTTGTATGTTATGGATACTATTTATGTGGCTTTGAGGGAGGTCCGGTTGGATTGAGCCAGGGAGGGAGAATTAAATAGTACGGAGAATAGTGCGTACTAGTGTATGAGAGCCCCTTGTGTGGGGCATATGTAAGACCTTTGTGTGAGACAAATGGAAGTCCATGGCCAGGGCAACATCGTAAATGTGGAAAGTCCCCCAAGACTATCTTATGTGGAAGTCCATGAGGACTATATGCTATGTGGAAAGCCTGCCAAGACTATCTTAATATGGGAGTCCATGAGGACTATCGTATAAGTGGTAGTTTGTCAGGACTATATTACAAATAGGATTCCACATGAAGGGATCCGCTTGTATGAATCCTCCAAGAAGGGGTTCGTTGTCTGGAAATCCATTACTATGTTTTTAGTGGCGTCGAAAACAATGGTTTCAATAACATAATTTCGACCAATGAATTAGTATTTTATTAATTAATTAATGTTTATAGAGTTAGTATAGGGTCATATTAAAATTGGTTAAGAAATTTTAGTGTTTAATTAATAAATTGATTAAAAAGAATTAATTTGTAAAATCTAAGTGCTTGGAAATGAATGATTGATACATGTAGGGAAGGTGATAAATGTAATATAAATTACTATGTTTATAATTTTTGTGCATGATATAGATGAATCATGTGTTTCATGTATGAATTTACTAACTTGCGAGTTTGGTGATGTAAATAGGAATTGGATAAACTTATGAGCATACTAATGGTATTACACATGAATTATATAAATTGAGCCTAATAGGTAAGTTTACGTTTAAGATTTATACGAGCTTACTAAGCACTAGCTGCTTACGTTAGTTATTTTCTTTTCTTATAGATTATTGGAAAGCTCGATCGGCTGGAACCTATTTGGAGCATATTCACACTATCCGTCCATCACTTTGGCAGATGTTTTACTATTTTTTTGATGGTTATAAATGGCATGTAATAGGAGCTTTATTGTTATTTTGTCAGTATGGTATGGTTTGAGCTTATTTCTAGCTTACTTATATATATGACCTTGATTTTGGCTTGTAAATGTCTATGTATATATGTGTTTTTGGCCACTTATTTATGCCTTTTGAAAGTAGATAGTTAATGGTGGGATGGATTGTGAATGAAATGGTTAATTGATATGTTTGATAGGTCTTTATGGTATGGACTTGTGTCCTTGAATTTGGATTGAATTGGTGTATGAATTGTGGTACAAAGTGAGGGCATATTGGTTAGGCACATAGGTTGAATGATTTTGACATGTCTTAGGTATGTTTGAATGTGTTTTAAACATGTGAAAGTGATTGAAAATGGTTTGGCTCAATGTTTAAGAAAGGGCTGATGAACTGGCCGTGTGCCACACACGGCTTTGTCACACTGGCACACGGCCGTGTATCTTATTAATTTTAGGTGTAGAATGGTTCACACGGTCTCAGAAAGTTACACGACCTGGAGACATGATCGTATGACCTCATTTCGAATATGCATACGGTCTCAGAAAGTTACACGACTGTGTGACCTCATTTCGAATATTCACACGGTCTGAGACATAGTCGTGTGAAACTATTTTAATTTGCACATGGTCAGACACTTGGGTTAAGACATGGCCGTGTGACCCATATCTCAAATTTTTACACGGTTTGGCCACATGTCCATGTCCCTGAGCCAGATGGCCTGGCCACAGAGCTTTGTGAACCCTGTTTCCAAAATTCTTAATTTTTTCTAAAATTTTCTGTTTTGTTTCAAATTTTCCCATGATTGTTCCCAAATTATTTTTAAGGCCCTTTAGGCTCGATTTAAGGCTCGTAAATGTATTTATTCTATGAATGAATCTTGTAATTGAATGTTAATATTTCAATTTTAATATTTGCTTCTGTATGATGTTGATTGTTTCATTTATATTGTAATACTACGTAACCATAATCTGATGATAGAGACAAGTTTGGGGTGTTACACTAGTTTTGGATAAACAAACTTTCTATACTAAGCTGTAAGAGTGTCTTTATTATAGATCCAGGAGGACCATAATACGAGTCTGAGTTTGATAAGACAAACTGCTATTAATAGTCCGCAACAGGGACAATTCACCAAAAATGGTCATATGTGAATATATGTGGTCATTGATGCAAGGCGTGTTATGGGAATTATTTATGGTCATATGTGAATATATGTGAATATATGTGGTCATTGATGTAAGTAAGAATCTATGAAGATTTACCTCTCGAGGAAATAGATGAATAAGGAGCCATGAAGGCAACTAATGGAAATGGAATTAGTAGGGGAAATCTACCAAGAGATCATCTACTATTAGATTGATGTTCTAGTGTTGCCTTTATGAGAGCTCACTGGTGGAAGCGATATGTATGCTAGGCTCAGTATCGCCAATCATGAAATCTTTCACTTTCAAGTAGTTAAAGATATATCAACTACAATCTAGTAAGATTGATTATTCTCTAGTTGCAAAAATAAACAATCGATGGTATCACTGAGGGAAAGGTGCCAAGCTTGAGTAAATTAGTTTATATGATGAAATCACTATGACAATGAGATTAGCGTATTGTCCTAATACGGGCTTGTTAATTCTTCTAAGGGATATAATCACCCATGTTATTGATAGTCTCTGTCTCAATTGAAGAGATCATGTGAAGAACACGACTGATTCATAAGAGAAAAGAGTTTGAATAGTCGTAGACTGAATATTAGATGAGGAATGGATTAGTAAATCTCTCGATTGGAATTATTAAATAAATCGAATACATAGGAAAATATAAACTGAAATACTTGAATTAAATAAATAAAATTTTGAATCAAAACTGAGTTCAAGAGGAAAAGCAAAAGAGTTATAAAAAGTCGAAAAGAAAATAATTAAATTTACTCCTAAACTACTATGGTTTTTAAAGGCGTCTAGGACGACTTAGTTACATCAATCCCCTAATGTCTTATTTTTAAAGGTGTTGGTAGCCTAAATTAGGTCTTCAACATGTCTTAGGTCTTCATATAAGTTTGATTGTGCAGACGAAAATAATCCTGTCCAACTTGGGCAGCACGTCGATGTGTGTCATACCACACCCCTTGCGTGGTGTGACACAACACCCAACTTAGCCTTGGTTATTCGTTTTGTGATTTGATATCCTGGGAATCTTGTACACCAGTTGACCCTTGCTTCCACATCAATTGGGTCTTTATATCTTCATCCTATACACTCAATTAAACCAATTAGCACAACCTAAGGCCCGTGTCATTCTATTGGGTTACAACACCTACAAAATGTGTCAAAAAAATTATTTTTATTAAATTTTAATCCTAAGGCCTAATTACTAAAAAAAAAATAGTAAATTGTAAATTGCTTAGAAAACAAACTCTTTAAATGCAGAATTGAACCGAATCGATTACTACATTCGACGACAATTCAACTAGCAACGCTAAAATCCTTGCTTTACTTAAAAAAAAGGAAAAAGAAAATTGTCACACCCAAGGTCTGATGAGTCTAAGATTAATATGTATAGTAGTAAAATAATCTGTCAAGCAAAGTATAGTCCGCCCAATTGCTTGTTTTGGTGTATATGTAATGGCGTATAGTAACTGTCATATAAGTAAGTAAAGATTTTATTTTAGGATATTCTGCTATTGAAAGGAAAAGATTTTGTTAAGAAAAGAGGTAATTATTACATGAGTTACCGCTAAATATTTATAGTATGCTTAGTTATCTTAGTACTGTGCTTGTTAGGTTTGTACAGTGATGTGGTTGAAAGTCAATTGGATTGGTCGGTCAAGTAATATTCGTTCAGGATCCTCATTTATGTTTTTCTCGGAATCTGTAGGCCACTAAGAAGGACAAATTATGAATTCAAGCTGGTTATATATTTTTTAGTAGGGTTCATGAGGAAGTTTTCTTCTTCCTTCGATATTGCTTCCGATTATTTTGTTTCTTTTAAATGTCATCTTTACTCATTAGACTGGAAGCTAAAAATATTTGGGAATAATCAAATAATGTTTTATCTTTTAGTGAGTTTGATAACTTTGCATGTTAAAAGTAAGGGTACTATGATAGATATATGGAAGGGTACTATGATAGATATATGGATCAAGATATGATTAAAAGGTTTTGCATGGTGGTTATTTGTAGATGAGATGTTAGCAATCTGTTTGTAAATACGTTGTAATGGTGAGCTTATGTTCTTTAAGTAGTTGTTGTTACTAGTTTGAACTGGATGTCTAAGTCTGGAGTTGGTAGCTGCAGTAGGTGAGTCTCAGGTGAGTCCTTAATATTGACTCCTACAAGTTTTTCTAGATAAATCTTTGTGATCAATGTTTCAGTATCGATGAATGTATACTTGATTTGACTGTAGAAAATATGTGTAAGATCCTGATATAGTTTCTTTGTGAGTCCGATATGCAGTGGAATGTATGTATGGATGTATATGATTCTATAAAGCAACTGTGTATGTGTGTTTGAGATGTATACTATGATACGTGATCGTCTAGTGTGTTTGTGAAATGTGTAATGAGTATGATTTGGTTAAAAAAATGAGTATAGCATATTTGAATGTGTACCTATGTTAGGTATATGAGGTGTGATTGATAAAGATGAGGAAATAGGGTGTAATTGAGTGTTGAGAGGTTTTATGATGTGAGTTTTGACATCACTGTGGCTATGGCCATGGCATAATTTTGAAAAAGGGGCAGATGAACAACATTTTTTCGACTAGGGTTTTCTTTGTGTCCCATTGTGATGATAGCATATTCTATTAGCCTTTGTGGCGTATTTGATGTGTTGCCTTTGTGAAATATCTCTGTCTAGCCCTTATGGCATATTTTGATAAATATATTATAAGGATATAATCTATCTAAAGTTATCTGGTGTAAAAGTTCTATGTTGAAATCGAGTAAGTCTTAAAGAAAGTTCTTGAAAGGAGTATGAATCAATATGTTCAAATAGGGTATCAACTGTAGTTACCTGTCATTTTATTATAAATGCATATTTGGTGTAAGAGCTCGTCAGGTTGAGCTATTTGTGCTATTAAGGTGGAAGTATGAGTTATTTTGTATTTATTGCTATTAAGGTGGAATCTGAGTTGTTCGTTATTTTGGAGGTCTTATGGCTTATAACAACGACGTGTGGATTTTTTCTGAATGATCTAAAGTATATCTCATCAGTATGAATATTTATTGGGTTAGGTAAGATTATAGTCCAACTTAAGGTCTAATTTAGCAATAACAGTGTGGGAATCCGCTAAAAGTATGGACAATATGTGGTATCCTCCAAGAACGATGTCTACGATTAACTGTTTTAGAATTGTTGTTTAAATTTTATCTGAAGAGAAAAGGAAAAAAAGAAGAAGGTAGTTTCATCTGTAAAGATCTAAAGAAAGCTAAACGGTTAGATGAATGATGTTAGTTGTGTAGTTAATTAAATTTTGGTTAAGTGAATTTGTATGAATTAAGAGTTATTATAGTATCAGGACTAAATTGCGTATAGGGTAAAAGTTGAATTATAGATTAAAAATTAAGGGATTAAAGTAGTAAATATACATATATATGTATAGTAGATGGCATTGATGGTTTGTGTTAAATATATATTATAATTTAATATATATTATATGTTTTAATGAATGAAATATAATTTATATTTATAAGTTATAAAATAATAATAGTTATTATAATCAAATAAAAGAAAAGATAGTGGAAATGAATGAGAACATGCAAAAACAAAATAGGAAATAAATGAAAGAAGAAAAGAGTGGGACGGCAACCTAAGGGTTTCAAACTTTTCAACTTCAATTGGTTAGTCAATTTAGTTTATTTCTTGTAATTTTTATATTTTTGGAATCTTGGTGTTAAGTACTACTTGACCTATGTCGAAATTTTAACATTGATTGAGATTTTAGATTTTGTTATTGTTGAATAGTTTTAGTATTAGTGATTTAATTGATAAATATTTAAGCTAGAAATGGAAAAGAATTAAATTGTAGAACAAATTGTAAATTTTGAGTACTAGGGACTAAATAATGAAAATTTTAAATTTTAAGAGTTTAATTAAAAATAGGGAGCTAAATTTAGCTTAACGTGTAATTAGTATAAAAATATGGGATTAAATGTGAAGAATAAAAATTAGTCTTGGTTTAGGGACTAAATTGGAATTTAAGCAAATATTGAGTAAAAATTGAAATATTCAATGTGAAATTGAATTGTGTTGTATTGATGTATTTTAATTGTTTTAATTTCGTAGCTAACGTTGTATCGAAATTCTCGACTAAAAAGGGAAAGGATAAAATCGACGTCAAATAGCTCGGAATTCATGATTTGTATTTCTATAATCCGGACCTAGTTGTTAATTGTTGTATTTTGATTTAATGCATATGGTAAGTGGTTGAGGTGAGGATTTTGGCACTTTGATAGTGAATTGAAATTATAGTTGATTGAAATTGTTTGAATTGGTATATACATTATGAATGTATTAATTATTTGAATTGAAAGTTATATATGTGTAAATGTGATAATGTGCAAATATTAGAATTGGATATTAGTTGTATTTGAAAAGTGAAATGAAACCCTATTAACTGTATCGGGCTGAGTCAGATATAGATGGCATGCCAAAGGATAGGAAGAGTTCAGGGATTTCTTCGACTTCGAGTCGATGAGGCACTGGGTGCCAATTACTTCAGTTTAACCGATGAGACACTAGATGTCAATTTATATAGCGCTTGGCGCAATTATTACTTCAGATTTGTCTGGTAATGCACTGGGTGCCAAGCTGGTGTATTGGTTGGATCCGTGTATCCGTTCGAGTCTGTGTCGTGTTAATAGGGTTAATTAAATAATAAAGTTCTATGATCGATATTGAATGGCATGGTATGTGAAATGGAATTGAGATAGTGAATTGAAACATGAAAAATGAGAGATGTTGTGATTAAATGAAATACATGAGTTATGTACTCATGAATTGAATATGGAATGGATCATGCCTTTGTATAAACAAAGGTGGATTGATATGTGAAAAGCAATTTATATAGTAAGTGATGTGAATTGAGATATTTGTTAACCAAATCAAATATGATAGCATGTGAAATTTGAGTATAGTATTAAATGATATGGTAATATGCTTGAATTTGAAATGATGGTATATAATAGTTGTGAGCTTAGACAATAGTATGTTCGTATAATTCAAATTATGCATTCCTGTATCATTATGTCTTTAATTGTTTGGATTATAGAAATATCAATGAGTTCTACTCAGCGTACGGTTTTGTTTTCTGTGCACAAGTTAGGTACTTCTCTTTTGATCGTCGACTCAGTATCCAACAATGATCCTGATCTCAAATGTGGTGAAGTTTACCTTTTTTGATGGCATGTACCTAGGATATCTTGAGTTGATAGTTATTTTGTGAATGGTTTGTAATAGTGTTAAAGTATAACGTTGGTTTGAGTATATATAGTATATGTGTGTATTTGAAGCCATAAATTGGCATGTTGGTTTGAACCAAGACTTGTTAGGTATATGTGAGTTTTAAGTTTGATGTGTTAGGTAGTTATAAGCTAGGCTAAATTGATTGATTTTGTCATGTTTAAAACTTTGATTTGAATTATCATGAATGATATATTTTGATGATATAACTTGTGGTACCAATAAAGGTACATTGGTTAGGCACCTAGGATGATTGTTTTGGTATGTTTTGAGTATATTTGATCGTGTTCTGAATAGGTTAAACGAATGGTTTTTGAGTTGCTTAATGCCTAAGCATGTAGGAATTGGTAAACTTGAGTTTTAAGGTACTTTTGGGTGCACACGACCTAGCCACACGGGCGTGTGTCACACACGGGCAGCACACATGGGCGTGTGACGCAAGTCAGAGAGTTACACAGCCTGGCCACACAAGTGTGTGACCCCTGTAGTTGAATTTTTCTACATTTTTCCTAAAATTTTCAAATGTTTTCGATTTAGTCCCGAATCATTTCTAAAGTGATTCTAAGTCCTCGAGGGCTTGAATAAGGGACGATATGCATGCTTAATGATGGATTATGTTGTGATTATTAAAATGTTTTGAAATGAATGATTTAGGTAACATTTATTCGGTAATGCTCTAAAACCCTATTTCGACAATGGATACGGGTTAGGGGTGTTACAAGGTATCTGCCAAAGACAGCTATGAGGAAATTCAAATATTCAGTACAAGGAATTCAACATAATAAGTTACAAAAGTATGTTGTGTCAAATCTCATTAAGTTTCTTTAACTTATTGAAATGTTATGTTTATATTTCAGGTGTTGCTTTTAAGTATGTTCGTTGGGAGTGACAAGCCAGGAGTAAGCCAAAGAAGCGACGAAAGGGGAAACTATGCATATAATGGACCTGGTTGGACAAGTGGCATATTGTAGGATTATGCTGTATGAGTCTATTTTATTAAAATTATGTATTGTAATAAATTATTATAGATATGATGTATTATGTTTAAATACATTTTCTTATTTCTTTAATGATAATGATTCATGGTAAATTAAGGAAAATGACTTGTGTTAAAAGTTTGAGAAGGTTGTTTAGGAATTTTGTTAAGTGAATTGTGTAATAACACCCAAGATCCGAAGCTAGAGAGTCGAGTTAGGTTAAGGACGTTACAAAAATCCTCAAAGGAGGCTTCTTAACATGTGTAGTCCTTACCTTGTATGTTCCATGTAATCCTTGTCATTCTCCATGGCTAAATCTAACCTTAGTTTTCCACAACCTTTTGGCGAACTTTCCTGGTCATCTAGCTTGGGGCATACCCTCCCTGTTAAAAGGACCTGGTCCATCCTATTAAATCCTTCAACTGACCCTTTTTTTTCCATCATCCTAATATGAGTACATGACTATGTACTAGGGCAGACCCGACCCTGCCTAATTACCTAGCATGGGATTTGTAGCTTCCTTAGCAAACATGAATATGCTTATACTATGACTGCCCCCTCCCTTATCTAGAGATCCCATTTTCATTTAACCCTATTCGGGGCAGATTCAAAATCTTAGTATTTCTCAAAGTTTTGGTGGTCCATATCTCTTGTCATATCAACTCACTTTTTAATGCAACTTATTGCTCTAGTCACACCACGAACTCTACTTTCAACTTGAACATCCTTCGTGAACTTCGAACTTTTCTATGATGGTTCCCACATTTAACATCCTAATGGACTATCCCATTTTTAATGGCCTAGCGAACTATCCCATGTTAAATGTCCTGATGAACTATTTATACTGCCATAACATCTTTTACTATGCTCTTACTCAATAAAACTCCGTGTTTATTGTCCCGACAGACTATCAAATGATCTTATAACGTCTTTCAGCTACGGTTTTAGTCTTCTTTACCGTTGTTGCACTCTTTCATATGATTCTATAACGTCTTTCAACTATAGTCTTACTCATTTTTATCGTCAAATCAACGAGTGATGCCATAACATTTTTCAGCTATGGCCTTACACATTTTTGGCATATAGCCTCCGATTGGACCCATGGCCTAGCAATGATTTTTGTTATTTACCTTTCCCGTTGAATTCTGTCTATTCCTCCATTTCACTAATCCTAACCTTGATGCTCGAACACCGCAATGTCCCTTCTGCAAGGCCCGGAGCTTCAGACATCATGGGTGTATTCAACAACATCGTATGGCGGTATCTAACAAGGTCACCTCTTTTATCATTCCTAACTTCGTCTAACCCATAGGTAAATTCCCTTCCAAATCATGCATAAAATAATCATGAATTCCATACAAAAAAAGAATATGCAATGCATTACACCAGATAACCATTCAAAAAACATTTGCGATTACAATCAACAACTAGCACGACAATTTCACACAACAACATTTAACAACCAGAAGGAAGAATGTAGGTACTCACCTTGTTTCCTTATCCTTGACAGCTTAGCTAGTCTAAACGTCAAAGCCTCCTTCGTCCTAGCAGCTAAGTGCGATAATCATATTTTGGTTAAACCAACGATGGTAAATTCTTAGAAATCTAGAAGCTTAAATTATATAGAAGCTTTAAGAGTCTTATTCTACTTCTTTCTTCAGTTCCTAAACATAGAGGAAGATAAGAAAATTTACTAGTTCCTCCGTTCTCCATTTCTGGCCTTAAATTCACACTTCTGCTGCTACATGCAGAGCTCCTTTCATTTCCATCCCTCTTCTTCTTCAGGGCAATTGAAGAAGATGATGCTATGGAGAGGAGAAAACTTATCAATAGAATTAAGAAAATTCTTACTCCACTCATGCCTTACATATATACTCCTTAGGCTCGGTCTTTATCGACCATATCCACCATCCATTCTTAATCATTTTATCTCCCACTTTTGGAACCAACTGGTTCAATCCTAACCGAACCAGAATTGGGATCCAACTAATTGAAATTTGGTCATTTCAATTTCTATATTACCCGGTGAGGTCCTGCGATTCACTAAACCTCTCAATTTAGTCCTAACTTCCTTAATTTTGGGTTAATAATGATATCCGAGTGTTACAACTCCCCCACCCTTAAAGAAAATTTCATCCTTGAAGTTTCCTTTCTTACCTAATCTTCTTAAGGTTGTGTTTGTTTTTATTTCCATTATCTTAGAAAATTATGTGTATATTTTGTTGCAATCGTTTCCACCTTTCTTGGGGACATGTTACTGCCTTAGCACTTTGAATCTCATCCAGATCTTATCCTGCTCATTGACGGCTCTACCTTGGTTTTCCATAAGGGGCTCATGGCATGTGCCACTTTGTACTTATTCTGACGGATGCTTACTTACACCGCCAGTCCATCATGTCTCAGAACTGCACTAACAGGCAGTTCAGGGGTGAACATGGCTCGTATGAAAGATACTCAATAAATGATCAGTTTTGGTAGACACTTTGGTTTTTCTAGTTATTAATAAGTATAAGAAAAACCTTCTTTAGCTCGACAAGTGTCATCTATGGATTTAGGGGTTTAAATCATTTGCTTCATTTTTTCCAAGTTCTCTTCGACGTTTTGTTACTTAAATCAAGATGTTGGGAAAAGAAGCTATTAATATGGAATCACTCCTCAACTCCTTACCAACTAAGCCTATTCCTAAATCCCTAGTTTCTATTTTAGTCTTTTTTTATTTCCTTATCTGAGTTCCTCCTCCTTTTTTCTGGATCGTTTCTCGGTAAGTTTCCCAAGTAATTTCTTAAACAATAGTATAGCGAGGGCATCAATTATCACAGTAATGAGACTGAGAGGGATTGTGGTGGCAACGGGGTTGGACCCAGTGGCCACGGACTCATCTAAGTTCCTCCTCCTTTCTCTTAGATCGTTTCTCAATACGTTTCCTAGGTAATTTCTTAAATCTCTTTTTGTTTCCTTCATCTTTCCTCACAAAATGGTAAAAATTAAACAGTGGCATCGTGAGGGCATCAGTCATCGCAGTAATGAGACTGAGAGGGATTATGGTAGCAACGGGGTTGGACCTAGTGGCCATAGAGTAAGTACCTTAGTGGAGAGCCCTATTTTTTGCTGCACCACATCTTAGGGGGAAATTGTCCACTTTTTGGCGTAAAAGGGATTCAACTTCCCAACTTCGCCAATGATTTCAGCCTCGATCAAGGCAAGTGTTGACTAAACAACCATTCCGATAGTATCCACCTCACTTTTTATTTGTTTGAAGATGGGTTCCATATACCCTTACATCTCTTCTTTTGTTTTGTCTTTAACGAGTATGGGATCACGCCGAGGCAACTTGCTCGCTTATCTTAGTAGACCTTGGTGGCCTACTTTTTCGACTGTAATCTGAAGGGCAAGCCACCTATCATTGGCATTTTTTAGAGAATTTACCAATTAAAAGTGACCTTGGCATTTTGGTACTCGCTAGGGACGTGAGCCCATTATCAGAAACTGGGCCTCTAACATGTTCCTTAATAGAAATAAATTTATCCAATTGAGGTGCAATCTAAAGGGTGGGTTTGGGTTTCCAACCCAATGGTCCATTCCTCCCGAACTAGTTTGTACCCACAGACAATAGCTAAACAGTAAGGTTGTAGAGGATTAGTTAAATTGCTTAAAGTTGGGCCACTATCTCGTGTTGTAGAGCCTTATTACTCTTAGATACATCTTTTTTCTCTTTCTAGAGAACCATAGCCCGAATGGTTACAGGCCCTCAGATTCTGATATTGAGGCTATCTCCCGGGGTTCACACCCTTGCAATACGATATGGCCTTACAAATTTATTTTATTCTTATTGCAGGCAATGTGTGCACTATTGGTTCACCCCACAAAAAGTGGTTGTTGGTGAGTCTTTTAAACAAAGATTTTATTCCTCGTATGGTTGATCCTTAACTCTTCTTTTGGAGGTTATGCCCAATCATACACTCTATCTCAGACCTCAAGCAGTATGGACATGGATGCCATTATGGAGAGAGCACAAAAGTTTGTCACTAATGCCAACGCGAGAGCACAGGTGGGTGGTAGTAGTCGTAAGAGGCTAGGACTGAAAGGGGCTTTCAAAGCACGGATGAACGCAATGACAGTAGACTTATCCACCGTAAACGGGGCCAGAAACCAGTCTATTCCAAGGGGGAGCTTACTCCACATGTCCTCTCAAACTGATTCCACTACTCTTATAAATGTTACTCTTATTGCAAAAAGTCCCCCTAATGAGTCTGTTCCCCGAACTGCCCCTTCTTCCCCCAACTTTAGGAGAGGGACCTACCCCAAGAACTGAAAGAATATACTATCTCACCTTCTTTCAAAGCTCACTAACTAACTCTCTTAAAGCTGGTGGGCTCTTACCAAATCATGGTAGAGGAATCTGGTTTGATTGACTGGGCCCTTTGGGGCTAGTGTCATGAAAGTGGAACTAGATGAGTTCAATTAAAGGCGACCCTAGCCTCTCAAAATAAATAAATAAATCAGTTCAACTTCGTCAAGCTGAAGAGTTCGTCGAGTCTGCCTCCAGCTGGGAGCCTAAATACAACTTCCTAAAAATTGAGTCTAAGAGTAGGGTCTGTCAATTGGAGGATTAGATCAAAATGCAAAAGGAACATCGCATGGAGGACTTATAGAGGATTTAGAAAGAAAATAATGAAGCCTTGGAGAAATATAAAGCAAAGAATGTGGTGGAGATCTCAGATTATCTTCCCAAGCTGAAGTTCAATAGCATCCTTCATGCCTAAGTTGTCGTAGGCGCTTTTGATGTGAGGTGAGTGGACTTCAATTGTCTGTGGCAATATAATAACGAAAATTCAAGCTTTAATGATTTAAACCCTTGTGGTACTAAATAGGAAGAGTTTCAAAAGAAATGGAAAGATTTTGAAAGTTTCTTCTTCCCATATGATCTTGAGCCCTTTACTCCTACTCCAATAGAGGAGGTTATTAATAAAGGGGAGGAAAATGCAGAAGAAATGGCTTATCCTCCCGCTGGGGTTAATGCCTAATTACCTTTTCTATTTGTATTGATTTCTTATAGCAATGAAAATTCCCATTCTTTTTTCTTTCCTTTGCATCACTGTGTTCATCAATCTGATTATAATCGCAAATCATGTACTTATCTTTGTCAAAGTTACCATTTCCTATCCACCCATAATGGACTAAGCCATATCTAATGTCACATGCATACAGGGGCTATCCCATAACACCCTACGTCCAAAAAATCGACTAAATTGAAGGTCTGATACCACATCCTTAACTTGACCTGATCCTCAGGTCCGAGTACCAGATGCTACACATACCAGAATGACCTAACACGACTTTCTATTTTGGGTTTAGTTACATTTTGAAAAACAACCTGGTTTCAAAAATCCTAATTGAAATTACAACTTATATTGAACTAGAAATAAAATTTAAGGGTTCTTTTCATTAGTCAGTTATAAATTTTTGGACAAAGACCCTATAACATAAAATGACACTTATACCTGAGGCGGAGCCTCTATGGGTGCCCCTCTGTATATTTGCCCTCTTTCGCGTTTCGCCTCACTCGTAATGAAGTCTGGCTTGGTCCCTCTCAATTTTTGAATCTTTAACTAACCTGCAATTTAGCAGAAATCTTATATGTTTGAACGAACTTGTGAGTTCTGCATATAGAATTTGAGAAAAGTGTGAGGTGTTCAACTCAAAATTTTTCCCCTTGGTAACTGTATTCAATAGTTCTGGTGAGCAACGATTGGTAACTGTCCAAGTGTTTACCATATCTGTGGTCTTTCTTAGAGCTCAATGTCCTTACAGCCAAGGAGTATTAGGGCTCACTAGTGACCGCCTATAAACGCACCATTATTTATTGTTAAATATCACACCAAATATATAATAGTTAAGAATGGAAGTGTCCGCAAGTGCACAGGTCAAATTGTAATATAGTTTTATAGCGGAATACTAGAAAGTATTTTGAGGATCGTACCCAAGGGAGGATAGAATAAATAATGAAAACAATTTTACAATAATAAGCCTAAATAGTACTAATTAATTCCTAAATTACAATGAACCATAAAATAGATTGATAAGGTAAAAAATAAATAAATAGCGAAAAGAAATAAATAAAGAAAAATAAACAAACGAAATAAATAAATAAACCAATAAGGAAGATTAACTCGTTTTAAGGTTTGTAATCAACTTCAGATTAGAGTATTAAGGTAGAGTTGCTATTGATTAACCAATTATTACCTCCCGACCTCTTATTAATTAATCGAATGGTTGATACTCGTTTATCTTCCGGCCTCACCTTCTCAACCAAGATAAATTATGATTTACTCAGTTTAACTTATCTTCTGGGATCGTCTTGCCTATGATAACTTCCTAAGGTTGTCAATCTTAGAGCTTTAAGCACACATAATTTATACCAACTAATCGCTCTTGGGAAACCCTAAATCCTCCATTAATAACATCCACATCCACTCGTTAATCTCCCCAAAGAGATTTAACTACTCGTGTTATTCATAAACTCTATCTCGATTAAAGAGATTGTGTGAAGAACATGATCGATTTCTAAGAGAAAAGAGTTTGAATAATTTTGGATTGAATATTGAACGAGGAACAGAGTAGCAAATCTCTCGATTGGAATAAAGAAATAAATCGAAGACATAAGAAAATATAAATTGAAATAATTAAATTAATTAAATAAACTCATAAATCAAAACTGATTTCAAGAGGAAAAACAAAAGAGTTATGAAAAACGAAAAAGAAGATAATCTAAATCTACTCCTAAACTTCTAGGGGTTTTGAAGGCATCTAGTATGACTTAGTTACATCACTCCCCTAAGGTCTTATTTATAGTGGTGTTGGTAGCCAAAATTAGGTCTTCGACACGTCCTAGGTCTTCGTATAAGTTTTATTGTGGGAACGAAAATAACCCCAACCCACTCGGGCAGCATGTCGACATGTGTCGCGCCACATCCCTTGCATGGCGCGACACAACACCCAACTCTACCTTGGTTGTTTGTTTTGTGCTTTAACGTCTTGGAAATCTTATGTAGCACAATCTAAGGCCCGTGTTGGCCTATTAGGTCACAACACCTACAAAAAGCCTGAAAAACACTTATTTTTATTAACTTTTAATCCTAAGGCCTAATTACTGAAAACGAAATATTAAATATTAAATTTCTTAGAAAACAAACACCTTAAGTGCATAATTGACCTGAATTTCTTAGAAATCCAAAACCTTAAATTATACAGAACCTTAAAGAGTCTTATTCTACTTCTTTCTTTAGTTCCTAAACACAGAGGAAGATAAGGAAACTTACAAGTTCCTTCATTCTCTATTACCAGCCTTAAACTCACACCTCTACTGCTACATACACAGCTCCGTTCATCTACATCCCCCTTCTTCAAGGTGAAATTATCAATAGGATTCAAAAAATTCTGCCTCCACTTATGCTTTATATATATATTTATTCCTGAGGCACGGTTCTCACCAGCCATATCCACCATCCATTATTAATCATTTTGTATTCCACTTTGGGACCAACTGGTTCCATCCTAATCGAACCAGAATTGAGATCCAACTAATCGAAATTTGGCAACTTTAATTAAGGAACCACATGGTCATATCACATGATCGTGTGGGGCACAAGACCGTGTGGTAGCCCATGTCACAGGTTGTGTGTTATCTGTGCCGAAAACTACCTTCAAAATCAAACCATTTCACATCCAAATGCTTGGGCTCCAAACTACGCAATGACCAACAATCAAACCTATCCATAATTTGCCTCAACAAGCCAAAACATAGAAATTCACAATCAACCTAAGTGCCTAACCAATATGCTTTCATTAGCACCACAATTCAAACATATATATAACAACCATTCAATCAAAACATGTACAGAAATTGGTTTCATTCAAACATATTGTAAACTTTAGATAGCAAATATCAAAGTTCATTCGTAAATCAAACCTTTAAATGTTCAAATATCTCATTCCAAATGCATAACCTAACATAATCAATTTTAACATTCATTCAACTTCAAACACTCGAAATTGCATATTAACATAAACATACCAAAACAATCATTTAAATGCATCTAGATATCACCATATGCATCCACCACCACAACTAATACCAAACAATTTATCAACTAGGGTTTACACCAACACATACACCATAATTTTAAGTGCACAACAAATGACCAAAATGCTTATAATTTACACAACCAAAACCCTATTTCCATGTCACTTATAACCAGGAGAAAATTAACGAATAATTATTGAATGAATTGTTGGATAGTGCAATCTTCGACGACATTCCAATCAACAGCAAAAGTCTGACAATCTACAAAGAATAAACCAAATAAATTAAGCTTTCAAATAAGCTCAGAAAGTTCATAAAATCAAACATACCATACCTTTCAATTTAAATATAAATCGTACATAACAATAAAAATAAAAATCCCTTTATTGTATCCCCTCAATCCAACTATCCGAAATAATTAAACCTGAATGATTTATATCATCAAAACACAAAGTCAAATATTTGGATATCAATATATAAATCATTGCATCATCTTATACTATTTCCATCATAACAGTTAACTATTCTGCATGGAGAACAATAGTAAGTCAATTACGGTTTCACGAGAGGGTAATACTCATACAAGCTAACATAAGGATAATAACTGATACGCGATGCTGCTCACAAAAGCTTCAGAGAATCCAAAACACCAGCACCGGTACATAGTACTTGCTAAATAAAACACCAGCACAGAGGGCCCGCTAATACAACACCGACACGATGCTTGATAAATATACACCAACTCGAAGCCTGCTAATATACACTGACACAAAGCCTTCTACGGCCTAATAACATATCATTTGTATCCTAGCTATTCACTAAGTTCACAGGGGCTTCTTCTACTTTTTCAAGACATTTTATATTCAACTTTATCCTTCTGAATCATTAATCATCACAACATTACATTTCATATTATCAAATATGTAATAATATAAACATAAACAATGTTACAAATGTAATATGAACTTACCAAAATACGATAGTGAACGGCACGTGATGAAGATTATTCGATGATTTTTCCTTCCCCCGTTTATCAACAAACTGATCCATTTCTAGATCATGCATCATGTTAAGCTTGGTTGAATACTAAGGGAGCTTAAAAATGGTGGTTTCGGTTACCTCCAACAAAAATGAAGAAGGTGAAAATATTTTGATTTTTTAGTTTATACTTATTAATTTATTTACCATTTTACCCTTTAAAAATAAATGAAATTTCAAAACATACCTTACCTAAATTATCCACTAGAAGCACTTATGGTCTAATTACTAATTAAAACTTTCCATTCATGTTTTTATATCAATTTAACACAAAAAACCTAATAATGGCTTAATTTTGTAGTTTTTACAATTTAGTCATTTTTATTTAATTAACTTTCTAAATGTTTTTCTAACCAAATTTTAAATAACATTTTAATAACCTTATAAATAATAAATAAATAATAAAATACCAACTAACTAGTCAGAATCATGGTCTCAAAACCACTGTTTCCAACAACATTGGAAAACTGGTTGTTACAGAGTTACCCAAGGGCCATGAGAAGGGTAAACTGAAAGACTACCTTATATGTACATAATGGAAAGAAGTATTGATACTGGGTATGGATGAAAGAAATAATACAAATAAAGGAAGGGCAGAGTCCGCAAATATGACGAGTCATCTGAGGAACCATTGAAATTAGTTAAAACATAATAGGATGGTTCAGGGAAAGATCGTTTAACAATCTAATCGCCAATAGATAAGTTTAAAGAAACAAATTAGAGATCGTCGGGTCGGGTTTAGAGAAGTTAACCCAAATACGAGCTAGGATTTAATTGTATTTAGTTTATTTCTTTTACTACAGGTTTATGTATGAGTAATCCAGTAAGAAACTCAATAAGTTATTTTGGAACTTATAGAATTTTGACCTATGGTTTAAGTAATTTGCGGGAAAAAGAACTTGAGGAGGGACTAAGCCTTTAGAAGGAAAAAGAACTCACCAGTGTTAGATCAAAGATCAACGTTAGAAAGGTTCCATGCACATAGGAAAAAGATAGTGCCTTTAGAGGCTTCACCTTTAGGTCGGACAAATTGTAGTCGAATAGTTCCCTTAGAGTTGAGATTAGAGATAGTAAACTTTTATTTTGAATTTATTGTTTATGTTGTATGAATTTTTATTAACAAGTAATACAGTCCATTTTTAAGATAGTGAGTTTAAAATTTGTGGATCAAATCCAGTTTATTTGTAGCACCACATACCCAGATTTGGTGATCTAGTTGGGTGAGGGTGTTACACTTACTCCTACTCCTACTCCTACTCTTACACCTTTGTTAATCAAAGTGAAAACACCTTCATCATTTTTCACAACCTCGTCATGGTCTTCAACTTTGAACTCTTGTTGAACACCTCTGTTCAACTCATTATGCTCAATAACGGTGGAGTAGCCCTCATCCACTAGCTCTGGAATATCATGCTCGACTTCTTTTATCGGAGTGTTTATTTCGGCTCGGTGTTGGATGACTTCTAATATTTTCTCCACCATCTTGGATATGGAGGACAAGTCATCTTGGATTGAAGACATGCTATCCTCCCACATTTCAACCCGTGTAACAAAGGATGGGTCTTCCATGTACACATCACTCTTCATATTACTTTCCAGATAGTAATATGAAGAATATAAATCTTTTGTCAGATAATTAATCGACCGCCCTTGATTGTAGCTACCTATCTCGATTGTATATCCATATGAACCATACGAATGCTCATATGCATACTCTTGCCATCTATAATCGCCATCATAACTCCAATGGTTCGTCAAATATCCATTTGTTGAACTCGAATGATCTTCATTTTTATTAACATGATTAAGCTAAATCTTCAACAAGACAAATGAAACTAAAAACACAAAAATTAATCACAATACGGTAAAATAAAAAGCATTGTCTAATTTCCTTGTCTTTTGAATAATATTACTTCAAAAGTAACTAACTTGACTAAAAATTTACACATTCGCAATCCTTGACAATGACACCAACAACTTGACCTGCAATTGTTTGTGCACAGAGAAACAAACATCTTTATAATGTTTTATCTGCCAGCGGACAGAGTCAGTTGTAGTATTTATAGTGTCCAATGAAACACTAGAGTATTCCAAGGGGTCGAACCCAAAGGATTACCAAGTGGGCAAATGTGTTTATCAAGATAATTACAAATTAACCAGTTGTTAATCTAACCGAGTCAGAAATTATTAGTGCAAGTCCAAATAAAATTGTTTATAAAATAAAATTAAACTATTAATTAAATTAACTAAGCTAAACTTTCTTCATAATGTTTTAGATCATGTAAATGATTAAATGATTGTTGATTGATTAGTTGAGTTCATTAAACTAATGAAACTATACCGATTATATTGGTTACCACCCTTAGTTAGGAATCTCCTCTCGATTTTATTCTAGACTAAAAGATTCCACCTAAGATACCACCTAAAAAGAAAAGATAAAACCTAAACTAAAAATGAAAAGGAAAGGAAAAGAAGAGAAAAAGAAAAGAAAAAACCTAACCTAACCCTAAGCTAAAACTAAGGAGAAAATATGATAAAAACAAAAGTGAAAAACTCTCCCCTTTCATTCAGCCAAAGGTGGCTTTAAACAGATTATTTCAACCCTATCTTTTGTATAAAAATGCCCCTAGATGCCTAATTTTCATTGGTGTGGTTGTTGGACAAAAACTACCAATGTAATCATTTTTTTTCGCGTCAGGCAAGATATTGTGATATCCAAGGTTAGGTATTATGATATTGCCGACAATCTCCAAATAGGGACATCCTTGAGGGGTGGTTATTGGGTATCGAGAAACCAGTATAGGTGGGTCCTTTTCCTCTTTATTTCAAGCCAATTGATATGTTACGACTTTCACGCTTCGATGTCATGATACCTCTACTTGTGGCATTTTTTCTACTGAAATTCGAGCCACCAACTAGCTCCTACAATACTCAATCAATTTGTTAGGTTTCCATAGCACGATTGGCCAATTTGAGTTTCAAAAATGACTTAAAACTAACAAAAAACAATTTATTAATAAGAAAACTAAAAATCGACAAAAACATATAAGACACTTAAATTGCTTGAGAATAATATTTTTAAGTGTAATGGAAAGCCTAATTTCACATATAAAATTATGGCAGATCAACAGCTTGATCGTGACTTTTAATAATAGTATTGAAATATTGAGAAATCTTACACTTATCTGCAATGGATAGATGTCATAAAATCTCTATTTTATCAAACCAAAGATGTACACACTGCTTGAAACTAAAATTTTTAATAAAAGAGTTAAAACTTCTCACTCTAACGAATAGTACCTTTGGCATTTGAGACTCGATCATATTAACCAAGAAAAAATCACTAAGCATGTGAAAAATGGTACTTTAAGTTCAGTTAAAGAAGTTGGTTTTCCACAACATGAATCTTGCTTGAAAGGTAAGATCACTAAGCGACATTTTAATGAAAAAGGAACGAGGGCCATAGAACCCTTGGAACTTGTGTACACTGATGTATATGGCCCCATAAACGTTAGTTCAAGAGGTGGTTACGAGTATTATGTAACCTTTATTCATGAAGATTCTAGATATGGGTATTATGTAACCTTTACTAGAAATAGTGGAATTGATAGCTCAATTAAAGAGTTAATGATATCCTCTCATTGGCGTTGGTGTATTGATAAATATGGAACGTGGCTATAACACCCCTAACCCGTATCCAACGCTGGAGCAGGGTTACAAAGTATTAACAGACTTATAACTTATAAAACTAGGCATTTCATAAACAATTATTATTCAAACTAAAAACCATTCATAATAATTCATATGGTCCCTAATACGAGCCTTCGGGGCCCAAAATAGACATTAAAAGTGATTTGAGACTAAACCGAGTACTTAAGAAATTTTTAAGAAAACATGGAAAATTTTCAAAGTGCAGGGGACACGCGCCCGTGTGACCACGCCATGTGTCTCACATGGCCTAGGGACACGTCCGTGTCTCAGGCTGCGTGGGCACTCGAAATGGGATCACATGGCCATATCTCAGCCCGTGTCTGACCCCGTGTAACTCACTGACTTGGGTCACACGGCTAGACCACACGCCTGTTTGCCAAGTAGTGTACCCTTCGAAATGGCCTCACATGCCTGTGTGTCAGGTCGTGTGCTAAGCCGTGTGAAAACTGGAAGGTATACTGACTTTTGCAACACGGTCAAGCCCCACGCTCGTGTGCTAGGCTGTGTGAAGCTACCGACCTTGTTTCTATATAAGTATCAGGGGACACACATAGCCGTGCCCTCTGTCCGTATGTCACACACAGCTAAGACACACGCTCGTAGCTCTGCCTGTGTGGACAAAAATAAGCTACTTTCCAAGCCATTTCTCTCACCCAAATTGATGCCAACCTAGGCTAAATAATGCACATACAATCCTGGCCTAAATAGGCACTTAAAATCAACCATCATCAGGCCTATAGCATGTACTATCCACACATACAACATGATATTCATAAGCACATACCAATGATCTCTTTACAACATACCAAATATGCCTCCAAAGTATAACTAAATGGTCAACCTCACTTATTAGACCTTGTGCCTAATTCAACATGCATACTACTTCTCAAATTCAGTCATTTGGTACTCAAAATATTAATACACAATTTAGGCATTTACCAAGCAACTATACACCACACACCAAAAGATCATTTATACATATATACATAACCAAGTATACCAAAATAAGCCAAATCACATAGCTAAACACATAACCAAAACAACATGAGACATATAGGCCACATGAGCCAAAACACTTATACATGCCATTTAACCCAAAATATACAAAATTCAAAGTACCAAAATGAGAGTTTGATAGTGCGACGCAATCTCCAACAACTTCCAAAATGAGTAAGCTTCTAAATCACTAAAAACACAAAAAAGTAAACAAAGTAAGCAATTAAGCTTAGTAAGTTCGTATAGCATAATACTTAACTTACCATTTAATCACAATTTAAGTAATTAAATATAGAATAATGCAACTCAATTTTATCCACAATCCTAACACATATTCATCCACAAAATTTAGCATGAAATCACAAATCTTATAGATTCAATTCTCACATGTTTCACATACATACCAGTACTGGTTCATATTGAATTGGCATACTCTTGTAACATCACTATGCCTATTGAACCATTTGGAATAATATCGGATACTCTGGTATCTTGCACATTAAGTGCCATTACATGGTCAAAACCTTCTCTATCTTATATCTCATATCAATGCTCACTCTCAAGCTATCACTGGGTCTGCTCACACAAGTTGACAATCAAGACATAGCTACATGGTGCTGCTCACACAAGCTAACGAATAATCGCAACACATGCCGGAAAACTTAGCCACCGATAGAATGTACAGGACCAGCACCCAAAACACGGTAACCCCTAATAACATGTCATTTCTATCCTATCTATTCCTAAGGTTTAACCGAGATCTATACAATTTATGATATCTCATCGAGAAATTTCTATAGTGTCGTATCATCACAATTATATTAATTAAGCATCTAAACACATATAATTTAAAACTTATTAATATATGAACTTACCTCAAACACGTATGGAGAAAAACGATCGATTAATCTAATACTTTTTATTTTCCCCTATCTAAATCCGTACGTTGCTTTTCTTGATCTATTTAATCAAATTTAACTCATTCAAAATCCATTTTATTCAATTTAATCCAAAAATATTTAGAGAAATTACACTTTTGCTCCCCTTAAATTTTGAATTCAATGCAATTTAGTCTCTAAGTCATAAAAATGCAAATTCATGCAATTTGATACAATCCCACTATAGCTGAATATCACTAATGCACTTAGAAAGCCCTACATTTCTCTTATTTCACAATTTAACCATGAATATTTTTCTATTTTTCAATTTAAACCTAAATTGACAAATTCATCAAAATTTCCTTTACTAAAGTTGTTCAACTATTACCTATCATTCATTTTCATGCACCAATTACCAAAAACAACAAACATACATTTATGGTAAAACCCTAAACTCTTAACAGTCTTGCAAATTAATCCTCAAGCTAGCTAGATTAAGCTACAACAACTCCAAAAACATAGATATCATTAAAAACGGGACAAAATTACACTTACATACAAGGATAGACTATGGCCGGAACTTCAAGCTTCTTTAATGGAGTTTCTCATCTTCAATTTCGGTGGATGAAGACATTTTAGAATATGATGTTTTATTATTATTTAGCTTATTATCATTTTACTTAAATAACCTTATAAATTAACTTATAAAATACTTAATTCATGTCCAAGAATGTCCACTAATTATATAAATAGTAAAATTACCATTTAAATCCCTTAACCATTTAAGTTCATAGCCATAGGGAGCTTTTAACCTATAGAACTCAAGTTTTGCACTTTTTTGCAATTTAATCCTTTTTATCAAATTTAGCATACAAACGATAAAATTTCTTAACGAAATTTTCATATGACTCTACTATCATGTTGTAGACATTAAAATAATAATAAAATAAATATTTTTACATCAGATTTGTGGTCCCGAAACTACTGTTCTGATTTCACTGAAAATTGGCTTTTATAGTGGCCACGAGTTGCTTGTTCTTGAACGCACAATTTATCACAGTCATTTGTTGGTAGTGATCATATTAATTATTAAGAAGACACAATGGTGACAACGAAATAAAATAGGATTGTATTGAGTGAAAAGATTTAACTCAAAGGAATCAAGGATATCATATGAGGGTAATACACACATGACAAGGCCATTAGACAAAACAGTTGGATGAATTGTTTTCGTAAAGTGTATACAATAAGGATTTTTCAATAATGATTAAGTAATTGTAAATTATCGGAATGATGTTTCTAGACATAATTTATAACACCCCTAAACCGTATCCGTTGCCAGATTAGGGTTAAAGGCGTTACCAAACAAATCAAAATATTTTACGAACAATTCATGTACATCATATTCAAACTATAATCAAACATCAACAATAAGTCCCTTACTTAGGTCAACGAGACCTAAAACATACTTGAGAAAGAGTCGGGACTAAACCGAGCACATACAAATTTTTTTCAAATCTTAAACATTTTCCTAAGTTATAAAGGTTACACGCCCGCGTGAATAGGCTGTGTGCCTCACACGGCATTAGACACGCTCGTGTGCCAAGACCATGGTAGGGCATACATACTGACTTGTCAACACGGCCACAAGACATGCCCGTGTGCCTTGGCCATGGTCAAAACTGACTTGGGTCACACGGCCGACCACAGCCCAATGTGTCTAGTCCGTGACACGCTCGTGTGTCTAGGCCGTGTTCGAGACTAACTTGAATAACTAAATTACAACAAACACACGACCGAGACACATGCCCGTGTGCTCATTCATGTGGGGTGAAATTAGGCTTGGTTTAAGCCACATTTCCCTCTTATCTCAAGCACTCCAAAATCAAAACATTTTAGCATTTTTTGCATACATTCATAGGCAACGAAATCAACTAATATGTATATATATTACATGCCATTCAATACCATCCAATTCACTACTCAATTCCACAACCTAAATATACCAAATTCAATATAACTCACATAAGTTTCAAAAGTATAATCTCATCATCTTATCACCTATTTCATACCAGAAATTTACCATTTCAACATTTTATAACCAAACCATCACATAAGCAATACATACATCATATAACTTGTTTAGTAAACATACTATTTAGGCCAAATTAAGAGATCATACATATCATCTACTACAAGCCAAAACTATGGCTAATATTCACAACACAAAACATACCACAATGACATTAGCCTATACATGCCATATACCATATATACAACTCTCAAAATGGTACCAAAATAGATGTTCGATAGTGTGAATGAGTCGCTGACGATCCCTGGATCTGAGCTAGCTTTATAACACTGTAAAATAGAGAACATTTCACACGGTAGGCTTTGAAGCTTAGTAAGTTCATACTAAATATAATCAACAGTTTATATAACACAAAACATCATCAAATAAACACTTAGTAGTTCTCAAATCATCCATCACTTCTATTTCATCACAATTAATATGTTCATACTAATTTATCAAGCTTTGTACATACAGTATCATCTACCACATAGGTCTCGTACTTACCTGAATTTTCCCTTATTTATTCATTTTCATTCTCATCTCCTGTTCGAATACATTAATTCTTTCCGAAGTCTATCCATGCTTTAAGAATTCGCACACTTAGTGCTTTATTGGTTAGCCGAAGCTAGAACGATCCCGCACACTTAGTGCCATATTAAATAACTGAAGCTATCTCGAAATTGCACACTTAGTGCCTCATATAGCCGAAGCTATTCCATTTTGCACACTTAGTGCTATTTATAACTGAAACTATTTCAAATCGAACACATAGTGTCGAACATAGTTGATTTATCATCTTACTCAAACCATAGTCAAATATATATACAATTTATGCATTATCAGAGCATTAAAACATACTTGTAACATCATTTATCATGAACGAACTTACCTCGTACCCGGAATTGACGATTCGGAATATTTGCTCGATAATCTTCGATTTCCCTCGATCTAAATCTGAATTCCTCTTTTCTTGATCTATATGTATTCAAAATTAACCCTTTTATTTAACAAATCATTCAATTTAATCCATATACACATAATTAGGGTATCTTACAAATTAGCCCTCACATTTTTACATTATAACACTTTAGTCCATATTTCACAAAAACACAAAATACACATAATTTTAATAAACCCATGCATAGCCGAATATCAGAAGAACTTCTAGGAGTCCAAAACTTTCGTTTATTTCACAATTTTACCCCTCAATTTACACTTTTCTAAATTAAATCCTTAATATGCATTTTTACTCAAAATCACTTTACAAAACATGTATATCAAGCACTAAGCTTTCATAATTCATCATTAAACATCATAAAGCACATGAATTCATCAATGGCATCTTTTAAAATCATCAACCAATTCAAAAATTAGGGCATGGGCTTGATAGATTACTAAGCAACGATCTCAAAAACGTAAAAATCATCAAAAACCGAGCTCGAATGCTTGCCTAATTGAACTTAAATATGGATGAACCTTAGTTGAGCTTAAACCTTTCTTTCTCTTTGATATTTTCAGTAAGAATAAGATGAACACATTCATCTTTTCCTTTGTTTTATTTAATCATAATTTAATACATAAATTACAAAATTAACCTTAGCTATTTCATTAAAATCCCACTAACTATTGTCCATGCTTGTCCATTCATTAAACCAATGGTCCATTTGCATACCTCTCATTTAAAGAGACATAGCAATTAAATACTTTAACAATTAACTAGTCACTTTTACATTTTACACGATTAGGTCTTTTCTGCAAATTAAGCACACAAATGATAAAATTTTCAAACGAAACTTTCACACATGCTAATTCACATATTATAAGCACGAAAAATAATATTAAAATATTTTTCTAACTCAGATTCGTGGTCCCGAAACCATTATTCTGACTAGGGTCTAAACCGAGCTGTTACATAATTGCAATCATTAGAGCCCAATTGTATATGTTTGATTGGTCCCTCCGCTAGCTCAACAAAAGCTCGATCGGACTACATTTGAATCACAAGAAAATTCTACGACTTTAGAACTAATTTAATTAGGTCGATTTATTCGATGTGGAATTAAATTATATGGTTGCGAGAATTATTCAACTAGAGAATTTGATTAATGAATTTTCTTTAAAAATTAATTTGGAAAATGTAAGTGATTTTTGAAAAAAAATAATTTTGATCAAGTAAAATTAAATTAATCAAATTAATTAAAATTAATATAATATTTTTTGGAAATTAATTTTTAAGTCAGACAATTGGCCCAATGGATAACTGAACTTGAAAATTGGACCTGATATCGTAAATTAGGCCTACAGCCCAAAAACTGAGACCAAGACCCAAAAACTAGTCGTACCGGACCCAGTATGTGAAATTGAGCCGATGGTCCAACCAGTAGCTTGTAACATCCCGAAATAGGGCCTAGTCAAAATAGTGGTTTTGGGACCACAAATATGACATCAAAATATTTAATTTATGATTATTATGAGGTCTAGAATATGAGAATATGCATGTGTTAAAGTTTCAAGAAGAAATTCTTTGAGTAAGGTGTCCAATTGGAAATTAGGGACCAAATTGAATAAATTTCAAAACTTGGATTCTAGAAGCAATTTGTATAAAATTGATTTATAATATTAATTAGAAGGTCCTAAAGAGAAATTTTCTCAATTTCTAAGTTTTTGGACAAAAATGGGCTTGTATGGATGAAATCTTAAAGAAAGGGCTTAAGGGCATTTTGGTCATTTGGCATTTTAATGAAATAAAATGGGAAAAATACGCCAAAAATCAGCTCATTCCCTTCTTGTTTCTTACGAAAATTTAGGGTTCTCCATAGCTAGGGTTTCCAAGCTTTTCAAGCTCAATAGTAAGTGCTCCCAAGCCCCGTTTTTAATGTTCTTTGTATTTTTAAAATCCCGGTAGCTTACTCTCTCTATTTCTACCCATATTTCATGCTAGGTTTCATGTTTAGAAATTTACCCATGCATGATTTTCTTGTCTTTTGGTGTTTTATGGAGGAATATGAAAGTTGGAGGTGTGTTAAACATCTTTCCCTAGGTAATTTTCATGAAAAACCCCTAAAAAGGACCTTTTTGAAATAGGTGTAAAATGTGTGGTAGAAATGAGAAATAATGGAAAAATGTGGGCTGCAATAAGAGGGAAAAATATTCAGCTAGGCTTGGGTAAGGTAGAAATTGCATGTGTTTCATTATACGAGCCTAGGGACTAAATCGTAAAAATGTGAAAAGTTATGAGCAAAACGGCCATTTGGACCGAGGGTGAAATTTAGGCTCAAAAAGCATAATGTGAGGTGTTAATGATTTATTTTTATTGTTATAGACCCCGAGAAACAAATTCTGGAGGTCGATCGAGGAAAACGAAAGGTTTCGGAATAACCGAAACATGATACCGAGACGAGTACCAAGTAAGTTTGGATAACTTAAAGTAAACTCATAATATGTCTAAGTGCATGATTTAAGAATGTAAGATAATTGCATTTGATGATGGCATGAAAATACATGAAATGCATACTTAATAATGACATGTTGAAAAATATCCCGGTTGAGGTTGGAAAGGAAGTTCGATGGATAAACCATGTCGCATGTGATTTTGAGATCCTGCATGAGTTGCAGAAAGGATTTAGCCCAGAGAGGTAATCCGTTGATCTCTAATATGGAAAGGATCTAGCCCGGACGGGTGTTCCTTGAGTGATCTAGCCTCTCGAAGTATATTTGTACATTAAGGATTTAGCCCGAATGAGTAATCCGATTAGGGTCTGAATTTAGCCTGGACTGGCAATTTTAGATCCGAACTCAGTAAGGGTGTTTGTCACCATAAGGGATTTAGCCTAGACTAGTAATCCCGACATCACCATATGAGTTTACAATAGAAGGGATTTAGCCTGGACTGGTAATCCCGTCGTAAAATGTGAGGTTCGCGGGAGTGCATAAATGAAATGATCATTCTTATGAATTGACGGTAAATGGATAATCCATCGAAATTTCCTAGAAACTCAACGGGATTAATATAGCATATGTAGATGAAATGATGAATGAGAACTCATTTAAAACAAATTACATGGTACATTATTATCGTGACTAACTTGTCGATTGAGTACATGTGATAGGGATATCATTTTCATGCTTGTTGATTCTATTGCCTAATATAGCTTTATGCTAATTAATTGGTAAGTTTACTTTCTAGTTATTCGGGCTTACTAAGCATGTAAATGCTTACCCCTCTCTTTTCCCTGTCTTACAGAGCTCGAGGACTCGTAAAGATTGGAAGACGGTTGGAGAGTCAGCACACTATCAACTAGTCCGCTTTGGTATATAGACATTTTTATTTGGTTCAATGGCATGTATAGAACTCTGAGCATTTTGTTATATGTGTCATTTGATTTGCCAAGATGAAGGCATGTAAAGATATACATATCTTTTTGTATATGCCCATTGAAAATTGGTTCATTTTAAAGTAGGCTATGACCTACAAATCTATGCATGTTTATGTTCATATGTGATGGCTTGGTTATAATTGGCAATGAGTTATAAAAATGAACCAATCTTAAATGTGTCAATGAGACATGGAAACCCTTAAATACAATATGAGAATTAACCTAGCATGTGTAAAACCGATGATATGAGGTTTTCATGCAATGAGGTTTATCAAGGTTTTATATAAGTGTATAATTTGGCCTTATCACGTATTAAAGTAACCTATAAGTGTTTTTGGTTGATAGAAGGTGACTAAAGGCTTGGAAAATGGCCTAGCAAGGTCCACACGGGTAGACACACGGGCGTGGCTCGCCCCTATAGGTGTGTAGTATGGTCGTGTTTCCCCTGCACTTAAAACTATAAGTCAGTATAGTGCACGGGCTGAAGGCACGGGCGTATCCCAAGCCACACGGGTGTGTGTGACCACACGGCCCCACCTACACGGGCGTGTGACTCTCCAAGGTAAGAAATTTTTTTTAAGTTGCCCAAAGCCTATCAAATGTTTTCAGTTTTGTCCCGAACCACCTTGACGTATGTTTTAGGCCTCGAAGGCCTTTATAAGGGACAGTATAGAGGTGATTGAAAAGTTTTAATATTTGGACGAAATTTGATGAGCCTGATTTGTATGTTGTGAAAGTTTAAACCCGATAACGCCTCGAACCCTGTCTCAGCGCTGGATACGGTTTAAACCCGGTAACGGCTCGAACCCTATCTCAGCGCTGGATACGGTTGAAGGGTATTACATTTAGTGGTATCAGAGCTACGATTTAATCAGTTCTATGACTACCGGAGTGAGTATTGAGGTTCGCTATACATGCCATTATATGAACGTTGATAGTGTGATATCTTCTAATTGTTTAAATTATTTCTGAATATACTAAATGTCTTCCAATCAAGCACAAGATGAGTCCGAGGGAGCCAAGAGCCATGCTCCAGCTTCCGTACAACAAGTTGTATCTAGTAGTAGTAGAAGGTTTATGTCTGAAGGCTGGGAAGAGGCCCGAGCTGCCTTCTTTAACATGATGGATGAATGGTTTGGGGATTATTTAAGGAATCGCCCCAACATACCACGACCTCTCCCGCCCCCTAACCAACCTGATGAGGAATTGCCACAAGGTATGGCACTGGTAAGAATTGGTAAGGCCCCCGTATATAAGCTTAGAAAGTATGGGATGAGGAATTCAGAGCTAAAATCGATGATGATGCTGAAAGAGTCAAGTTCTAGCCCGAGAATACTACACGGGTATTAGATGATTTGTCGTGTACACCTGAGGAGTGCTTAAAGTGTACCGTGTCTCTCCTGAAGGATACTGCATACCACTGGTGGAAGACCATATCTTCGGTGGTGCCAAAGGAAAGGAGTTCTTGGAACTCAAACAAGGGAATAAGACTGTGGTAGAATACAAAAATGAGTTTGTAAGGCTAAGTCAGTATGCAGCTGAATGGGTTCAAATCGAGTCAGAAATGTGTAAACGCTTCGAGGAAGGTCTGAATCAAGAAATATGGTTATTGATTGGGATTCTTGAAATACGGGAGTTCGCCCCATTAGCTGATCAGGCCAAGAAGGCCGAGGAGCTCAATAATGGCAGAAAGCAAGTAAAGAGAGGCTCAAGTTTCTAGTAAGAGATCTAGCGGTAAGACGCTCCCATTTCCCACAAAGAAATCAAAGAGCCAACATGAACGCTCCACTTCATCGGTAGGATATTCAGGTAAAGTAAGAGGCTCTAAACGATGTAATCAGAAGTCTTTCTCCTCGATGGTGACTAGTGTAGGGAGTGTAGATGACCAAAGGATTAAGTGTAAGAGTTGCAACAAATTTCACTTCGAAGAATGCCAAATGAAGAACGGTGCATGTTTCAGATGTGGTTCTCTTGACCACTTTCTCAGGGACTGCCCAGAGTGAATTGAAAAAGAAGTGGAAGTAGCCCCAAAATCGAGTGCTCCTATTGCACGAGGTAGACCTTCGAGGTATCCTAGAAGTGCTAGTGGCAATCGAGTTGCGGCCAAAGACACTGTAAAATCAGAGGCTCAAGCCCCGACAAGAACGTATACAATACGTACTCGAGAGGAAGCCTCTGCTCTTGATGTTATCACGGTTACTTTTTTTCTTTTCAATACATGTGTTGTTGCCTTAATTGATTTGGGGTCAACGCATTCATACATTTTCATGAGATTGATGTCTAGTATAAACATACCCGCTGAACCTACGAAATTTATTATTAGAGTGCCGGACCCACTAGGTAAATCAGTCTTGGTTGATAAAGTCTGTAAGAATTGTCATTTGACGATTCAGGGTCATTACTTTTCGGCTAACCTTATGTTGTTACCTTTTGATGAGTTTGATGTAATACTTGGTATGGATTGGTTAGCCTTGCATGATGTAATTTTAAATTGTGGTAACAAATATATTAAATTGAGATGCCCAGATGGTAAGATTCTACGGGTTGATTCAAGAGAATTGGGTATGCCGCCGGTTGTAGTCACAGCGATGGTTGCTCAGAGATATATGAAAAAATGGTACGAAGCCTACCTTAATTTTGTATTGAACACTAAAGAAACAGAGTTAAAGATGGATTCTGTGCCAATAGTATGTGAATATCCAGACGTATTCCCGGAAGAATTACCCAGGTTACCTCCTGAAAGAGAGATCAAGTTTGGTATTGAACTAATGGCAGTAACAGCTCTCATTTCTATTGCTCCGTACAGGATGGAGCCAACCGAGCTGAAAGAGTTAAAAGTACAGTTGCAAGAGCTGACGGATAAAGGTTTTGCAAGGCCAAGTTTTTCACCTTGATGTGCCCCCGTATTGTTTGTAAAGAAGAAAGATGGGTCGATGAGGCTATGTATGGATTATCGCCAACTGAACAAGGTAACTACCAAGAATAAGTATCATTTGCCAAGGATCGATGATTTGTTCGACCAGTTGAGAGGAGCCACTGTATTTTCTAAGATAGATCTGAGGTCCGGCTATTATCAGCTGCGAGTTAAAGAATCGGATGTATCTAAGACAGCTTTCAGAACGAGGTACGGTCATTATGAATTTCTTGTCATGCCGTTTGGGTTAATGAATGCACCGGTCGTCGTCATGGATTCCGACCATACTTGGATAAGTTTATTCCAAAGATGAGACAGAGTATGCGAAACATCTGAGAAATGTGTTGCAGACCTTACGGGAAAAATAACTTTATGCTAAGTTTAGCAACAGTGAGTTTTGGCTCCAAGAAGTTGGATTTTTGGGTCATATTATTTCAGGTGAAGGCATCCGAGTGGATCCAAGTAAGATCTCTGCCATTGTTGAATGGAAATCGCCTAAAAATGTGACCAAGGTTAGAAGCTTTTTGGGCTTAGTCGGTTACTACCGAAGATTTGTGAAAGGATTCTTCATAATAGTGACTCCAATGACGAAATTGTTATAGAAAGACGTTAAGTTTGGATGGATAGAAAAGTGTTAGCAGAGTTTCGAAAGGTTAAAGGCATTGTTGACTGAAGCTCCTGTTTTAGTATTGTCTGAGCCGAGAAAAGAGTTTGTGGTCTACAGTGATACATCCTTAAATGGACTGGGTTGTGTACTTATGCAAGATGGCAAGGTGATAGCTTACGCTTCATGGCAATTGAAGCCACACGAGAAGAACTATCTGACACATGACTTAAAGCTCGCCGCCATTGTTTTTGCCTTGAAACTCTAGAGGCATTATTATATGGTGAGACTTGTCGTATATTCACAGACCACAAGAGTTTGAAGTATTTGATGACTCAAAAATAATTGAATCTGAGACAGCGGAGGTGGTTAGAATTAATTAAAGATTATGAACTGATCATTGACTATCACCCGGGAAAGTCGAATGTAGTCGCCGACGCGTTAAGCAGAAAATCTTTGTTTGCACTGAGAGCCATGGATGCTTTATTAGCATTGCTTGATAATGTTCAGTCTTGGCAGAGCTAGAGGCTAGGCCGACATTTCTTTAGGAAATCTATAATGATCAAACTAATGATAATGACCTGTAGGCTAAAAGAACTCAATGCGAGTCGGGCATTGAATCATATTATTGGATCTGTCCTGATGGATGTTTGATGTTCAGAGATAGAGTTTGTGTGCCCAAAGATGATGAGCTTATTCGAAAAATCTTGCAAGAAGCACATGATAGCCGATTGTCTATTCATCCTGGAAGTACCAAGATGTACAATAATTTGAAGAAAATGTACTAGTGGAACGGCATGAAAAGTGACATTTCCGAATTTGTATTGAAGTGCCTGATATGTCAGCAAGTTAAAATCGAACACCAAGTACCTTCAGGTTTGTTACAGCCTATGATGGTCCCCGAATAGAAGTGGGACAAAGTTACTATAGATTTCGTGACAGGATTGCCATTGACTCCGAAAAAGAAAGATACTATATGGTTGTGGTGGATAAGTTGACAAAGTCGGCTCATTTCATTCCGGTAAGAACAGATTACTCTCTTGATAGATTGGTCGACTTGTACATATCGGAGATTGTGAGATTACACAGGGTACCGCTGTCGATTATTTCAGACAGAGACCCGAGGTTCACTTCGAGATTCTGGAAGAAGTTACAAGAAGCCCTGGGTACAAAATTGAGTTTTATTACGACTTTTCACCCACAGACCGATGGTCAGTCTGAGCGGATGATTCAAATTCTTGAGAATATGTTGCGATGTTGCATCCTCGAATTTCAGGGTAGCTGGGAAAAGTACTTGCCATTGGTAGAATTTGCCTACAAAAACAGTTTTCAAACGAGTTTGAAGATGGCGCCTTATGAGGCTTTATATGGCAGAAAGTGCCAAACTCCATTGTACTGGATAGAACTTAAGGAAATTCAAATTCACGGGGTTGATCTGATCAAGGAAACTGAAAAAAAGGTTAAAGTGATACGAGACTATTTAAAAGCGACATCGAATAGGCAAAAGTCATATGCTGATCTGAAAAGAAAAGAAGTTGAGTTCCAAGTTGGAGATAGAGTATTTTTGAAAGTGTCTCCATGGAAAAAGGTGTTGAGATTTGGCCAGAAAGGCAAATTGAGTCCGCAATTTATCAGACCGTATGAGATCATCGAAAGAGTTGGACCATTAGCCTATCGTCTAGCATTACCACCCGAACTGGAAAAGATTCATGATATATTTCATGTATCTATGTTAAGACGATATCGATCAGACCCCTCTCATGTGATTTCACCAGCAGAGATTGCGATTAGACCAGACATGACCAATGGAGAGGAACCAGTCAAGCTTTTGGCTCGTGAGGTTAAACAATTGAGAAATAAATATATGGCTTTAGTAAAGGTTTTATGGCATCGTCATGGTGTAGAAGAGGCTACATGGGGCCGGAAGAAACCATGAGAAGCCAATATCCGAACCTGTTTACTGGTAAGACTTTCGAGGACGAAAGTCCTTAAGGGGGGAGAAATGTAACATCCCGAAATAGGGCCTAGTCGGAATAGTGTTTTTAGGACCACAAATCTGACATTAAAATATTTATTTTATGATTATTATAAGGCCTAGAATATGATAATATGCATGTGTTAAAGTTTCATTAAGAAATTCTTCGAGTAAGGTGTCCAATTGGAAATTAGGGACCAAATTGAATAAATTTCAAAACTTAGATTCTATAAGAAATTTGTATGAAATTTCTTTATAATATTAATTAGAAGGTCCTAAAGATAAATTTTCCTAATTTTTAAGTTTTTGGACAAAAATGAGCTTGTATGGATGAAATCTTAAAGAAAGGGCTTAAGGGCATTTTGGTCATTTGGCATTTTAATGAAATAAAATGGGAAAAATAAGCCAAAAATCAGCTCATTCTCTTCTTGTTGCCGCCGAAACTTTAGGGTTCTCCTTAGCTAAGATTTTCAAGCTTTTCAAGCCCAATAGTAAGTGCTCCCAAGCTCTATTTTTAATGTTTTTTGTATTTTTAAAATCCCGGTAGCTTACTCTCTCTATTTCTACCCATATTTCATGCTAGGTTTCATGTTTAGAAATTTACTCATGCATGAGTTACTTGTATTTTGATGTTTTATGGAGGAATATGAAAGTTGGAGGTGTGTTAAACATCTTTTCCTAGGTGATTTTCATGAAAAACCCCTAAAAATGACCTTTTTGAAATAGGTGTAAAATGTTTGGCAGAAATAAGAAATAATGGAAAATTGTGGGCTGCCATAGGAGGGAAAAATATTCAGCTAGGCTTGGGTAAGGTAGAAATTACATGTGTTTTATTATACAAGCCTAGGGACTAAATCGTAAAAATGTGAAAGGTTAGGGGCAAAACAGTCATTTGGACCAAGGCTAAAACTTAGGCTCAAAAAGTACAATGTGAGGTGTTAATGATTTATTTTTATTGTTATAGACCCCAAGAAACAAATTATGGAGGTCGATCGAGGAAAACAAAATGTTTCGGAATAACCAAAACACGATACCGAGACGAGTACCAAGTAAGTTCGGATAACATAAAGTAAACTCATAATATGCCTAATTGCATGACTTAAGAATGTAAGATAATTGCATTTGATAATGGCATGAAAATACATGAAATGCATACTTAATAATGACATGTTGAAAAACGTCCTGGTTGAGGTTGGAAAGGAAGTTCGATGGATGAACCATGTTGCATGTGATTTTGAGATCTTGCATGTGTTGCAGAAATGATTTAGTCTGAATAGGTAATCCGTTGATCTCAAATATAGAAAGGATCTAGCCCGGACAAGTGTTCTTTGAGTGATCTAGCCTCCCAAAGTATATTTGTACATTAAGGATTTAGCCCCGACGGGTAATCCGATTAGGGTCTGAATTTAGCCTGGACTGGCAATTTAGATCCGAACTCAGTAAGGGTGTTTATCGCTATAAGGGATTTAGCCTGGACTGGTAATCCCGACATCACCATATGAGTCTACGATACGAGGGATTTAGCCTGGATTGGTAATTCTGCCGTAAAATGTGAGGTTAGCGGGAGTGTATACATGAAATGATCATTCTTATGAATTGATGGTAAATGGATAATCCATTAGAATTTCCTAGAAACTCAACGGGATTAATATGGCGTATGTAGATGAAATGATGAATGATGAGCTCTTTTAAAACAAATTACATGGTACATTATTATCATGACTAACTTGTCGATTAAGTACATGTGATAGAGATATCATTTTCATGCTTGTTGATTCTATTGCCTAATATAGCTTTATGCTAATTAATCGGTAAGTTTACTTTTTAGTTATTCGGGCTTACTAAGCATGTAAATGCTTACCCCTCTCTTTTCCCAATCTTACAGAGCTCGAGGACACATAAAGATTGGAAGACGATTGGAAGGTCAACACACTATCAACTAGTCCAGCTTTGGTATATAGACACTTTTATTTGCTTCAATGGCATGTATAGAACTTTGAGCATTTTGTTAAATGTGTCATTTGATTTTCCAAGATGAAGGCATGTAAAGATATACATATCTTTTTGTATATGGCCATTGGAAATTGGTTCATTTTGAAGTAGGTTATGACCTACAAATCTATTCATGTTTATGTTCATATGTGATGGCTTGGTTATAATTGGCAATGAGTTATAAGAATGGGCCAATCTTAAATGTGTCAATGAGATATGTAAACCCTTAAATACAAGATGGGAATTAACCTAGCATATATAAAACCGATAATATGAGGTTTTCATGCAATGAGGTTTATCAAGGTTTTATATAAGTGTATAATTTGGCCTTATCACGTATTAAAGTAACTTATAAGTGTGTTTGGTTGATAGAAGGTGACTAAAGGCTTGGAAAATGGCCTAGCAAGGTCCACACGGGTAGACACACGGGCGTGTGTCTAGGCCGTGTGTAACACACGACTCTCCCCCATGGGTGTGTAGTATGCCCGTGCGTCCCCTGCACTTAAAATTTTAAGTCAGTATAGTGCACGGGCAAGACACACGGGCGTGTGACTTGGCCGTGTGCCCCTAAATGCATGCTGATGTCATAAATAGAGAGTTACACGAGTTGAGGGCACGGGCGTGTCCCAAGCCACACGGACATGTGTGACCACATGGCCCCACCTACACGGGAGTGTGACTTTCCAAGGCAAGAAAAATTTATTAAGTTGCCCAAAGCCTATCAAATGTTTTCAATTTTGTCCTGAACCACCCCGATGTATGTTTTAGGCCTCGAAGGCCTGTATAAGGGACAGTATGTAGGTATTTGAAAAGTTTTAATTTTTGGACAAAATTTGGTAAGCCGGATTTGTATGTCATGAAAGTTTAAACCTGGTAACGCCTCAAACCTTATCCCGGCGCTAGATACGGGTGAGGGGTTTTACATAGCTAGACCGGACCGATCAGGTCGTCATTGACCTGAACCGAATTGGCTGTAACCGAACCGACTTGGGGTGCCGTAAAGGTGTTGCACCTACATCACTGGGCATGGCGATGCCGGCGGCTGCGACGGCGGTGTTCCGATGGCCGGCGGTGGTTATTTTTTTGGTGATTGAGCAGTGGAAGAGTTACACTCCTTCTGGGACCCTACCAGAGAATTTAATTTTAGATTAACTATTCCAAAAATAATATTATTTTAATATTTTAATATTAAATTTAATTTAATACTAACCTTAACAGTATTTTATTAATTTAATATTAAAGTGATTATCTTAATATTAAATTTAATTTAATATTTATCTTGTAGATAAATATTCTATTATTTTAATAAGATATAATATTAAATTTAATCTAATATTTATCAAGATAAATATTATATTATTTTTTATTAAAGTGATTAAGTTTAATCATAGTTGAACTCTCTAAACTTTCCCAATATAAAAAGGGAATTGGTCATTATTTTACACACATTTGAATTCAAGAGAAAGTTCTAGAGAGAAAATTCTCTGAAGAGATCATTTCAGAAACTTTTTAGAGATATTTTTCTGATTTATAAATTAACCCAAAATTTTAGAGAAATTGCAAAATTACCCTATTGGTAATTTTTGTAAAAAATTTTCTGATTCAACGTGAGCTTACACTCGGTAGACATGAGCTTGAAGATAGTGGAGAAGACTAGTCAGTCGAAACACTCATCCTAAACAAATCGAAAAGATACAATTTTGATTAAGTATTTATTATTTTAGATATCACAACCATGATCTTATTTTGAAAAAAAAATTAAAACTCTGTTATCCCTAAATTTATTTTTTGTTACGTTTTTCAAACCCTTTTTTTCCCAACAAATGGATGTCAAGACAACATTCTTGAATGACTATCTTGAAAAAATCATATATATGGTGCAACCATCGGATACGTAGCTAAAGGAAATGAGCATAAAGTTTGTAAACTGCTTAGAACCATCTATTGAATTAAGCAAGCATCCCGCTCATGGAATTAAAGATTTGATCAAACGATCAAGACTTTTAGGTTTGAGAAAAAAGTAGATGAACATTGTGTTTATAAACGTATTGAGAATGGAAAGGTGGTCTTTCTTGTTCTATATGTTGATGACATTCTATACATTGGGAATGATGTAGGGACATTTTAATCGATTAAATTGTGGTTAACCCAATAGTTTAGTATGAATAACTTGGGAGAAGTTAATTTTTTTCTAGAAATTCAAATCCTAAGGAATCGAAAGAATAAAATGATAGCACTATCACAAGTTTCACATATAAACAAGATATTGGAACGTTATGTAATAACCGATTCGAAGAAGAGAAATCAACCTTCGGTACCGAGATTTCATCTTTCTTTGGAGTATTGTCCTAAGACAATGGACGAAAGAGAAAACATGATGAAGATTCCTTATGCTTCGATAGTAGGAAGCCTAATTTATTCTATGTTTTTCACACGTCCAAATATCTATTTCATAATAGGGTTGGTAAGTCGATACCAGGTGAATCTAGGACCAAGACATTGGTAAGCAATTAAGCATATATTTAAGTGTTTATGGATAATTAAACATTATATGCTTTGGTATTCCAGAGGAGATCCTACTCCTATCGGATATACTAATTTTGACTTCCAAACGTGTTAGGATTCGAGGAAATCGACTGTTTTTATCCTAGGCAACAGGTCCACTGTGTGGAGAAATGTAAAGCAAAGTTGAATTGTTACTTCTAAGGCTACAAAAGAAGCAATATGGCTTTAAAAGTTCCTTATGGATCTTGAATTCATTCTTAGTAAGGAAAAAGTTATCACACTGTATAGTGACAATAGTGTTGCAATAGCTAATATCAAGAAAACAATAAACCACAAGAGAACAAAACATATTGATCAAAAGTGTCGTATCATAAAGGAGGTTATTGCAAAAGGAATCATAGATGTAGTTAAAGTCACATCCAAAGACAAACTTGCGAACCCGTTTACCAAGACTCTACTAGGCAGGAGTTTTGTGAAACACGTAGAGAGCATGAGAATACAGAATATGACTCATCTACTTCATTAGGGCAAGTGGGAGACTGTTAGAACTAGTGCACTAAGTGTAGTATATTCGTTTGTAAACTTTTAATTTTTTTTCAAACAGATTGGTTAATAAAATAATTCATGGATTACATTAATATACTTTGTATAATCTCTTCATGTGATTTTTACATGCAAAGCAAAATAGAAACAAATATAGGCTAATTAGTTGTTTAAACTAATACTAAGAAGCATTACAGGATCAGATCGTAATACGGAAAGATAATTTATATTAGTAAACGAATATAAACATGTCCTTAGTCTAATCGAAAATGAGTAAAGAGATTAAAAGACAAATATGCCATCTATCAAGTCCAACTGGGGAGATGCCTTGTATTAGCCATTGGAATAGATCACTGGGAGAATATGGAGACATACATGTGTCTGACTAGACTGACAGTACATCAAACTAAACCCAAGAAGAATAGATTCTAAATTCATTTATAATTTTTTTTCACTTGTAACATTCATAGTATGGAATACCTTAATCCTAAGTGGATGACGGGCTATGTATGTGTGACTTGTATGCTTTGATGTAAGTAAAAGTTTGAGTTCAAATAAATAAGGAACCGAAAGGTGGTGTGTTGGGTAAATGAATTCTACAGTATGTAGCATCATTCACAATGGTGGAATTCATAGGCCGAGATATGGGTAAATGATATCTTCTCATTGGCATTACATGGTTGATGAAAAGTGTAACCTCTCTAACCTGGCCTAGATGTTATGACTGAATGTGAAGATCACATTAGTCACCTATGTGACAAAGCTACTCTATCGTTTGTTGAAAACCTTAAAAATTCTCTCTTTTAGGAAAAATCGTAGTTTACCTTTGTTAATTTGGGAAAACAACTTATTATTTAATCCAATCATTATTAAGTATCGTTATTAACATTAGCGTAGTTTAGAAAACACTTAACTCATCATTTCTTATCGAAAACTTTATTATCTTTTATTACAGCAAAAAACTCGGTGTTTAACAGATTAATCGTTAAAGTTAAATATCATGTTTTGTTCAATTTCAAATATTCCTAGAAAAACCAAATCTATATGTCAAGTATTCATGCATGAAAATCCCAAAGCAAAAAGAAAAAACCCAACCACAGTTGAAATAGCTTTACAATCCAAAAACTAAATAAATTTAATTAAAACTTAAGCAAAATAATAATGATAAAAAAAAGTTTGAAGTCCATCATATGTCCACATGCCATGTCCAATACTAATCTCAAGCATTACCTAAGATGGTTGTAACTATAGGGTGAGCTAACTAGCTTATATGAGTCTAAACCATAAGTACATTCAAACATTCATGTAGATATCACTCATCATTAACAACATTGCAACACAAACATAACATAGACATTATCATTCATAAATGTCATGGACATATCATAATGCATAATTATTTCCTACCCAAACCAATCACTACATACCACGAGTTCCCTAGAACTCGTTTGCCAAACTCTAATCACTGCAAGCATAGCTCGATGTGGTTAAACCACTATTATACGTAATGCAGTTATACTGTCATTTAAAATAAAATGTGATATAATCGTTGTTCTCCTCATTACTCCAGGTACAATGCACTAACAACATATATGCGGACTTAATATGTCGCCATTACTCCATGGAACTCCTCCGTCATCCTCATAATCCCAACCTATGAACAAGCGATATGGCATACGAATTTCAATCAAATGCACATTTCATACATTTTCATTTCAGTAGCATAATTTATATGCCCTCATTATAATGTTCACTTATCAAGCATTTAATTTCACCGTCAACATAGTGATATTCTAACATACCATTATTCATTATCATTTTAGGAAATTTTCCAGTGCATGTATAGCAGTTTTTCATTCAGTACATTACATAATATTTCACCCTAAACAAAGATTTCACGCATTCAATATTTATTTCCAATTTAATATATGCTATACATACAAACAACATACATTACATACCCAAAACACACATGTCATACCAATGCTAGTCATTCAAATAACCAATCAACCATGCAAATTTGCAAACATGCCATTTAACTAGGGCTCGATACGTACCTAATTTGACCACTTGAAATTCATTCAGTTACTCATTTAAATAAGCCCGACCAACAAGCTTAATCATTGTTTATAACATTAAAAATATTATTAAAGCATTCAAGTTAACAGGTTAGGACCCACACCTTATTTTTGCACTACTGCAGCACTATTTGTGAAACCCATGATTTCTCCTCAATACCTTATCAAACCTAAATTAAAAAAATGTTTTATTGAGTTAGGACGCATTCAAAACAACCTTATAACACCCCCGTTAAGGGTTTAATCAATCAGTATTGCCATAAAAATTTACAGATCCAAATCGACTAGGCTACTTACACTAATTTAACGCAAAACGTACGCGCGAACATCTAATGGCTTCACTGTTGGTTCAGGCTGTTTAAGTCAGCACCTAACATGATCAAATACTAAAAAATCAGTAGCTAAAAAATCAATGAAAACCTTAATCTAATCAATTAACACAATCCTCAATAGTCAAGTTGAAACTACACATTATCCCACAACCAACTGTTTACGCTTCCCGATTTGTTAGATCTGAGTTGCTAAACAATCAAAACCAAATTTTCCTAAGTCACATATGATTAAAGGCTGATTAGGAAGGGTTGAAAGAGATCCAAATATTTTTGAAAATAAGGGACAATAATAATGAAAATAATAGCCCCTTATTGAAAGGTTTAGGAGCGGTGCACCACCACCATTGGCGACCAAATTGGGGTTGTTTTGAGGCTTAATAAAATCGGGTTTAAAGGTTGGAAATTCATCATTTAAATACTTAAAAACATTTAAAATTCCATATCTGGAAAATTGGGTATTTTATAAAAATATTCGATAATAAAAATGAAAAAGAAAGGCACTTACTCTAACAAGATGAAGGAGTCAAGAATAGGGATCTCTGTGGCAGCAATGGAGACAGATTTTGAGTGTTGAAAATATTAGGTTTAAGGCTGGAAAAATATGAGAAAATGGAAGAAAGGAGAGGAGAATGGTGTAAAAATTCATCGTTAATGAAGGGAAAAGAGCGATATAGCTAAGTGATTGGGCAATGACACACTAGGGAAGAAGAAGAGAAAAATTGGAGAGGAAAAGGAAGGGGCGACTAGGGCGGAAGAGTAATGACTAAAGGTTGAAAAGAAAATAAAAGTGATAATTATAGCTCGTTTTAATAGGTATGGACGGCACAAAAATAAGGAGGAGGAAAAATTTTAGCAAAATTTAGATGTTTTGCAAGGGAAGGGACGAACTTAAGACCTTGATCTAATTACCTTACTTCCTTATTTTTCTTTTAACCACTAGGCCAATTACTCATCTTTGAAATAATTTCAAATTCTTTTAAGCTAAAATTTGGGATTTTACAACTTTTCCCCTTCAAGAAATTTCAACCTTGAAATTTACCTGTTTCAAAAAGGTAAGGATACTGAAGCCGAATCGAGCCTTCCAACTCTTAGGTAGCCTCCTCGATGCCATGGTTTCTCCAAAGCACCTTCACTAAAGGAATTCTCTTCCTCCACAAAAATTTCACCTCATGATCTAAAATCTGAACAAGCTCCTCCACAAATGTTAAATCAGATCTAACTTCAATCTTCTCAACTTGAAACACATCGTGAATGTGGTCCAACTCAAGTGGCAATTAAGGCCGATATGCCACAGGACCAATTCTTTTAAGCACCCGATAAGGACTAATGAACTTAGGGCTCAACTTCCCCTTTCAATCGAATCTCAAAACCTTTTTCCATGAGGAGACTTTAAGAAAAACCCAATCACCTACATTGAATTCAATGTCCTTACACTTTAAGTCAGCATACGACTTCCATCTATCAGAAACTGCCTTCAACCTATCTCGAATTAACCAAATTTTATCCTCAATCTCCGAAACCAACTTTGGACCCAATATGTAATACCCTCAACCTGTATCCGTCGCCGGAACAGGGTTATAGAGTATTACCGGGGGTTTACAGATAAATCGAACCAAAATACTATTCATATTCGATAATAACCATATAGTTTCTTAAATGGACCCTCGTAGCCCAATATGAACAATAAAAATAAATCGGGATTAAATTGGGGTCTCAAAAAAATTTTCATGAAATTTCAAAGTTTTTGTTATGAACAGTGCCCACACGACCGTGTGGTCCAGGGACACGCCCGTGTGATCAGGCAGTGTGGTTACACACGCCCGTGTTCCTAACCCATGTAACTCTCTGACTTATAAGGCATGAAGAAATTTAGGTCACATGGCCATGTCACACACCCATGTGCTAGGCCGTGTGGTTAATTTCATTTTCATAAATTAGGTGCAATTTTCACACGGCCATGTAACACGCCCGTGTCCAAGGCCGTGCCACCCACACGGCTGAGACAGACGTCCGTGTCTCTGCCCATGTGCTCAATTACTAGCATTCTATTTCTCATTTTTAAGGTGCTGGGGACACACGGCCAAAACACATGCCCATATGCCAGGCCGTGTGTCACACACGGTCAAGACACACGCCCGTGTGTCTACCCGTGTGGACGAAAATAGGCCATTTTAAGGCTACTTTTCTCACCCTTTACACATTCCTCCTGCACTCAATACTTTATATACCAATATACTCCAAATCCATAACCAAACCAAGTCAATAACTCACATGGTAAACTAAATTTACAACTACACTACTTATTTACATAAATTTACTATTTTGTTTCAATCATTAACCACCATTATATACTAAGAAACACATACACATAAACTAACATATATGTATGAAAGTTATTCATAACCATATTTCAAGTTTACTTCCTTTCCATTCCATCCTATACATGACATATAAACCTTAAGTTATAATACAAAATCTAACGGTGAAATCTGGATAGTGTGACCCGGTGTGATGATCTGATCCTCCTAACTCTTGTTAATCTACAAAGAACATTTAACACAAAAAAGATTATGAAAGCTTAGTAAGTTCATATGTTTTAAATAAAACCTTACCGAACATTCTATTATAAATCATAAAATATGCAATTCACTACCACTGCCTACCATTCACAATTTCAAATGATGAATTTACTTGATTAAGCTCAATATCAATAATTAACTAAATCCCAACACTTAAATTTAAGAAACACTTTCCATTACCTATCAAATTAGGGAACGTCTTACGGAAATGAGCACGTCATTAGCTTGATGCCACATTCCACTTTGGTTTTGTACACATTTTTATCATGGCTTAGCCATGATCACACACTTTATCACATTGCCATAGCTTAACTATGGTCTTACACTTGCACATATATATAACTGTCATTTTTCAATCATGGTCTTACGTACACTTTCACAATGTCACAGCTCCGTTATGGTCACACTTGTTACACTTTGTGATGGTTTAACCATGGTCTTAACCGTCAATTCATCACTAATGACTAAACAAACGTACTCAATCCTGCGTTTCCCTTAATTTGTACTTTAACTTCAAATTTCGTTTTATCATAATAATCACAATTTCATGAAAAAAATAAAAAATAATACATTATATAATCTCTAATTTTAACAATCAATTATAAAATTTAACCATATGAACTTACTTGGACCAATTTGTAGAATTACAGAAATTCAGGGACTAATCGGTAATTTTCTCTTTTTCTAGTTTATCTTCGGACTCTCGATCTATTATGTAGAATTTTCCATTCATTTCACAATTTATTTCCTTAAATTTTCAAAATTACACTTTTACCTTAAATTTTACAATTTTTACAAATTAGTCCCTGCTCAATTAACCCATCAATTGAGCTAATTCTTCTTAATTAACACTTTATCTAACTATTTTAAGCTAATACACAGCCTTTTAAATTCAAAATTTCAACATCAAACCCTAATTCTCAACTTTGTCACAATTAAGTCCTAAAAATTAATTTCTACTAAAATCTCCTAATAAATTCATCATATAATGAATTAAAACATTAAAATCCATGATAATTCATCTTTTAAACATACAACACTTATCCATGGAAAATTTCAATTTCACTTATGGAATGAAAAACTAATAAATTCTATAGTTGGACCAAATTGTAAAAGTCTTAAAACATGAAAAATTATAAAGAAAAAGGCAAGAATTAAACTTACATGTAGCAAAATATGAAAAACCAGTTTAAAGAACTCTTCTATGGCTATTTTGACTGGATAAAGATGAAGAAATGTCTAGATTTCTTTTTCGTCCCAATTTAACTTATTAAAATTTCCTTTATTTCCTATTTTACCCCTTATTCACCCAATTTCTTTGTTTTTTTTCTGTCTCCACCATTTCAACTATTCACTTTAGGGCTAATTTCCCTTTAAAACCTTCTTTATTTTATGCTTATGCTATTTAATCATAATTCAACAAATTTTGCACCTTTTACAGTTTAGTCCTTTTTAATTAATTAACTATCAAAACGTTAAAATTTTCTAACGAAACTTTAATACTAACTCAATGACTCGGTTTTATAAATTCAAGGTCTCCATACCTTGTTTTTGACTCACTTGACCTAATAAATTCTTTTAATTCACAAAATTCTCTAATTCAAATATATTTCTAAATTCACACTTGACTCATAATTATTTACTACTAAATTTTCAAACTTATTTATCGAATTTAGTGATCTCGAATCACTGTTTCCCGACACCATTGAAATTTAGGCTGTTACAACTCTCCCCACCTTTAAAAAATTTTGTCCTCGAAATTTGTTACTTGGAAATAGATTCGAAAACTGTGATCTCATAGATTCCTCTATTTCCCAGGTTGCCTCCTCCATACCATGTCGATGCCAGACCACTTTAACTAATGGTACTTGTTTGTTCCGTAATTCTTTAATCTCACGAGCTAAAATCTTTACCGATTCTTCTGAATAAGTCATATCTGGTTGAAGCTCAATTTTAATGTAAGGAATTACATGTAAAGTATCTGATCTATATCGTCTCAACATAGACACGTGAAACACATTATGAATCTTTTCAAGTTCCGGAGGTAGAGCTAATCTATAAGCCACAGGACCAATTCTTTCAACTACTTCATACGGTCCAATAAATCTTGGACTCAATTTCCCCTTTTTACCAAATCGTAGCACTTTCTTCCACGGTAAAACCTTTAAGAACAATCGATCGCCCATTGCAAACTCTATCTCTCTTCTTTTTAAATCTGCATATGACTTTTGTCGATCTAAAACAGCTTTCAAACTATACCAGATAATCTGAACTTTTTCTTCAGCTTCTCGAATCAAATCCATTCCAACTAACTTGGATTCACTCAATTCAAACCAATATAATGGAGTTTTGCATTTTCTACCATAAAGAGCCTCAAATGGTGTCATTTTTATGCTAGACTGATAGCTATTATTGTAAGGAAATTCAGCTAAAGGTAAATACCTTTCCCAACTGTCACCAAACTTGAGTATACAACACCTCAACACGTCTTCTAGAATCTGAATCACTCATTCTAATTGCCTATCAGTTTGGGGATGAAATATTGTGCTGAAGTTTAGTTTAGTGCCCAAAGCTTCTTGTAATTTATTCCAAAATCTTGAAGTAAACCTTGAATCTTGGTCCGAAATAATAGAAGTCGGAACCCCATGTACTCTTACAATCTTAAACACATACAACTCTGGTAATTTCTCAAGGGAAAAATTTGTTCTAATCGGAATAAAATGTGCTGACTTAGTCAATCTATCAATGATAACCCATATCGAATCTTTCTTTCTTAGAGTTACAGGCAATCCAGATACAAAATCCATCGTAATATGCTCCCACTTCCATTCAGGAATCATGACAGATTGTAACAAACCTGTCAGCACCTGATGCTCTGCTTTAACCTGCTGACAAATTAAGCATTTTGTAACAAACTTACAGATTTCCAGTTTCATACCAGGCCACCAATACATTCTTTTTAGATCATAATACATTTTCGTACTACCCGGGTGAATAGATGCATAGCATTATGAGCTTCAGCAACAATATCATTTTTCAAATTAGAATTATTTGGAACACAGATTCCATTACGATAACATAACATACCATCCTCATCAATATTAAATTCTGAACTCAGTTTGTTCTGAACCATTTGCCGTTTCAACACCAACTTCAGATCATCGTCTTCTAATTCATGAATCCGTTGAAGAAACACAGGTTTTGCTTTCAATTCTGCAAATACTAAACCATCTTCATTAATAGAAAAATAGACATTCATTGCCCAGAGTTCAAACAATGATGATTTTCAACTCAATGCATCTAAAACAATGTTAGCTTTACCCGGGTGATAGTCAATAACAAGATCATAATCTTTCAGCGATTCTAACCACCGTCGATGTCTCAAATTCAGCTCCTTCTAAGTCATCAAATACTTCAAACTCTTATGATCTATATAAACATAACAATTTTCACCATATAAGTAGTGCCTCCAAATTTTCAAAGCAAACATAATTGCAGCCAATTCAAGGTCATGTGTAGGATAATTCCTTTCGTGTGGTTTGAACTGCAGAGAAGCATAAGCCACAACCTTTCCTATTTGCATCAATACACAACCTAATCCATTCAGAGACGCATTACTATATACAACATACGGTACACTCGATTCTGGTTGAGTCAAAACTGGGGCTTCCGTCAACATTTTCTTCAATTGATCAAAGCTCTGTTGGCACTCATCAGACCACTCAAATTCAACATTTTTCTATAATAATCGAGTCATTGTTGAAGCAATCATCGAGAAATTCTTGAAAAACCGACGATAATACCTAGCTAAACCCAAGAAACTTCGCACTTCTGTTACATTCTTCGAAACTTTCTAATTCACCACTGCTGATACTTTGTTCGAATCCCCTCGGCTGACACAATATGACCCAGAAATCTGACCTCATATAGCCAAAATTCATATTTGCTGAACTTCGCATACAGTTGTTATTCCCTTAAATTCTATAATACAATTCACAAATGATGTGTATGCTCATATTCTGACTTGGAATAGATTAATATATCATCAATAAACACCACTACAAATCTATCCAAATGTGGTTGAAAAATCCGGTTCATTAAATCTATAAAAGTAGTAGGAGCATTTGTTAAACCAAAAGGCATTACCAGAAATTCATAGTGACCATACCGAGTTCTGAAAGCAGTCTTTGGCACATCACATTCTTTAACTTTCATCTGGTAATACCTAGATCTGAGATCTATCTTTGAGAACACTACAGCACCTTTCAGTTGATTGAACAAGTCGTCGATACAAGGTAAAGTATATTTATTCTTAATTGTAACCTTGTTCAACTATCGGTAATCAATACACAATCTTAAAGATCCATCTTTCTTTTTCACAAACAAAACAAGTGCACCCCAAGGTGACGTACTTGGTTTGATGAACCCTTTATCTAATAACTCTTGCAACTGTGTCTTCAACTCTTTTAACTCAGCTGGTGCCATTCTGTACGGTGTTATTGATATTGGAGTTTTTCTCAGAATCACATCAATCACAAATTCAACTTCACGGTCTGGAGGTAAACTCGATAATTCTTCAGGAAATAAATCAACAAACTCATTAACATCTGGTAACTGCTTCATCTTCGATTCAGAACCTCGAGTGTCAAGAATATAAGCTAGAAACGCTTCATTACCTTTCCGTATCAACTTCTGAGCAGAAAAGGCTGAAATTATTCTAACAACACATTTTGTATTTCCAAACCCAGTTGAAATTAATTCATCTGTCTGACATTTTAAATCTATCCGCTTTTCTCTACAGTTCACTATAGCATCATGTTTGATCAGTCAATCCATTCGAAGAATAACATCAAATTCTTGAAAAGGTAACAACATCAGATCAGTAGAGAATTCACAGCTTTGTATTTTTAGTGGATGGTTTCGACATATTAAATTGACTAACACACTTTGTCCTAATGGATTAGTGACTTGCACATCATAATCAGTGGATTCAACGGTCAATTTCTTTTCTAACACTAATGCAATGCAAATATATGAATGCGTAGACTCAGGGTCAATTAAAGCATACACAGAATCATAAAAAATATAGAAAGTACCAGCTATCACATCTGGAGCAGAAGCTTCCTCTCTTGCTCGGATGGTATACGTATGTGTAGGTGCCTTAGTTTCTGACCAAGCTGTGGAATCTCTCATTCCCGAACGGGCAGTTCTTGTGGTACTACTTTGACCCTAGCGTTTACCTTTCTGAGAAGTGACTGTCTACTTTTCTTTCTGTTCTCCCTTATCTTTAAGCAATTGAGGACATTCTCGAATGAAGTGATCAGTGGCTCCACACTTGTAGCAAGCTCCTGTCTTGCTTCTACATTCAACGGGATGAGATCTTCCACAATATTTACATCTAGGCCTTAGAATGTTCTGCACACTGCTAGCACTAGCTGTTGGTTTAGTAATTACCTCAAACTCTTGCTGAGTTGCCCTATTTCTATTCGATCACTCCGGCATTGTAGTAGTTCGACTAGAATTTTCTCTGAACTTTTTGGCAGAAATGCTAAAAATGACTTGTTAAAGCTTCTTTTATAAGATTCTTTACATCGTCTATCCCATTGCATCTTTCTATTATACACTTCTTTCATTTTCTGGGCTCGATCTGACAGAGCAACAAATTCTCGTATCTCTAGGCCTCCAATCATCATTTTAATCTCATCATTTAGTCCTTCCTCAAATCGAATACACATTTCCTCCTCAGATGGTACAATATCTCAAGCATACTTGCTGAGTTATACAAATTTTCTTGTCGCAGATCGAGGAATTCTCTTTTCTTTTTATCCAAGTATCTCTTACCAACATACTTCTTTTTAAACTCATTCTGAAAGAATTCCCAAGAAATTTTCTCTACGAGTATTACTACTTCTATAGTTCCCCACCAATTATATGCTTCTTCTTTTAATAAAGATACAGCACATCTTAAATAATCATCTGGAGAGCAAGTAATTTGCTTAAAAGCTCTTACTAAATTTTGTAACCAATATTCAACTCTAACTGGATCATCATTCGATCTTCCCCGAAATTCTTCAGCCCCATACTTTCTGAGCTTTTCTATTGGTGTATGCTTGCTAGATTCATCTGTCGGATGAGGTGGAGGAGCAACTAGGGCTATAACTGGTGGTGCAGTAGGGGGAGGAGGAGGTTGCTGAGCCTGACTTCTTCCTTGTATCATCTCATTATACCATTGATTCATAACTCCATAAATCATATCTTTAAGTTCCTGTTCTCACATTAGAGAAATTGGAACATTACTTCTTACCCCTCGTTCGGAGGTTTGTGCTCTACTATTAACTTCTTCCTGTTCAACAAGTTCAGGTCTATCTGACATCTTTACAATCTATAATAATAACAAAGATTAGATTGGATCATACACATCACACTATCACAGATTTATATGGCATGTATTTCTAGACACTTTACACATCACATTCATTCTGAGAATCGACTAAACCGTGCTCTGATACTAATAAATGTAACACCCTTAACCTGTACCCGTTATTGGAACAGATTTATAAAGTATTACCGGGGGTTTACAGATAAATCAAACCAAAATACTATTCATATTCGATAATAACGATATAGTCCCTTAAATGGACCCTCGTAGCCCAATATTAGCAATAAAAATAAATCGGGACTAAATCGGGGTCTCAAAAAATTTTTCATGAAATTTTAAAGTTTTTCTTATGAATAGTGCCCACGCCAGGGACGCGCCCGTGTGATCAGGCCATGTGGTTACACATGCCCGTGTTCCTAACCCATGTAACTCTCTAACTTATAAGGCATGAAGAAATTTAGGCGATATTGCCATGTCACAAGCCCATGTGCTGGGACATATGGTTAATTTAATTTTCATAAATTAGGTGCAATTTTCACATGGCCATGCAATGTGGGTGACATGGCCTTGGACACGAGCGTGTTACTCAATAACTTCTTCTCATCCAACTCAGTCCAACATAAAGGCGAATGACACCTACGACCGTAAAAACACTCGTAAGGTGTCATTTGGATACTTAACTGGAAGTTATTATTATAGGTGAACTCTACCATCAGTAGATGCTCCCCCCCAACTACCCTAAAAGTTAATCACACAAATTTTCAGCATATCCTCTTGAATTTGAATGAATCTCTCTAACTGACCGTCAGACTACGGATGAAAAGTCGTACTGAAGTCTAAACCAGTACCTAAAGCTTAGTATAATTTCTTCGAAAATCGAGACATAAAATGAGAATCTCAATCCAAAATAATTGACATTGGCACAACGTGCAGTCTCACTATCTTTGAAATATAAAGCTTAGCTAGCTTCTGAAGAGAATAATCAATGCGGACAGAAATTAAATGAGCGGACTTTGTCAATTTATCCACTATGACCCAAACTAAATCTTTCTTAGTAGGTATTAAGGGCAACCCACTAACAAAATTCATTGTCATTCTTTCCCACTTCTATTGCGAAAAACGAATCAACAGTAATAACCCCGATGGAAACTGATGCTTAGCCTTAACTTGTTGGAAAGTCAAACATTTTAACACCAACTCAATTACCTCCTGTTTAAGACTTGGCCACCAGTACACTTCTCTTAAGTCAAGATACATCTTAATACTACCAGAATGCATAGCATATGGGCTGCTATGTGCTTCTTGTAGTAGAGGTCGTCTCAAACTCTGATCATTTGGTATACAATATCTGCCTATAAAGCACAAAATTCGATCATAATTAATCCTAAAGTCCCAAGTCGACCCATCCTCAACTTGTTTTAAATCGAAGTGCTAGAGATTCATCCAAACTTGCTTATCTTTTATTTCTTACAGCTAAATAGGCTTTACATGCAACTCAGCCAAAATACCCCATCATCGAACAAACTTAAACGAGCAAACATAGCCCTCAAATTCGTCATTACCCTTCTACTCAAAGCATTAACCACTACATTAGCTTTCCTAGGGTGATACTCATTCGTGCAATTGTAGTCTTTTAACAATTCAATCTACCTGCACAGCCTCAATTAAGCTCCTTATGCGTAAGGAGATATTTGAGAGTTTTGTGATCCGTTTAAATAGTACACTTCTCACCATAAAGGTAGTGTCTCCAGATTTTAAGAGCAAAAATGACAATGATCTGTCTAGCTGAAAACACAGGTGCTATTTCGATAAAGAGTTTATTGATATAAGTATCACAAATCGGCTTGTTTTTTAATTTTTTTATTTTTCGTTATGCAAGAAAATTATTTTCAAACCAGATTTTTTTCCAACACTAGCGTTGTCTTTAGCTATGATCTATAATTCAATTACGAAAATGGTATTAGTTCACATTAACAAAAGCATAGTCAACAATCTTTCATGAATGCAAACTTTATAATTAAGTCCCTTTTTGAACCCTAATGTCTGAAATGCTCGTATTTCATAATCTACCTGATTGGATCTAAATCTAATTTTGTATTTATTCACTAGGGACCTCAAACTATCAATTTATAAAATTTATTTCCAACAACTTTTACTCTTTACATATTAGTCCCTAATAACACATAATTAGCTATATAACTTAAACTCAATTCAAGCTTCAATCAACACTTCCCACTACATTTCTAACATGAACTTAACATAAACTAACTTAATTCTCGACAATCCATGATATTCAAGCTTCCATTTCATCATGAATTCAATAATGGCATCTTGAACCAACTCAGATAATAGCAAAAAATAATTAATGGGTTAAATAGAATAAGGTTCCCACATGAAAAATCTATAAAGATATTAAAGGAAAAAAGCTTATTCACCTTGCTAATTATAATCAACAATGTATAGGAAACTTAGAAAATCTTTTTATTTCATAGCTATGAACGAAAACAAATGAAGATGATAATGATGATTTAGTTCTCTCCTGTAACACCCCTAACCCGTATCCATTGCTGGAACAGGGTTATGAAACATTACTGGAGTTTTCAAAACATTTACAAATAATTCATGTCAAATACTATAAATTTTTTGAGATTATTTATAATGTCCCTCAAAATGACTCTCGAGGCCCAATACAAGTATTAAAATCGAATCGAGACTAAATCGAGAACTTAGAAATTTTTTTATAAAATTTCAAAATTTTTCCCACATACAGGGATCACACGCCTGTGCGGGTAGGCCGTGTGGCTCACATGGCCAAGTGAAACACCCATGTCCTAGGCTATGTGGTATATGAAACAGGTCACACGACGGTGTTCCAAGCCTGTGTAACTTTCTGACTTGCAAAACATTAAGGTGCAGTTTTCACTGCCAAGACACACACCCGTGTCTTAGGCCGTGTAGCACACACGGCTGAGACGCACTCCCGTGTGCTCAACTCTGAGCATTTTGTTTCTCGAATTTAAGATGCACGGGACACACGGCCAGACTATAAGCCCATGTTCATGGCCGTGTGTCACACACGGCTGAGACACACGCCCGTGTCTCTGCCCGTGTGGACGAAAATAGGCCATTTAAAGGCCACTTTTCTCACCCTTTTTACAACCAACCTGCATACAACATTCTCATATACCAATACAACCCAATCAAGCAACCAATACAAGCTAAAAATCAAGTTTTAAACTTAATATGTCATCACACAAATCATTTGCATAAACTTACTAGATTAACTCCATTCATTGATTATTATAAGCTATTACTAAGTATATGCATACAAACATACATATATGTATATGTGCCACTATCAATCATATTACAAGTTTACTTCTTTTCAATTTAACCCTATACATGCCATATAAACCTTAAGATGCATAACAAAATCTATCGGAGTTATCTGGATAGTGTGAACCAATGTGTTGATCCGATCTTCCAAACTTCTTGAAAATCTACAAAGAATATTGAACAACTAAAGTAAGCTTCAACTAAAGTAAGCTTAATGAAGCTGAGTAAGTTCGTTGGCTTTAAACATAAATCTTACCGAATACACTAAAACAATTCATTTAAGTAAATCATTCAATATACTATTCCTGCCAAACACAACTTCAATCGATGAATTCACTTATTTCAGATTGATATCAAAATAAGTTTAAATCTTTAGACATTAATTTCATATATTACTTACCAATGTTGTCAAATCAGAGAACGTCTTACAGATATGAGTACATCGTATTCAAAAGCCTGAAGGCTGCATAGAAGCACATAAGTGCTAAACGAAAACCCTTAAGGGTTGAACAGAAGCTCTTAAAAGCTTAACGGAAACCCAATAAGGTTAAACTAAAACTCATACGAGTTAACTGAAGCTCATGTGAGCTAAACGGGAAGCAAACACAGAATTTCATAAAAAAATGCTAAACCTCGGTTTACTTAGGTAATTTGCCATCAATTCCTCTTTTGCACTGAACGATTGTACTCAATCCCGCATTTCGTTCGTTTCGAATATTTGATTCAATTTCATAATTCTTACAATAGTTTTATTTTCAACAAATAATATAAATAAATACATATTACCATTCATCAATTTAACAAATAACATTAAAGATTTAACCATACGAACTTACCTGAACTAGTTTGTAAAATTTGTTGTAGCTTAGGAACTATTCATATAATTTCTCTTTTCCTCGATTTTCTTTAAACTCTTGATCTATAATATAAAACTATTCATTCATTAGCACATATATTTCAGCCTCATTCCACTTCACAATTTATACCCTTCAATTTTTGAAATTACACATTTACCCTAAATTTTACAGTTTTTACACTTTAGTCCCTAATCAATTAACCTATCAATTGAACTTATTTTTCTCAATTAACATTTTATTCCATCATTTTAAACTACTACACAATTTTTGAAAATCATAATTTCAACACTAAACCCTAATTCTTAAGTTTTTCACTATTAGGTCCTAAAAATCAATTTCTATTAAAATCACTTAATAAAATCATCACATAACATAATTAGAACTTCAAATCCATGCTTATTCATCATAAAATTCCAGAATTCATTCATGGAAACTTTCAAAATCACTCATAGAATCAAAAACTAATGAATTTAATAGTTGGACCTAGTTGTAAAAGTCTCAAAAACACAAAAATTTCAAGAAAAGAAAAGAATTGGACTTACATGTAGCAAAAATATGAAAAACCAGCTTATAAGAACTCTTCAATGGCTATTTTTGGCTGGAGAAATATGAAGATTTGTCTAGAATTTCAATTTAGTCATTATTTTATTTAGTTAATTCACATTACTTCCTTACTAATTTCCATATCTCTATGACCAGCCTATGTAATTTAGGCCCAATTTCCCTTTAAATCCCTCTTATTTCTTACTTGAGCTATTTAGTCACTATTTCTTTAATTAACAAGTTTTGCACCTGTTTCAATTTAGTCCTTTTTAATTAATTAACTATCAAAACATTAAAATTTTCTAACGAAACTTTAATACTAATTCGCTAACACTCCGTAAATATTTATAAAAATATTTACGACTCTGTTTATGAAATCGAGGTCTCGGTACCTCATTTTTGACCCAATTTACCTAATAAATTCATTTAATTCACAAAATTCACTAATTCAAAAATATTTCTAAAATATTTCACTTGATTAATAAATAGTAATTTATTAAATTTTCAAACTCACTTGTTAGATTTAGTGATCTCGAACCACTATCTCCGACACCACTAAAAATTAGGTTGTTACATCTCCCCACTAACTTGCTATATATATAATTAGAAACTTAATTAACCTTTAATTAGGATATGCAATGGCTATGATCTAATATAACATAATTTAGTATAAATGAATGGCCATGATCAACTTATGCCACTAGCCATGTCTTAATGATGGTTTTATTGCATTAGGGTCCTTGGTTCAATTGCTACTTAAGGCTTCATCCATTTCTTAAATCATATATGACTTGTGTAACCACTTTGCAATTTAGTCCTTGTACTATAATTAACAAATTTCTTGATTGAATCAATTAATAAATCAATATTATAATTTCATACTTAACATGATAACTTCTTGATTAGTAATCCAATTAACTTGTTCTATGAAATCCGGCTTCGAAACTGTATTTTTTGACATTAGCTAAAATTAGGCCGTTACATAAGGAGTAGATTGCTAGGCCTATAAACATATTCTGTCGGCTATGAGTGTTCAAGATGAACTTTGGGCGCTCTCAGATGGTCTAAAGTTAGTTAAGGATGCTAATATTGAAAATCTTCTAGTCGAGGTGGATGCTACAAGTGTTATTAGCCTTATTTGTAATCATAATATCTCTAACCCTTTGCTATTTACATTGATCCTTGAATGCAAGACCTTACTTGATCAATTCCATCAGCACCAGCTTAAGCACACATTTAGGGAAGGTAACTGTTGTGCGAATGCAGTCGCAAGACTTGGAAGCAAATTTTCAAATCCTCCTCAGTTGAATTCATCTTATTCTACTTCTTATTTTGTTGTTTGTCAACAACCTCCAAACTATTTAATCCTATTATGCATGTCGAGGCTATGGGGGAAGTGATGTATCATGACACTTTTGCTAACTAATTTCAGTTATTCTGTTTAAGATAAAAAAAAAAAAAAAACTTCCTTCATGTGTTTTGCTTCCAACGTTATGCCTTTGCCACAATTCATCACCTGCTTTTCTTTTAGATGTTAAGAAAATTGTCGACATATATATTATTTGTGACTTTTTTTGGTGCTTTAGTTCTTTATCTTTAAAAGTAAAAGAAAAAAATGACATTATAAATACATGTTACCATAGTGAATGATATCTAGATAGTATTGATAAATGTTAAGGGTTTAGGATAAAGGTTTTCATGGGTCGGGCCAGGCTCAACTAAAAATCCAGGCCATTTACTAGGCCCAGGCTCGGCCCGACCCAAAAAAAGGGCCTAAAATTTTGTCCTAGCCCGACCCAGATAAAAATGCTAAAACTTGAGCCCGACCTGGCCCGCCCGTATTAATTTTTTATATTATTTATATATAATTTTTAAATATATATAATACATCAAAAATACTAAAAACATCAATATAAATATTTCCTAACAAATTGAAAATAAATTTTAAAAAATATGTAGACCTAAATAACAGTAAGATAAATGAAACTTAACAAGCAAATGACTCTAAAATAATAACAAAATTAACAAATATCTTTAAAATAATAACAAAATTAACAACAAAATAAGTTTTATACAATATCCAAACAATAACAACAAAATAGTAGCAATATAATAGTAAAATGGTAGCAAAATAGAGAGAAAATAACAATAAAATAACATTAAAAAAAAAGAGCAATTTTTTTTGTCCTTTAATGAATTCAGGCCGGGACCTGGACAAAAATGCCTTACTCGAGGCCTGACTCGTTTTTTAAACGGACCTTATTTTTATGTCTAAGCCCATTTTTTAGGCATATATTTTTGCCTAAACCCTCCCATATTTTGGGTGGGCCTTCAGGCCAGGCCGAATGGCCCGACCCATGATCAAGTCTAGTTTAAGACTTTGAGCGTTTAGTTTTGAATCTTGTCATACGTAAATATCATTCGTAATTTTTTTAGATTTATTTTGAGTTTCAATTCCATTATATATCGGATCTATCTAGGTTTATTTTAATTTTTAGTTTAATTGTATTTTGTATTAAAATGATTCTAATTATACTTATTTGGACATGTATTATTTATGACGGTACTATGAAAATTATTAATAATTTTAACTCAATCCTGAGAACCCTTCTTCCTTATACTTTAACTTTTTATATATTATAGAAATAAATATTAAAATTATATATAAACTTTAATTTAACGTGCAATGTTTATATATGGATATTAATTTAGGTCAATTATACGCATAAATCTCTTTTTTTATTCAATTATATGTATGAAAATTTTATTGTAATTCAATTATACACATTTATAATATATATAAATTTAATTTTTTTTAAATATGATTATTTATATATACAATAAATAAATTTAAAACGTTGCACATTGGTTGTCAGTGACTTTAGAAAACTAAACAAAAATGTTAAAATCAAATTTACATTTATATATTTGCACAAAAATCTAAACTTGTGTATCATTATACATTTAATTAAAATTTATAACATCAAGTTTAGTTATTATAATTCCTAGGGTGATTACATCAAATTGTATAAGGGTATGAACTACAAAGTTTATACATCTAAATAACCTATAGGTAGAATTAAATATTACAAAGTATAACACCAACATAACTATAATTTACATTGGGTCAAAATAACTTTGGACAAGACTTATATACGGTAGGATCCAAGCTGTATATAAAAAGCCCATACATAATTTACGCAGTGTGAAACTCAAACTTAATCACTCAAAATCTCAACTTTTGTTAACGTCAAAATCTCATTGGCATTTTTTTTATTTCTTATTTTATCATTGAAATGAAAGCATTGCACATGATTTAAACAATACTTTGAACAATACTTGTTGGACCGAGTGATAAGGGGTTTGATGCCTCTCAAGAAAAATATCAAGTTTGAAACTTGTGAATTTTAAATTTTAAAAGGTTTGCCTCACTTTTAGCATTTGAATTACAAATTTAATTGGGATCCAATATAATTACGAAAAAGTATAAGACAAAAAAAAAAGGTTTAATATATTATTTGGTACCTAAATTTAGCTTCAATACTCAATTTAATATCTAGACTGAATATCATTATGTAGCCAATTAACATTTGATAGTGTACTCTAGTAAGAAGATCATAAGCACTTAATTAGGACAAAAAAAAAAACTCAGGTATCAAAAGTGAATATTGAAGCTAAACTCAGGTGGTTAATTGGGACAAAGAAAAACTCAAGTAACAATTTGAACATTAAGCCAAACTTAGGTGCCAAATTGGAAAAAATACTCGGGTGCCAAATTGAGAAAAAAAACTCGTGTACCAAATTTAACATTATAACCAAAAACAGGTATCAGAAAACATATTAACCCAAGAAAAAAACTTTTGGAGGAGTGAGACTTTCGGGACAAACATCAAACTGTTCGACCAGATAGTGAATGGTTTATTAACGAACACGTGTCGAAACGTAAAGCATCAGTTGCAACCCGGCCTAGGTATCGTGGAGCATCCTTAACGCAGAAATGACGTGGCAGTCAAACATCAAGCACTAGGAAGTCGTCACGCTTATCCATTGTCAATCACTTGCATGGACCCACACGCTTTATGGTAATGGTGTTTTAGTAATTTCGATAATCAATAAAATACTTCCTAAAAATATACACATTTATTTCAGAAATAAAAACAACCAATAAAATAATAGTGAGAATTTTATCTAATTGAGTAGGTTGAGATGTTTTGGATCTAATAAATTTAGGTTTTAATTTTTTTTTTTTATTAACCAATGATTTATAGCTGTTTTAGGTTTGGTCCTTTAAAATTTGAAGCTTGAGCTTTTTTAGTTAAGGTTTTTTAAGGCTTAGTTTAAAATTATTTTTATATTAAAATTTTCAGCTTCTTAAAAAAATGCTTTTAGGTTAATTTTTTTGTTTAAGAGAAGTATTTTTTTCTCTAAAAAAGTAGCTTGTTTAGAAATGTTTTTGACTTAAAAATGCTTCTTAGAAACAACATTAGAGACACTCTAAGTTTTGACTGTTTTGGGATTAAGTTATTTCAAATTATTTGTTTAGGTCATTGGGATTTCGTTATTTTTTGTTCAAATTATTTCAAGTTTTAAGTATTTTGAGTTTAAATTATTTTGGGGGAGAGGATTGATCAATTTTTAAATTTAAATTAAATTACTTTGAATTTTTTACTCTTTATAATAAAATTAAATTGGATTAAATTTAATAGTAAGTTAAATACATGTCAAAATAGATTGCAATAAAAATCGTATATAACAAAATTATTAGAAAAATATTTATTTTTTACTGAATACCATTTAAAATTTTAATTTAGATATTAAATATTTATTTTTTTATTGAATACCATTTAAATTTTTAATTAAGATATTAAACTCCACAAACAACAACATAATTAGAAAACCTCTTTGTGTTTTTGCATTATGTTTAAATTTGCAAAAGGAAAAAAACTTATAATAGAAAAATAAAATTTAATAAAAATACACGAGACAACTGAGTTTCTCTCTCTCTCTCCCTATATATATATATATATATATATATATATATATATATATGAAATAAAAAAGATTAATTAGCAAAATAATTGAGGTTGTAGATTAATTAGTAAAATGGTTGGTGACTTATTAAATTATAAGTAACTTTTTGTGTTGGTCATTTAACTAAAAAATGTTACAATTTTGTCATTAAACTATTCAAAGTTTTTATTTAAGTTACCGGGCTTTTAAAATCAATGCTATATGACTTTCTCTATCCGCACTACTTACATCAATCAAAAGCTCTCTTTTTATAATTCAATTTTTTTTTCATGAAACAACTTTAGACATTATAATTTTGTGAACCAATATTCAAACATTTTTTTTCCTAATATCTGACACTGACCGTCAAGTCGATTTGGATTTAAGGTATGTTATTCTATTCGTTGATAAGTACTGACCTATCATATTGATTGTTAAATCGTTACTTAGAGCTCGATGGCAAAACTTAAAAAAAAAAAAACATAACAACCCAATGACTTAAATAGAAACTTTTAAATAGTTCAATGACTTAAAGGAAAACTTTTAAATAGTTTAATTATAATTTTTTTTAATTAAGTAACTAAAATGAAAATTTACGGCTAATTTAATAATTAGTTTATTAATTATTATTTTTTAAAATGTGCATTTTATTATTATGTGGGTGGCACTGGCAGGCCGGTGTAGATTGCTTGTTTTACTATATACTATATAATATAAAACAACGTGGGTCCAACATTTATTAATTTAATGTTAAAGAGATGGTATAGTATTAAAAGTCTAATGTAAGGCTTGTCTTTGCTTTTGTCTTGTCTTATCTTCTGTCGTCAAATCTTTTGAATATTATTATAATGTTTTTCATTTTAATTTAGGATCATGAATGATAAAAGCTACTCATTGTGCACCTGTTACTCAAATTTAATGTAATTCTTCTTTAACAATAATATTATATGTTTTTTTTATTATATTTGTCCTTTTACACAAGGGTTAAAATTATTTATAATTCCATCTCAACTTATAAATAAGAGATAATATATTTTAGTATACTCGAATTTACATTATTCTATATTGACAATAATACCCACACTATTAAAATTCAATCGGCAAATTTAATGTAATTTTGATAATACTAATATATGTTACAAGTTTTTAGTCAAAAGAGTTAGTATCTAAAAGAGGAAAAGAGATGAAGTTGGTAAGGGTTGAAGTTTAAAGTTAATTAGCATTTTATCCTTTAATTACTATATATATATATATTTAGGTAAATTTAGAAATTATATTTTTTATTTAGATTATTTAATTCATTTATCGATACTATTAATATTTTGTGTTAAAATGGAATTGCTATTAAATATGAGTAGGGTGAGTAAAAATTGGATTAAACCAACTTAACAAATAGCTTTTAGTGAAGTTAATTATGATGCTTAATTGGATTTAGTAGATGACTAAAATAGGTGAATTTAATTGACTTTTAATAATATTATATATGAGGATGAAGCATAAATTTATTTTAATTATAAATTTTAAGAGAATCAAAGTATAGTTTTATCACTGTATTAACTTATTATTTTAAAATTTTTTAAAGAGATTAAACTAAAAGTTATTATTTTAAAAGAATCAAAAGTATAAATTTATCATTATATTAAGTTACAATTTACAATTATATCAATATTTATACACAAAATCGATTATTGTAAACATTGAATCAACTTAATCAATATTGGTTTGGTGAGGTGAATTAATAAAAATAAAAATAATAATAATAATAATAATCTGAACTTATCAGCTGCTCTCTCCTAGTGATATGTTTACCTAATTTGTTTAAAAAGTGAGTGTAAATTTATATTTACTTTAAAATATAAATATTAAAACTCCATTAATTTAATTTTCAAAATAGATGGATAGAGATAATAAAGAAGATAGTTAGGGTTTGGGATTTTGAAAATGAGAAGAGGATGGATGCTGCACTGCTGAAACTAGTAATTATTAGAATGAAACCCCCCATTTGTGTGTTTGAAGCAGTTGAATTATAAAATTCCCAAAGTGGATGCCAATGGCTATTGAGTTTGGTAAATTTAATTGGAGATTTGGTATAAGAAAAGAAAGACAAAGAAAATGTGATGTTTTGGGGCAAATACAGAATCATTTCAAATCAACAACTTTTGTTATGAAAGAAAGCACTAAATTGGTTAGGCGTGATAAAAGCCCCCACCAACACCAACACCAACACCAAATCCATTTTCACTTTTCTTTAATTACAACTTAAATGAGAGTGAGACTCAAAATTATATTCTTCTCAAACCTCATTAAAATAACAATTACAACACCCAATCTTAAAACATTATGTGATATAATTAATTAATTAATCTCTCAAAATTTCTCATTTCTGCATCCTATTTTCTCTTAATTATATTCATAATTGAATAACCATCAAATTATAAATCATTACAAAAACAAACTTGTATTCAAACATGATACTCAAATGACAATATAAAAATAGCAGTGAAATGCACGGTGAAAACAACCAATTGCTTTTATAAAATAAAATAACAATAAAATGCATGGCGAGAAAATATAAAAAAAAAAAAAATTAAAGTTTAATGGTATAAATAAAAATGTAATTAATCTCCTTTTTTTCTTTTTCTTTTTCTTTTTTTCGCACTCAATTGGATACTTAAATTATCAAAATGTATAAAAAAATACCCTTTAACTATTAATTTTAACTGTTGACTATTAAAGTTAACTGTCCCTAATTTTTGTCATTTAAAGCCACCATGTCTTACAACCACGGCATGACATATAACAAAAAAATTATTAAAATATCAATACAATTTATAAAAAAAATATTAATGTTTTATTAAAAATTAGAAAATAAATTATAAAAATTGTAAAAAAAAAATTATAATTTTTTTTAAAACCATAAAATGTATCAAAAAGACTCTTTAACCATTAACTATAACTGTTGACTATTAAAGTTAACAACCCTCAGTTTTTTTTTTTTAGTTAAACACATCACGTGTCGCAACACAGCATACCATGTGGCAAAATATGATAAAAAAATTATAAAAAATTATAAAATACTTATTTTGGTACGATAATTTTTATATTTTTTTTTTTTACAAATTTTATATTTCTTTATATTTTTATAATTTTCTTATGACTTTATAAAATTTTATATTTCTTTTATATGTTTCCATATATTTTATAATTTTTTATGATTTTTATAAAAGTTTACAATTTTTTATTGTAATTTTTAATATTTTTTATTTTTTATTAAAATTGAATAATTTTTATAATTTTTTATTATTTTTTACCACATGTCATGCCGTGGTTGTAACATGTTGTGGCTTTAACTAAAAAAAAATTAGGGACGGTTAACTTTAATGGTCAAAGGGCTTTTTGATGTATTTTGGCAGTTCAAGTACCCAATTGAGTGTAAAAAAAAAAGAGCTTAATTGCTATATTTGAAAAAAAATTTGAGGGATTTTTTGATGCATTTTAAAAGTTTAAGTATCTAATTGAGTGCCAAAAAAAGTAGGGAGCTTAATTGCTTTTTTTGAAAAAATTTGAAGACCTTTTTTATGCATTTTAAAAAACTTAAGTACCCAATTGAGTGCCAAAAAAAGCAAGGGGCTTAATTGCTTCTTTATTTGGAAAAAGTTTGAGAGTTTTTTTGATGTATTTTAATAGTTTAAGTATTTAATTGAGTAAAAAAAAGAAATAGGAGTTTAATTATTATTTTTTTAAAAATTGAGGACTTTTTTTACGATTTTAAGCTAAAAATTAAATATAAAAGTAAAGATTATACATTTTTTTTCATGTTTAAGACTTTAATTGCAGAATAGAAAAGAAAAGAAAAAAGGAAAATTTGTGTGCTCTAATTTTTATTTTAACAAGTTAAATGTAAAATCTAAAACTTAGAATAACGAAAATTATATTAATTCCCATAATTCTTAATTTTGAAAGTTGTTACCAAATGTATTTAATAATTTTACTTTTCAAACAAATCGTGCAATGTTAAAAGGAAGAGAGAGAGACAGTAAAAATGGGTATCTAATTTGGTTCAATTATTAGGGAATTTTGGGGCAAAAAAAAAAAAATGCTTTGGGTTCTTTGGAGAAATGCTCAAATGTGAATCATTAGGGGGTAAGCAACCTACTTTCATTGAATAAGAAGATGCTTTTTTCCTTTTCAATCAAATGCTGTAGAGATGAATGTGTTGTTTGATAAATTAATAATAATTGACAAGATATAAATTTTTGAAAGAATGAGAAATCCTTGTATTATTCAATTGAGGAAATTCGATATTTTAAATAAAATTTTGAGTTTAAGTCTTTAGACTAAAAAAATATGGAGAGAATTTTATTTTTTCGTTTAAGATCTAATATGACTTGATTCAAAATATAATCATGATTTAATATGAGTATCGAAAATCAAAATTAAAAAAAAAAAAAAAAAAAAAGTGAGAATGTGCCTAAAACTTGGAGAATTTATAGCAATGGTAGCTTTGGTCCCCCACTTCCCATTTCTAGCTTTATGCTCCTTTTGAGTTGCCCCTCCCTCACCCCCTTTCTTTCAACCTCAAAATTAGGCTTTGTTTTCTTCATGGACCACAATGGCACTTTTAAGCCACTTGCAACATGTCTTTGGTCTCTTCACCTCACCATCCATACAAAACCATGATTTCTTTGTTTTAACAATATCAAGGCTAATGACTTAATTGATACTAGTCAAAAAATTTCGATAAATTTAAAAAATAAGTCAAAATATGAAAAATTCGAGTCTAAAAGAAGTGAGCTAAAAACCTAAGTAATTCAAAAAAAAAAAAGAAATTTGAATTTGTAATAATTCAAAATAATTAAAGTCGAATTAGAATTTGTATCCGCAATCATTTGAATTGAAAAGAACCTAATCTAATTCCATCGATTTGCCACCTCTACGAACTTAGGATTTAAGTTGTGGTGAATGCATGCAAAGAGCAAAAGAATGAAAATAAAATGGGGGAATGAAGTGCACTTCTTACTTTCACTTTCTTAGCTTAAAAAATAAAGAAAAAAGTTACTAAACAGAGTCTTAGATGCACAAGGGAAAATAAATATCATATATTAAGAATGGGTTTGATGATGTTGTGTTTTCTTTTGGTGGTAATATTTTATTTGTCCTTGTATCACTTTTCTCTTATGAAATTATGAAGATATGATGTCACACCATTTTCTTGCTTGAGGAAACTCACAATCTTATGGTCTAAATGGTACTATTAATGAAAGCTGATTTTCTCTATTCATTGATGTTGACATAACCCATACATACTCAAAAATATCTATCAGCATGGAAGCCATGGAAGGTGATTGAATAGCAATTACAAGCTTTGAATATTTTGGAGAATTAATTAATCTACTTAATCACCTACAAGTATATTTTGGAAAAAATAAATCATTAATATTTTTATGATATCTCATCAAGGGCAAGATATATATATATATATATTGAATTGAATACAACCAAAAATTTATTAAATTATATTTTATAGCTTATATTTGAAGAGAGGAGACTTTGATGGCAATATAACACTTACTAAAATGGATTAAGATCTTAAATATGGCTCGAGAAAAATTTCAACAACTCAATAAACGTGCACAAAAAAATGAGCCGATAACATCCTTAACAAATAAGAGATGTTGCATCAACCAATCACTAATCGACTAATAGATTTGTGGGCATCAAACGAGCAATCATGGAAACAATTAAAAATATTAGATCTGGACAAGCTTTCTCTGTTACTTATTTTTTATCTATTATCTTCTTCGATCAACTTCATACCCTGCTAAAATATTGACTTAAACTGTCAGACAACGTTCCAACACCTCTTTTAACTTCATTTACTTTTGCAAATTACCAACTATAATCCTGGTAGAGGCAACAACAATCCTCATAGAAATGTGTATAAAATGTATATTATAGAATTTGGGCAATGTAATTGAGAAAGAATTAAATATTAAGTGGCAAGAAGAAAAATTAATTGATGTTGGGTTGGTAAGGGAAGAGGAAAACGCATATATCTAAGTTAATTTAATAAAAGCAGATTTGTTAATTATATGTATCAAATCATCATGTTTTTGGGTGTTTTAAGTTCATTGAATCAAATATTTGCAATGCTTGATTTCTCTTGCACTCCAAAAACTTCATTTTATATCTGAAAACATTTAACTTAAATCTAGAATTTTACATAGGTAGTACTTTTGCCTTGATGGATCTCTCCCTCGTTTAATACAAGGAAATCCACAACTTTTTTTTTTTTTTTTTACAACAAATTTCTTTTAAGTAAAGAAACTTTTCTTAAAAGAATCCCCAGAAACACATCTACATGAAATTCACAAAACTAAATGATTTGAATCTAAAATAACTGAACATAAAATTATCAAACTTTGAAATCATCTGAACACGAAAAATTTTGATTTCAAGTTCAAAGCATATCATAAATTTAAGCTTGAAATTGAATTCACACTGACAAGAGGAATAACTTTTGGAATTTGATGGCAATGCAAACAACACAATTCACGTTTATAAACTCTTAATGACTAGTAAATTTTTAGTCCAACAAGAACATAATTCACGAGTCACAAAGTCATTTGGGCATTACTGCTTATTTTGGTCCAAATCCTTCGAATTGTGACGATAGAAATGAGGATAATAGTTAAAATAAATGGAAATATCAAATATATATATATATATATATATATATATATATAATGAATAAAAAAAACCCAAAAATGGATAGATAAGTAATCTTCATATCTTCTCAAAAGCATGCACTCAATTTGTTGGGTAACTGGATTTTGAGAAGCGGATTAGGTTTTCTGAGATAGAATATCAATTTTGGTGTATAGGGGAAGAGAGCAGTGGTTTAGGAAGTTCACTTTATGAAAGCATATGGAAAAAAACGAAAAATGTCATGCAGTCCCAATGACACGAACATGGAAAGGAGGTCCTCGACAAAAAATAGGCTCGTCAGGCGATTCACATTTTGCTCTAGCTCTTAAAACATCATTTGCATCGTCGATTACAGCAGCAGCAACCATGGTGTACTCACCTGGGACAAGGAAGTATAGAAAGAAACTATGTTTGCTTTCTTCAAGTGGAGGAACCTCTATGGTGATTCCACTTAGAACACCTGATTAACAAAAACATGATTGACCTCTCAGTCGAAAACACTAATTTGATTGATAAATCAGATAGGTTTAAGTTAATGGCTAAAATATGATACCATAAAGTGAAAAGGAACTAACCGGCCCATAAGACAGTTGCCTTCGTGCCCTCAACACAATTCTGTCCTGCTACATCTCTGCATGTAACACTAAGATTCATTTTGATGGTTTCTTTCGTGTTATTCCGAACTAGAACTTCCATAGGAGTCATATCCTGTTCGATTACAGAACTGTTTGACATAGAAGGCTGAATATTAATACTAGATTCTTTTGGTGAATCAAGATTTGCAGCATTTTTAGAAACATTTCTAGCAAGCCTAAAGCTAAAAGTCAGAGGATCTGGCAATAGTATATCCATGATGGACGATTGAAGGGCTACTCGTATAGCATCTGTGATATTCAGTTCTCCACAGCTGTTCTGCCCTGATTGCCACCTGACTTTTATTCTGGAAACGAGGCTCTTAATGGAAGCATTTAGTTCAGATTTTGTATTTCTTTCTGACAAACTAGAATTTTTACAACTGGTGGACTCGTCAAGCTGCAGATCTTTTGAAAAGAATGAATCATCAAGAAAAGGTAACTTAAAATGCTCAAGTGGTATTAAAACCCTTGAGAAGTATTCTCTGTCAATTCTTGTTTTGGGATAACCATATTCAGCAGCATAGTCAACAGAAACGTTGTCCTCATTACTTGGTTTTTCCAAGACAGAAACACTTACTTCGAACACCATATCAGTTGGATTAGACATCTCTAGTTCAAGAAAACGTAATCCCCAGCTTCCTCTAAAGGGATCAATCTTCACTAATCTCTCTATCTTACTTCCATAGCCAACAGCTTTATTTGAAGGGTTACCATCCACATTAGCCGGATTGGAAGGACTCTCGCCCACATAAGCAGGAATCTCCATGGAAAGCAAACGAGCTTTCACAAAAGACAAACCTTGCAAAACACAGATTTGTAATGGAACAATCAGACGCCTTCCTGGGGGCACAGATGTTTTGTTTTTTTCAAGATCCCTAGCATCTCCCAATGACCCTGAAAAAGAACGGACTTCAACATTAGGAAAAGGCTGAAAGGATAATCTCATTCAAAAAGTTCCAACATGCAGTTCAAGACTGATGGAACTATTAAGAAGTTACTAATCATCCAAGTCAAATGAACTTGATTATGTCAAGCTTCCAAACAAGTAGCACATGCTCTAGTGAAGATGTATTAGAAACTTGGTACAGAATCTAGCCTACTAATATTCCTGAGAGGGTTGATAATGGATACACTTCCACCTTAATGCAAAACTACTAGCATTCGACTACATTATAAGGGAAATCGTAGATCATTCCATCCAATCTACAGGAATCTTGCAAAGAATATATCAAAGAAACTTGGAAACACAATATCACAGTAAATGCATCAACGGGATATTGGCAGCATAAGAAAAATGTGGTTCAGTGTTATGAGAGAGACAGTGTCTGATTTCACCATATAAATTTCACAAAAATACCTGCGTAATGGACCAACAATGAGGGGCAACATCCGTCCTTCACAGTTCTACCCATACTACCGGAGGCACCCTTACCAGCTGCAGTATCACTCTCGCCCAAGCCAAGCTGCCAGGCTTTCAAGGTCAAAGGTATGGTCACTTCTGCACCAGGTTTCAATGGAAGAGCAGACTTTAGTTTTTCGTATCCAATCGAGATGACAGAATCTTGGTTTTTTCCAGATAGTGAAATGTGTGCCTGCTCAACTGCAATTGTGCCAGCATTAGCTAGATTTATCCAAACATCTCGAATTTCACCTTCATATAAAACAATGGCACCATCACCACCTACAACATGCGACACTAGCAATGGCAATGGAGGTATAACAGAAATATTTGGTACAGACACATTTTTCAACCTTGGCGACCCACAGCATCGAAAAGGGTCAGAAAGCAAAAGTCCTTGTGCCGCTCCAAGAAGCAAATTATCAACATCCCTAAAAAGGTGCTCAGTAATTACACCAAAACAATGAACAGTGCATCCTGGAATCTCCACCCGTCCAACAGATGTTGGGATTCCAGATAACATGATCACCTCGGATGAATTAGTTGGGAGATCTACACTAAGGGGAAAAGCATCAAAATTCCCTGATTGCACTGAGAGATAGATGTTGTCAACCTTTAAATCAAATCCACAAGGGTTAGCTAATTCCACAAAGACCTGAACTGGTTCCCCAACAATCCAAACCAAATCTTGCTTGCCATTTTTGGTTGGCTCTCCCTTGCTAAATGGTGTATAGATAAAAGGTCCTGAAGGAGCAGATCCAGCCCACCAATCTTCTCTTGCTGGATTGCGTTTTACAATGTCCATTTGTGAGGGATGGAGAGGAAAAGAGTATACCCTACATTCATAGAAAATAATATCAACTTTTTTGCATATTGGGGAATTAAGGAAGTGGGAGTCAACAGTTTCTTCATGATTGACAATAAGCAAATACATAAACCTAAGTAAAATATTAGATAGACAAGGAAAGCATGCCGAAAAAGCCTATGCAAAAACTAAGAGAAAACATAATGTCTCAACAACTAACTATTATTAAAATCTCCACATTTAAGTGCAATAGAAGCACATAAACTTGATAGTGAAAGTCAATAGTTTATCACAACTGACGATGAGAAAATATATGAACCTCAGTAAAAGAACTTGATTGAAGGAGAAAGTATGCAAAAAAAGTGACACAGAAGCTTAATTATGATTTTATAATAATTAATTTTATTATTTTAGCTTTATTTCAGTTTATTTTATAACATTTAGTTTAAAGTATTATTTATATTTCTTGAGGATTAAGTTTAGGGTTAATAATAAAACTTTATTTCAAAGAAAGTCTATTATATGTATGTTGTAACTAATTTACATCAACAATATTTCTGATTATTATATTTCAATTAATAAAATAAAACTATAGGTTTTTCTATAACCCTAAGTTTTCTAGAGTTCCATCTTTCTTATAAGTTTGTTTAGCATTAATTCTTTCTATCGCTGTTGTTTTTTTAACTTAAACCACACCAAAAAGCTTATGAAAAACTAAGAGAAAACAGAATGTCTCAACAACTATCACAAAAATTCTCTACATTTGAGCACAACAAAAGCACAAAAACCATTACATTAAGGAAATACACTTATCCATCCCCAAATCTAGATAAAATCAAAAGCAATAAGACAAACCTTATGAAAGGTAAGGCTGGGTCAGCACATCGAGTTCCCAAAGGCAACCTTTCAGCTGCACTTTTCAAGGCACTAGCAAGGCCATTTTGTCCAGCAGGTGTAATTAGAGGATAATAAGATCTTAGTAGCCTTGCTGCTGCACTCCAGGCAGCAAGAGGATCTCCTGCACGAACAGCAGATAGCAGTATCTCTCGCAGGACAACCATCTGCAAGGTGCTCCATTGTGATTCAAACAGTGAAACTACTAACAGATGATGCAATTTTCCACTATCAGCATGCCCTGGTTCAGTTTCCTACCACAGAAGAAAGAATATATAGATGGTTGTTATAGTATGCTAGTTTACAAAGAAAGAACAACTTCAATAAGATTGAAGTGCCTTTATAAAGTCGACAATTCAAAACTTGCTCCATAGTTCCATACATTAGAAATGGAATGTTTTGTGATGGATGCTCTGCTCTGAACACGATATGCTTTGGTGGTCATTCCTAGGACCTGCATGGCACTGGTAGCAGCAAATCTATTTTCTTGTTGTAGGTATAACTGAGCTACCTGCCTTGAGAAGAAGGCAGCTTTTCGTTGATAACCAAGAGTACCAAATAAGCGAGCTATTTCAACATATAATATGAGCCTGTCGTTGGCATCGATCAAAGATTTAGCACCATCAGCAGCATTAGTTAACAACTCCACAACCTCCTTAATCAATTTTCTCCTACAATTACCACAGGAATATAAACAATGTTATTTTAAGAATGCATTTTAACAAGACTTAACACATAAAACTATGTACAAGATCTTGGCATTTATATAGTTTGTCATAAAAGAGTTAGGAAGAGGGGGTTGAATGATACAACCAAATTTTCAAAATGCCAAGATGCATTTCTAATTTATCTAATACAACTTGCAATCTCCCTATAATTTATCTATACCAAGGAGTTATGCATGTCATGTCCACAACTAACTCAATGAAATTCCATTGAAAATTGAAACACACCTACATAAAAACCTGGCCAATTTCAAGGTAGCTTCAAGTTCAAAGGTAATGGGTGAAACTCTGCATTTAAAAAAAAAAATTAAAAGAGTTAGTTCTCAAAAAGTTAAAGCTAGATAAATTTCCATTGATTAATAAAATATGTGCATAAATCAAACACTTTTTATTATGCTACACAAGATTAGGCTGACAAGAATAAGGTGCATCATAAAGACCTCATCCAATTTGCTTAAAAGAATATTCAAATGAAAATGGGTACAACACAAACATAAATATAACTTAAAAAGTAGGGGAATAGAGTGTAGATGCAAAAATCTACAAATATGTGTAGTTGAAACTCAAAGAAGGTGCAATGGAAAGACACCAAATACCTCTGAACATTGTCTTGAATGAAGGATTTCCTATAATGCGTAATGACATTATTGTACCGATATCTAACCTCATCCTCTACACCTGTATCCTTCTGGCCTATTTGATCAACCTGATAATAAGACATAAATAATTATACAGTAGATGAATAAATTTCATATCATATGTGCAAATATTTTATCTATATTATCACTTGCAGTTATGATGCAAAAGGTCAATATAGCCTAATTTAAAAAACATCAACCCCCTCCCCCTACAAAAAATCCTACCCTAGAAAAATAAAAAGATAATAATAAAGTACAGAAGGAGGAACAATTTAGTCCTTACACATGGGACAAATCCTCAATTAGGAAAATAAAACATCACGAATTCAAATGTGATAAATCTTGGAATTTAACGCATAACACTAAATTTGGTAGTGGACATAACTAAACATGTGTCTCGTTGTAAAACTTTTATGAGACACTTTTCCAATAGAGATTTCCTTAAAAAAACTTAGCTTCAAATTTCAACAAGTGAGTTGCTAGCCTTATCCATTTGTTTCTGTTCAAGAACATCTATAAAATCTAAACAAGGACATTTAAGGGTCCATACAAATATCATAAATAGCAGATGAGCTTGATTAACATCCTGCAATTACCAGTATAGCACAAACACTACCCTCCAATGCCCCAGCATACCAAAAGTAATCTGCAGTCAACCTGGCTAGCTCTAGTGCAGTAGTATAGTGAGCATTTGCATCAACAGGCGATCCTGCTAACAAACAATAATCCCCTATTGTCTTTTGTGCACGAGCAAGTCTTCGCTTTTTAGCCTTGATCACCTGCATTGTTATTTAATAAAAACAAACACATCACACACACACACACACACGCACGCACGCACAAGTGCGCACATACCCACGCCCACGCGCTCACAGATTAAAATGCATAAAACACCTAAACATAAACCTCCTCTGAGCTAAGAGTAGCTTGAGAATCTAAAGGCGTCTTCAGAAGAGTTCCTGAAGATTCTGCTTGAAGAACCCACTTCTCAAATTCCATCAGTAATGAAGCAGCGATATCTTGCATCATTGTATGTAAGTGAAACTCCTGCATTGTACGGTCTGCAGGAGGAAACAAAACCAAGTTCTCCCTTTTCTTACCATCATCCAACTGCAGCAGAAAATAAAGTAATTAGATCACGTAATTCATTAAAAGCTAGGTTTTGTTTAGTTTATTAAGATAAACAAATAGTAAACATAATAAAAGGTTTCAAAAACACAAATCATATCATTCTACTATGTTATTCAGACTTTTTTCCCTAAAATGCTCGTATCTTACACCCAATATGGGTTATCATCCTTCAAATATATACAAAAAACCTAAGCATTCACGACACACTAGAATCTAGGTAATATAACCATTCCTTCGACAGATTACTAATAATTAGAATCCAAGTCAATTTATAATAATCGAAACCAATAACCAGATATCAGCATGTGATTCAATGAGAAGTAAAATAGAAACCTTAATTCTGAGAACTAACTTGCGAATCGCCAGGACAAAAGGCGAAGCAGCGTAGAACTAGAGCCGATGTGTAAATTTTGCAGGCAGCATTGAATTGATCGATGACGTGATCAAGATCTGGTGACGAAGGGCAGTGGCAAATGCCAATCACGGAGAGGAACTTGCGATAAGGCTGGAAATCTTCCCAAGGGCTAGGCGGGGACCCGCCCAACAAGAATTTGAACTGGAGCGAGCCTGTGTCCCAAGGCTGGTGGGCGAAAGGCGATTTCTGGTGCTCCGTGTAGAAGGAGCTGATGGTTGAGAGAGGGATGGTGTGGTGCGGAAGGAGCATGGAGTGGTAATCCCGCAGAAGAGGAGGGGGGACTTTGCCGATTGGAAGAACGGCGATCCGGATCATGCATGATGTCTCAATGCTCACGTCGGGTTCCATTTCCAGATCGGACGGAAGGGAAGGAGAGGCGCAGTGGTGATAGTGTGGTGGTGGGTATATCAGATTAGGAACATACGAATCGGTCAAGTCGAAGAGGCACCTGGGCAAGTAGGATTCGTCGACAAATGGGGTTGCAGTATTTAATTTATTTATTTTGTTAAAAAAATCAGAATATCATATAATAAAAAATAATATTATAATAAACCCAAAATTAAAAAACTAAAAAAACAGGAGACTAAATGCGCTAAAATAAAATTAGAAATCTTAAATGTCCATATGTAGGAAAGTATCTATAATTACGGATCTATAATTTTTTTACAAACTGAATATATTTTAATATACAAATTAATTAAATAATTAAATAAAGAGGGAGGGAAGTCAGGAAAAGCCAATCATCCCTAATTACATCACCAGCCTATGATTAACTAATTAATTAATTAATATAATTATTGATTGAGTATATCTTTATATTTATGGATTGAGAACAACTATGAGTGACTTTAGATTTTATTTTTTTAAAAAAATAAATATAATTAAAACATATAATAAAATTCATCAGTTTTAACTTTTTTTTCTCAACTGCATTTTTACTATTCTAAATTTAAATTAATCTCAAATTTAATTAAGAATGATATATATATATATATATATATATATGAAACCATTTTGATATTATAAGTAAAATTCATCCTTCACGACAAAGTTGAGAATTAATATATTGTTAGCTTATGAACTTGTAATTTTTCTCATCTTAGTCTTTGAAATTTTTTTTTCACATTAATCTTGAAATTAGACAACTTTTTTCAATTTCAGGCTATGTAATGTCGTTGCCTAAAAATATTTTTTATTAAAAATAGATGATATGCCATAATCTTAAAATGCTATATCATCACAAGGATCAAAATTGAGAAAATTTATCAAGTTATATGTGAGAAAAAAAATTCAGGGATCAAGTTGAAAAAAATTGTCAAGTTTAGATATTAAAGGCGTGTTTGGGAGAGATTTCACTTGTATCAAGGTTTTAAAATTTCTAAAAATGAATTTACTTATTTTAGTAAATATATGGAAATTTTCCAAAATTGTAAGTAATTTTAAAAGAGATTTCAATAGCTCAATTTCTTTTTCAAAATTCCTAAAAATTTTATTTGATTTAATACACATAACCCTCTATAAGATAAAAAATAAAGGTAATCTACAAAAATAGTCACTTTTGTTTGCCTCAGGTTACATTTAGTCACTTATGTTTGAAATGTTACGTTTTAGTCACTTATGTTACTATTTTATTACGAAGTGATCACTCTACCATTAAGTTCCGTTATGTCTCTAATGGTAATCCTACGTGGCAATCCAACTAGATTTTAGATGCCAACTTGGATTTCTAAATGGGATGAAAATAGATTTTTAATTAAAAATTTAATTAATTAAAATTTTTAAACCTAAATCTTAACTAAAAAATCTGTTCATCTCCTTTTTTAATTTTTCTTCAGTCTCTTCTTTTTTTCAATTTTTTTTTCATTTGATTGGAAAAACTATTATTAAGATCAAAATAGTTGAAATCAAATTGACTGCTTCATAAAGATAGATTCAATGGAGGGTTCAGGTATGTCTCATTTGCATTCCTCTATCTCTTTTATTCAATATTGAAAAATAAAAGATTGGATTTTTTATTGTTTAATGAAAACTCTAAATTAAAATTCTTGATATGAATATTAACAACTAAAAGAATTTCAAATCAGAAAAAAGGGATACCCACAAAGGGATTGTGAACAAACGAGCCGATTAAGATCAGAAAAAATCGGATTGAGAAACTAATTATTCAATAACGTGAAGAATTGAAAAATATAATGATTAGGAACAAAAATGATTTCCATCTTCTTATTTGTCGACAACCACTTCATTTTAAATTTTAGAACATAAATTTGTCGGTGAAAAAGACATACCTGGACCCTCCATTGAATCCTCTTTTGTTTTTGTACGTGAATAAAATTTTTTGATGATAATAGCTTTTTTAGTCAATTGAAAAAGAAAACTAAAAAAAGGGGGAGATGAACGGTTTTTTAACTAAGATTTAGGGTTTAAAATTTTTAATTAATTAAATTTATTTAATAAAAAATCTATTCTCATCCCATTAGGAAATCAAAGTTGACACTTAAAATTTAGTTGGACTGCCAAGTAGGATTATGGTTAGGGAGATAACGGAACTTAACGGAAGAGTGATCACTTCGTAACAAAATAATAACATAAGTGACTAAAACATAACATTTCAAACATAAGTGACTAAATGTAACCTAAAACAAACAAAAGTGACTATTTTTATAGTTTACCCTAAAAATAACTTACACTCCAAATTTCATTTTTATTTAATTCTAATAATTTATAATTTTTTTTTACAAATATGATGATATCCATGTTGAATATTCTTAAATTATTTATTTTAATATAATTATTCTTTTTTATAACTCCTTTTTATTTTGTTTTTTTTAAGATATCTATCAAAGCGAGTTTAATAACTAATCCTTCACATTTTGTAAGTCTATTAAGGAGTAAATGCTGGCTATAAATTTTAAAATTACTCCATACTTTTTATCCAAATAAAGCAAATACAAATGCTAGCTGTTACAAGCCCAATTTGCCCAGCCCAAATACAAAACCCAACTACCCAAAAACTAATAAGCCCAATTACAAACCCTAGCCCACTATTCTAAACTTCTCCAAGAAACCCTAGCCCCCTAGGTGTGCCGCCCCTACCGTCTGCCACCATCACCTTCTCCACCGCCCCAACTGCTCCTGCAAGAGAAAAGGAGAAAAGACAGCAAGAAATAATAATAAAATTTGTAAAAAAGGATGGCTATAAAAAAGCCATTCGAAAATCATGTAAAAAAGGAAGACTTTTTGGAATACAAAAAAATTTGAAAACAAAAGCAAAAGCAGAGAATCAAGAAATCAACCTAGGTGTTTTATTTTTTTCCCTTTCTTTTTCTTTTCTAAATCTATTCATACATACATATTTTATTTTATTTTTTTTTCTTTTAAAAAAAGGGTATATATATAGAGAGAGAGAGAGATACATATATATTTAGAAAAAAATTTTACTTTTAAATTTTGCCAGATATACATGGCGTACTGAAGGCGGCGAGATTTATTATCATTTTTTGCATGTCCGCGAAAATTTATAGTAGGTGCGAATTCTCCCAATTTATGTCCTACCATACGATCCGTTATATAAATGGGCAAATGTTCTTTTCCATTATGGATAGCGATAGTATGGCCGGTCATTGTGGGTATAATGGTAGATGCTCTGGACCAAGTTATTAATATTTCTTTTTTCCGCTTTTGTATTAAGCCTTTCGATTTTTTTTTAATAAATGATTTGCTACAAAAGGATTTTTTTTTAGTGAACGCGCCATTTTTTTTTACTTTTAAAATATATTTTTTTGCTTTTGTAAAGACGAAGAAAGAAATAATCTCTCCTATTTACTCCGTCGACGAAGAATCAAATTATCACTATATTTATTCCTTTTTCTACTTCTTCTTCCAAGTGCAGGATAACCCCAAGGGGTTGCGGGTTTTTTTTCTACCAATTGGAGCCCTCCCTTCACCACTCCCATGGAGATGGTCTACAGGGTTCATAACTACTCCTCTTACTATAGGGCGCTTACCTAGCCAACATTTAGATCAGGCTCTACCCAAACTTTTCTGGTTCACCCCAACATTCCCCACCTGTCCGACTATTGCTGGCGAACGGCGGCGAATGGAGCCGGAGCTTGGCCTGAGGGGAGAGAGATTTGAGAGAGAAGACAGAGCTTTTGAAGTTTTTTTTTAAAACAAATGAGGAATGATTTTTTTTTAAATTTTTTTGACTTATATAGGCCCCCAAAACGACGTCGTTTTGGGACTGGCCTCAAATGCCCAAAACAGCATCATTTTTCACCTATCCGACCCGATCCGACCCGCTCCAGTTGAAAATCCACGTGTTTTTAATGGAAGGGCTAATTGTACTTTTAACCCTTCCGCCTTTTTATTTTTTTTAAAATCAAGTTCTTTTGGTTTTTTTAAATGTGCCTTGTAATTTATTTTGGTTCTCATTTTGGTCCTCCCTTATGCTACGTGTTTCAGAAGGGAGGGAATATTTCACTTTTGGCCCCCTCACTTCTTTCGCGCATTGCAATATGGACCTTCCCTTTTCATTTTATTTCGAATTTGCCCCGAAACTTCTGTTTTAAAGCCCAATTTAGTCATTTTTCACTATTTTGCTATTTTATTTTCAAGATAATTCTTATCATTTATTTTTTTTATTATTGTTATTATTATTATATTTATTATTATTACTATTATTATTATTACTATTCTTATTTTTTTATTACTATTAACATTAGTATTATTATCATTTTATGTTCATTATCATTTTTATAATTATTATTACTACTAGTTTTTACTATTATTATTTAACATACTATTATTACTATTTTTTTATTATCATTATCACTATTACTATTATTATTAGTTTTAATATATTATTATTACTTATTATTATTATTGTCACTATTATTATTACTTTACTATCGTAATTTAATGTATTATTATTATTACTACTATTATTCTTATTAACATATTCTTATTATTTTTACTATATTATTATTTCCTTTTTTTTGCATATTATTATTGTTATTAACATATATTATTATCAATGTATTGTTATTCTCTATTACTATTATTATTAAGGTATTATTTTCATTATTCTGGTCTTTATTTTATTATTATTATTCTTATTATCATTTTTTTGTTTGTTTTATTTAATCTTTATTAATTATTCTCTCATTTATTTGCTTAGCTTTTTATTATTTGTTATCCGACCCCTTTTTTATCTTATCAAATAATTTTGTTGATTCACTTATTGTTTTTTATTAACCCATTATTTATTTTATTGATTATTTTGCACTTGTCATCGTTATTTATGTTATTACGTTTATTATGTTCTTTGTTGCACATATTAGCATTATAATTTTTTTCTCATTTTACCATAAAATCATAATTACATTAATCTTTTACTCGACACAACAATTGTGTTTTCTAAAGTAAAGCAATATTCCGTGTTTGGAAAATTGAGAAACCGTGCCCTAACTTACTGGGTTTCGATTTTTCTCATTTAATCTAAATAACGAAATATTCTTTTAAAATCGCAACACGAGTTTTGAATAAAACGTTTATTCTCGGAGATACGAGGTGTTGTGTCCTAACTTATTGGATATGACATCTTGTTACCTCGAGATAAGATTTTTGCAAACAAAGGCAATATTCAGTATTTGGAAGTTCGAGATATCGTACCCTAACTTCTGGGTTTTGATTTTTCTCGTTTACCCTAAATAACTAAATATCCTTTTAAGTTAAAATACATGAATTTTAAATAAAAGGCAAGCTCGTTCTTGAAAGTTTGAGATGTCGTGTCCTAACTTACTAGATGTGACATTTTATTACTTCGAGATGAGAAGGCCTTTAACATTCGAGCGTTTTTACAAAAAGAGGGATCGCATTTTAAATTCTTTCAAGTTTTCAAATTTTTGACACTAAGACACTAATTAATCAACTAGGTACCAATTTTGGGCGTTACGAGGGTGCTAATCCTTCCTCGTGCGTAACTAAATCCCGAACCCGTCTTTCTAAATTTCGTGGACCAAAATCGTGGTTTAAATAAATCAAATCATTTATTAAAAACAACCACTTTTACGAGGTGACCCGATCAAACCTCATCAAAAAGGATTGGTGGCGACTCCCAATTTCCGTTTTTTCATTTTCAAAACCAAAGTCGACCCCGTTTTCAAAAAAATGGTTTCGACAGCTTGGCGACTCCACTGGGGACCCAAATAAGAGAGTCAAGCCACAAGTTGATTAACTTTTATCTTTTTGTCAAAAATTGAAAATTTGGTTTTGATATACGATCCTGTCATTGCATTTTATCCGTTTTATGTTACAATCTTCGTCGTTTTATTCGTGTTTTTTTCATTTGGTTCGAGCTTTTTTTTTTTGCATATTCCTGCACATTGCATTGCATGACCGCGCGGTTACACCCTTTTAAGTAGGAGTGAGAAACTATTCCTTCGTGAGGTTTTCACCTCTGTGCAGGATAGTGGATCTCTTTCAGGATACATCCGTACCTATGTCTTCATGAGATTTTCATCTCCGTGCAGCCATAGGGAAACGTATTCCCCTGAACTAAACTCGGTCTATATGTGTAACACCCCTAACCCGTATCCGTCGTCGAAACAGGGTTACAGAATGTTACTAGTACATACAGAACATTTACAGATTAATCAAAACATTACTATTCACTTTCTGAGATCATATATATATAACGATCTTTATTTGGGCCCTCGAAGCCCAACATGAACATTAAAATCAAGTCGAAACTCAACTGATTTCTCATAAAATTTTTTGCTTAATTTTAATTTTTTTTAAAAAAAATTTACTTGTGAACAGTACCCACACGCCCGTGTGATTAGGCCGTGTGGATTCCACACGCCCGTGTGGCTTGGGACACGCCTGTGTCCCTTGTCCGTGGAGCTTTTTATTTATGACATCATCATCAATTTTAGGGGCACACGGCCACATCGCATGCCCTTGTCCTAAAGTCGTGTTCCATATACGGCTGAGACACACGGCCGTGTCTCTGCCTGTGTGGTCAATATCTAAGCTATTTTCTAAGCCTTGGTCAACCTTAATCTCTTAGACACTTATACAAAATCAAAAGCACATAACATAGTATTCATTTAATGATTAAACATTCTAAATTAAACTACAAACATAGAATTTGTATGTCATCATACATGTGTCTCTTATACTCATTTTACTTTGTCTATTATGGTACCACTTATACTTTTATACCATGATAACCATCTTGTCAAATATTTTCAGCTTAATCATCAAGCATTCATATTTAAAGCTAGATCATATCTTTATAAATACCACATTTCAGACACGCAAAATAAAATACTTGCCTTAAACATTTCAATCCAACTTCATACCCAACAAGCATCATATTGAAACTAGTCGTATATATACATGTCATGATATATATCATTCTCATACTGTTTTCTTATAAATATATATCATTTATTTTCCTCCTTCTCCTCTCCATTCCACATCCTTAACCTATATAACATTCTTGTAAGTATGATTTCACAATTTACTTATTAATACTCACATCAAGCTGTTCACACGAGTCATAGTCACTCAATTATTTATAATTCGAGCTACAGAGCTCCAAATTAAGATCCGTAAATTATCCCTGAAACTAGACTCACATATCATTCCACATTCTAAACTATTACACAACCTTTGAAAATCAGAATTTTAACACTAAACCTTAATTCACAACATTTTCACAATTAGGTCCTAAAATCAATTTCTATTGAATTTACTTGATAAAATCATCAAACAACAAAATCAAAGCTTAAAATTCATTTTATTTCATCATAAACAGCCAACACTTATCAATGATAGCTTTTAATTTTGTCCATAAAATCAAAAACTAATGAATTAAACACTTGGACCTAATTGTAAAAGTCACAAAAACATAAAAATCTCAAAGAAAAGGGCAAGAATTGAACTCACATATGTCAAAGTATGAAAAACCAGCAGCTTTCAGACCTCCCATGGCATTTTTGCTGAAGAAAAATGATGATATCTCTAGATTTTTCAATTTTGTCTTGTTTTATATGTTTAATTTGCAAAATTTCCCATTTTGCCCTTGTTTCTCCTTGTCTTTTTTGTTGATTTTCTTGCCCAACCGTCCAGCCCATTCAATTTGGGTCTAATTGCCTTTTAAATTCCTCCTTTTTAATCACTTAAACTATTTAATCACAATTTAATAAATTTCGCACTATTTTTAATTTAGTCCTTTTTAATTAATTGACTAACCAAACATTAAAATTTTCTAACGAAACTTTAATACTAACTTAATTTATGGCTCAGTTTATGAATCCAAGGTCTCGATACCTCGTTTTCTACTCAATTTACCTGATTAATTCTTTTCAAAATTGCAAAATTCACTAATTAAAAATAATTCTTTTAAGTTCGCGTTTGGCCTATAATTATTATTTGTTAAAATTTCTAAACTTACTCGTCGGATTTAGTGATCTCGAATCACTATTTTCGACACCACTGAAAAATTTGGCTGTTACAATATGAGCCTATAATGGGTGAAGATCGAGGAATCTGTTGGTTTAGGTACCCTTTATTTAGAACCAAACCTCATATAGCAAGCCTTAAGAACCCACCCTAGGTAGAGCCACTCTGAACCCCTAGTGGTCACTCGGATAGGTACTCTATTTTGTTTATTTCTCCTGCACTAACATGTTTTTTTTTTATTGCATAACATTTTCATCATAGAAAGGAGGTGTTGAGTACATTCGATTGCTAAATTGAAAATCTTGTCATGGAGAATGGATTTCTTGATAAAGTGGAATATAATACGGCCGTCCAAATATGATCCGAGTAAACAACAAGATAAGGCTGATAGTCTATGAAGGAATATACGACTTTGTTTCATTGCCTAAGGATTCAAGCCAACAAAGATTATTCGAAAGCCGTCATGTCTTGAGGAAGCTAACGAGCATCACGGGGATAAGTGAGCAATGGGCCGCAGTCCAAATCGAACAGAAATGAGATAATAGAGACATCTTTTAGAAAATTCACAAGATTCGACCAAAACATCCGGATATGAAAATGGTTGGTGTCTTCGCTTGGAATATGAGGGCAAGGCCGCATATGTAATCCATTTTATGTAAAGAAATTTATTTTCTAGAAAAGTTGTTCTAATGGAATTGAATCTAGAATCAACGCCTCTCTTTCTTTCTGCATTCATCCCATGCATTTACGTTGCATTTCATCACATGCATTACATTAATCAAAAGAGTTGGAATTCTTTGAAGAGGTCAAAAGCCCAAAAGGAATGCTTAGAATTGGAACATCGATGCCATATCTACAGAAGGAATTTGAAAATAGAATTGATCAAGCATTCGCCCTAATGAGTCGGGAAGTGTTTTGAACAATAGGACTGTGGAAGAAATCCCTGTATTTCTCAGAGCCAATTTAGAGTAATATTCAAAACATGCTTGTTGCTTTAAGCCTAAAAGCAATAAGAATCCTTTTGTGAAATAGGTTTGTGTCCAAAATTTTTATTTCAATGAAATACATCATTTTGAGCAAATATTCTTTATTCTTTCCATTTCATTCAGATAGTTATTCTTAGATTCTTTCGTTATTTGGATTTTATCTCAAATATTCTTTTATTCTCCATTCATGATCATACCATACAAATAATCATCCTTAGAATCATTTATTCTTTGGAATCTGGCTTCCTACCTACAACAGGTCCTCGGATATCAATGACATGAGCGACGCTGTCACTGACTCTAAGTCTCCTTTTGAGTAAGATATGTGTCTAGAGGGATCTCAGGACCTTGAAGATGATAGAGATTGTAGCTTATCTCTTGATTTGTTAAGGATGGTAGAACAAGATGAAAAACAGATCCTACTCTATAAAGGGTCAGTGGACATTGCGAGCCTAGGAAAGAAGTGAAGGTCAAAGCCTAGCTCACCACAAAGACAAAGTGATACATCATTGAGTTGTTCTCAATTCAAAGATGTTTTCGCATAATCGTATCAAGATATGCCTAAGCTACTAAGACGTGAGAATGGTATGGGGCGTTTGAACAGCACATGATAATATTTTTCGATTGATAGGTTAATAATAAGGTTCGGGTACTGCTGGTCCACCATGGAGGAGAATTGCATCAGTATGTCGTAAATGCCAAATTTATAGAAACAAGATTCGTGTGTCCCTTTATTTCTTCACAGATTTTTATATGTGGGGCATGAATGTTATGGAGCTGATCTCGTCAAAAGCTTATGGCCAACCCTGATTCATCCTTGTGGTCGTCGGTTACTTCACTAAGAGGGTGAAGGTAGCTTCATATGCCAATATTACAAGGTCGATAATTATCAAATTCAAATTCAAAAAAAAAGATTGTGGAAGATAAACAAGGCTTGTAAATATTGGCGTAAAGAAGTTACCATTTACCCTCTATACTTATCAAGCGCCTGTCAGGACCTCTACCGGGGCAATGTCATTCTCACTGGTTTATAGAATGGAAGTAGTTTTATCTATCGAGGTCCAGATTCCTTCCCTCAGAGTTTTGTCAGAAGTAAAGTTAGACGAAGCAGAATGGGTCCAGTCACGATACGATCAGTTGAAGAAAAAGGCTAAGGGCTATCCATCATAGTCAAATGTACCAAAAACAGATGATGCAAGCTTGCAACAAAAAGGTCCGCCCCAGAAAATTCCACGAGAATGACTTAGTTTTGAAAAAGAAAGGACCTCAGAAGAAAATGGTGCTGAATCAGGAAGGACCTTATGTGATAAATAAGGTCTTCTCTAGAAAAGTGTTGATTTTGACTGAGATGGATGGCAAGAACCTGCCCAATCCCATAAATCCAAATTTAGTCATCAATTTAAAAAAAAACACAAAAAAGAAGAAGAAAAAGGAGAGGCCAAGGCAAAAACCCGCAAAAGGCGCCTTGAGACCAAAAGGGATTTGAGTTGAAAACCCGAAACGGGCGGCTCAAATTTGGATTAAAGTGGGGCACATAATAGTCTTGCTATGTCTCAATTAACGATGAAGAAGTATGTTACATCTTGAGGCATCGACAAAGTACTTCGGATCCCCTAAACACAGATTGAGCTCAAAATGATCCTCAAGAAGTCGGTACAGAGAAGTTCAAGCTGCAATATCTGGGGCACCTAGTTTCCCATTTTACCCATTTTGAATTTGCCATTTTTTGATTACCTTATTCCTTTCAAGATACGCTTCTGATAAATTCCCTTTTTAATTGCATTTGCTATCCTTGGTTAACTTATTTGTTTCGAGCTATGCTCTCAATTAATTTCCTCTCGATCCATTGTTATGATCCTTTTCAAGCATTTTGCATTGAAGTAATGATTAGTGGACTAATAATACTTTTATGAAAGGGGTTTCTCAAATTACTTCGGAAGCTTCTAAATAATACAAGAACCTGAAACAGGACTATTGTTTAGAACTCATCAAGCCTAAGGGTTGGAAATATTGGAGAAAGATGACTATCTCTTTGGACTTTTTATTGGTTGAACAAAAAGACAATATGTTTCGTCAGTAATACAACCTCGACAAATAACGAGCAATGTCAATCCAAGTATAAAAAGGGATCATTCTCGGGAAAGAAAATGATACTCTGCATTCATACAGAAATCAGACATATATATCTGATCATTATACCTAAGGAATGGTGTAACAAATCAAATTGATTGAAGATTATACAAATCCTATACCTTTGAGTTACAGCAGGATGGATGGAAGAAACCAAACGTTATCCTCCAGAAGATGCAGTGGGAGGTACAAACCTTATGTCCCAGAAGGTACAGTGGAAGGGACTCTGAAATAACAACGGGGTAAACTTGCTGAACAGAATGTGATTATTTCTTTGGGCTTTCTGCCAAGAATACCAGCTGAACAAGATAGCAGCGATAATGCCCTGATGAACATTGAGCAATGATACCTTAAGCATTTAAAAAAGGATCATTCTCATTTCTACATTTATATATCATGCATGACACATCTAGTTAGGAGTATTTGACTCATTCTGATCATGACATCCTAATTATTTGGCATAAACATAGGAAATTAATTCTACAGATCATATCCCTAGAGGACGGTGCAGCGACATCGGTGAATTCACAGATCTTATCACCCTAAGCAGTAGGGGAATAGATCGAAGATGATAGGCCTTAACCCCCTAAGCAGTAGGGTAGCAAGCTGAAAATTACAGATCTCATCTCCCTAAGCAGTAGCAGAGCAGATCAATGATAGTAGGCCTTAACCCCCTAAGCAGTAGGGTAACAAGCTGAAGATTACAGATCTTATCTCCCTAAGTAGTAGGGGAACAGATCGAAAATGATAGGCCTTAACCCCTTAAGCAATAGGGTAACAGGCTGAAAATTATAGATCTCATCTCCCTAAGTAGTAGCGGAGCAGATCAAGGATAGTAGGCCTTAACCCCCTGAGTAGTAGGGTAACAGGCTAAAGATTACAAATCTTATCTCCCTAAGCAGTAGGGGAACATATCGAAAATAATAGGCCTTAACCCCCTAAGCAGTAGGGTAACAGGCTGAAAATTATAGATCTCATCTCCCTAAGTAGTAGCGGAGCAGATCAAGGATAGTAGGCTTTAACCCCCTAAGCAGTAGGGTAACAGGTTGAAGATTACAGATCTTATCTCCCTAAACAGTAGTGGAGCAGATCGAAGATGATGAGCCTTAACCCCCTAAGCAGTAGGGTAACAAACTGAAAATTACAGATCTTGTCTCCCTAAGCAATAGTGGAACAGATCGAAGACGGTGAGCCTTAACCCCCTAAGCAGTAGGGTAATAGGTTGAATTACAGATCTTGTCTCTCTAAACAGTAGTGAAGTAGATCGAAGACGATAAGCCTTAACCCCCTAAGCAGTAGGGTAACAGGCTGAAAATTATAGATCTTGTCTCCCTAAGCAGTAGTTGAGTAGATCGAAGACGGTGAGCCTTAACCCCCTAAGCAGCAAGGTAACAGGCTAGAAATTACAGATCTTGTCTCCCTAAGCAGTAGTGGAGCAAGTCGAAGACGGTGAGCTTTAACCCCCTAAGCAGTAGGGTAACGGCTGAAAATTACAGATCTTATCTCCCTAAGCAGTAGTGGAGTAGATCGAAGACAATAAGCCTTAAACCCCTAAGCAGTAGGGTAACAGACTGGAAATTATAGATCTTGTCTCCTTAAGCAGTAGTGGAGTAGATCAAAGATGGTGAGCCTTAACCCCCTAAGCAGCAAGGTAACAGGCTAGAAATTATAGATCTTGTCTCCCTAAGCAGTAGTGGAGCAAGTCGAAGACGGTGAGTCTTAACCCCCTAAGCAGTAGGGTAACAGGCTAAAAATTACAGATATTATCTCCCTAAGCAATAGTGGAGTAGATCGAAGACAATAAGCCTTAACCCCCTAAGCAGTAGGGTAACAGGCTGGAAATTATAGATCTTATCTCCCTAAGCAGTAGTGGAGTAGATCGAAGACGGTGGGCCTTAACCCCCTAAGCAGTAGGGTAACAGGCTGGAAATTATGGATCTTATCTCTCTGAAGTTGCAGTAGAGCAGATCAAAATAAACCTTATCTCCCTGAAGTTGCAGAGGAGTAGGTTGAAGTCACTAGTTTCATCTCCCTGAAGTTGCAGTGGAGCAGACTAAAAATAGCGAATCTTATTTCCCTGAAGTTGCAGTAGAACAGATTGAAGCTATAAATCACAGATCTTAGCTCTCTGAAGTTGCAGTAGAGCAGATCAAAACAAACCTTATCTCCCTAAAGTTGTAGAGGAGCAAGTTGAAGTCACTAGTCTTATCTCCCTAAAGTTGCAGTGGAGCAGACTGAAGATAGCAAATTTTATTTCCCTGAAGTTGCAGTGGAACAGATTGAAGCTACAAATAAACAGATCTTATCTCTCTGAAGTTGCAGTAGAGCAGATCAAAACAAACCTTATCTCTCTGAAGTTGAAGTTGAGCAGGTTGAAGACACGAATCTTATTTCCCTAAAGTTACAGCGGAACAGATTGAAGCTATGAATAAACAGATCTTATTTCTTGAAGTTGCGGTGGAGTGGATTGCAGCAATAAGACGCAGTGGACTGGAACGAGGCTACAAGAAGAAAAGAAGCAAAGAAGTCAAGGCTCGACGCGGCCGGGCCAAAATGATCTTTCTTAAAAGTCTTTGCTCTGTTCTTGTTACACGATAATGAGCAAAGAGGGGCAGCTGTTACAAGCCCAATTTGCCCAGCCCAAATACAAAACCCAACTACCCAAAAACTAATCAGCCCAATTACAAACCCTAGCCCACTATCCTAAACTTCTCCAAGAAACCCTAGCCCCCTAGGTGTGCCGCCCCTACCGTCTGCCACCATCATCTGCTCCACCGCCCCAACTGCTCCTGCAAGAGAAAAGGAGAAAAGACAGCAAGAAATAATAATAAAATTTGTAAAAAGGATGGCTATAAAAAAACCATTCGAAAATCATGTAAAAAAGGAAGACTTTTTGGAATACAAAAAAAACTTGAAAACAAAAGCAAAAGTAGAGAATCAAGAAATAAACCAAGGTGTTTTATTTTTTTCCCTTTCTTTTTCTTTTTTAAATTTATTCATACGTACATATTTTCTTTTCTTTTTTTCTTTTAAAAAAAGGGTATATATATAGAGAGAGATACATATATATTTAGAAAAAAAATTTACCTTCCACACAGATACGTATCAAGATCGACGACGTGGCATGAAACAAGCAGCGGTGGGCGGCAAGCAAACTGAGCGAGCTTGGCCTGAGGGGAGAGAGATTTGAGAGAGAAGGGAGAGCTTTTGAAGTTTTTTTTTTTAAACAAATAAGGAATGAATTTTTTTTAAAATTTTTTTGACTTATATAGGCCCCCAAAACGACGTCGTTTTGGGACTGGCCTCAAATGCCCAAAACGGCATCGTTTTGCCTCTATCCGACCTGATCCGACCCACTCCAGTTGAAGATCCGCGTGTTTTTAATGGAAGGGCTAATTGCACTTTTAACCCTTCCGCCTTTTTTTTTTAAAATCAAGTTCTTTTGGTTTTTTTAAATGTGCCCTGTAATTTATTTTGGTTCTCATTTTGGTCCTCCCTTATGCTGCGTGTTTCAGAAGGGAGGGAATATTTCACTTTTGGCCCCCCACTTCTTTCGCGCATTGCAATATGGACCTTCCCTTTTCATTTTATTTCGGATTTGCCCCGAAACTTTTGTTTTAAAGCCCAATTTAGTCCCTTTTCACTATTTTGCTATTTTATTTTCAAGATAATTCTTATCATTTATTATTATTATTATTATTATTATTATTATTATTATTATTATTATTATTATTATTATTATATTTATTATTACTATTACTATTATTACTATTCTTATTTTTTTATTACTATTAACATTAGTATTATTATCATTTTATGTTCATTATCATTTTTATAATTATTATTACTACTAGTTTTTACTATTATTATTTAACATACTATTATTACTATTTTTTTATTATCATTATCACTATTACTATTATTATTAGTTTTAATATATTATTATTATTATTATTATTATTATTATTATTATTATTATTATTATTATTATTATTGTCACTATTATTATTACTTTACTATCATAATTTAATGTATTATTATTACTACTATTATTCTTATTAACATATTATTATTATTTTTACTATATTATTATTATTATTTTTTGCATATTATTATTGTTATTAACCTATATTATTATCAATGATTGTTATTCTCTATTACTATTATTATTAAGGTATTATTTTCATTATTCTGGTATCATTTTAATTATTCTTTATTTTATTATTATTCTTATTATTATCATTTCTTTGTTTGTTTTATTTAATCTTTTTTCATTATTCTCTCATTTATTTGCTTAGCTTTTTATTATTTGTTATCCGACCCCTTTTTTATCTTATCAAATAATTTTGTTGATTCACTTATTGTTTTTATTAACCCATTATTTATTTTATTGATTATTTTGCACTTGTCATCGTTATTTATGTTATTACGTTTATTATGTTCTTTGCTGCACATATTAGCATTATAATTTGTTTTCTCATTTTACCATAAAATCATAATTACATTAATCTTTTACTCGACACAACAATTGTGTTTACTAAAGTAAAGCAATATTCCGTGTTTGGAAAATCGAGAAACCGTGCCCTAACTTACTGGGTTTCGATTTTTCTCATTTAATCTAAATAACAGAATATTCTTTTAAAACCGCAACACGAGTTTTGAATAAAATGCTTATTCTCGGAGATACGAGGTGTTGTGTCCTAACTTACTGGATATGACATCTTGTTACCTCGAGATAAGATTTTTGCAAACAAAGGCAATATTTGGTATTTGGAAGTTCGAGATATCGTACCCTAACTTCTGGGTTTCTATTTTTCTCGTTTACCCTAAATAACTAAATATCCTTTTAAAAAAAGGGGGGGTTAAAATACATGAATTTTAAATAAAAGGCAAGCTCGTTCTTGAAAGTTTGAGATGTCGTGTCTTAACTTACTGGATGTGACATTTTATTACTTCGAGACGAGAAGGCCTTTAACATTCGAGCGTTTTTACAAAAAGAGGGATCATATTTTAAATTTTTTCAAGTTTTCAAATTTTCGACACTAAGACACTAATTAATCAACTAGGTATCAATTTTAGGCGTTACGAGGGTGCTAATCCTTCCTCGTGCATAACCGACTCCCGAACCCGTCTTTCTAAATTTCGTGGACCAAAACCGTGGTTTAAATAAATCAAATCATTTATTAAAAATAACCACTTTTACGAGGTGACCCGATCACACCTCATCAAAAAGGATTGGTGGCGACTCTCAATTTCTGTTTTTTCATTTTCAAAATCAAAGTCGACCCCGTTTTCAAAAAAATGGTTTCGACACTAACATTTTAAAAATCTCAAAAATTTTAAAGTTGTTCATCTAAATACAAAATGTTTCCTTGTACCATTTAGTAAATAGGTTGATAGTAAAAAAAATAGGTTAAGCATTTTATTTATAATCTATATAAAAGTATGAATTTAAAGAAATTTTTGAACAAACAAAATTAAATTTTATTATTTGTTATATTACAACATTAACATTTAAAAATAATTTTTAAATGAAATCATAATATATTAATTTTGTAATTTTATGTTAATATTAATCAAACAATAATAATAAAACAAATTGCAACTCTTATAGCGAGCCATTTTTCATTAGTAATAAATTTATTTTTATTTTAATTAATTTATACTTATATACCCATTAAAACTAAATTCAGCGATGCATTACCATCCAACACTTTCATGTAACATCTAAAAAAATCAAAATTTAATATTATTTACTAGAATTTATATTTTAAATTTAAATATTGAAGAGATGGAAGATCAATTGAAACAGTGATGAAGTAATTTTATTATATTTATATTCTAAAATTAATTTTATTCAATTTTTAAATATTTATTTTGAATTTTCGAAAAATTAAAATTTAAGTTGTGAAGGATAAAGTTGAGGAAGCCAATGTTTATTGAAAATGATAATGAGGATAATAGATTTAAAAAAATATCAAGATCGAAAATGATGATAATGATAAATTATTTAAATTTATTTTAAATTATTTTTTAGAAAAATTATTTTTATTAAATTAAAGTTCAAAAGCTAAAATCCAAAAAAAAAAAAAAAAAGGGACAAGATATTTCTTTTGTGCAACTAGTGGTGGTAATGGCCTAAAGATAGTGAAAAACAGCCATTGGGTATTGATTGTATGGACTTGGTCACATCACGAATGCTAATGAGCTATCGTAAGGCTTTTAGGGAAAATACCCTCATGAGAGCACATAAATGAGTTCTGAAGATGCATGAGCAGTCAGTGTTGGCTCCTGCACCCTTAATTTGTTTAGCTACTAATTGGGAATTGGTGAATCCAGGTTCAACATTTAAATTTAAAATCGAATAAAGTAGCAAGTAGAATGTCAATCTCTTTGCCACATGACTCGGAGAGGGATCATTAGGTAGGTCCAAACCGAAATAGGTTGGACAGAACCTGGATTTAATAATCTTGCAAATTAAGGGTCATTATAATGTTTACTTGTCTATAAATTAAGTATAAGAGTCTCGCAAAAGCTTCATCTCCTGCTGTACCATTGAAACAAAGAACAAAAGATCAAAAATACAGTTTGGGTAGCTTTGATGGGGGATCAATCTATCATCTTTTGATTTGGTTTTCAAACCCTTAAACAGGAAACGCCTTCTTCCCTCAGCATTTCCAGAGATAGTATAAAATTCCGAACTATGATTATTCCAAATACTCTCTTGAAGCAGTAATCTTAGGGTATCAAAACTCCCTCGAAACAACAGCAATAATTAACACAGAAATCAAACGCAACTTCACTAATAAATCAATAACCGATGATACATATATCAATCAAACGAAATTTAGACTAATCCTAATTCAAATGATAACCCACCAGATATATCCATTTTCCCAAACTAGAAATTACATTTTTCTACGAGGAAATTAAAAAAAAATACTGAAAGAGTTTATAGACGAAAACCCAGACACACCTTTGCATTCTAAACCAAGCAAATCACCAAATCTAAGACCAAAGTTACGCTATACAACATAAAGAACATGATTTGAAAAGCTAAAACCTACTCCTGTTTCGATCTTTCCCCTTGAAAAAATAAGGGATGATCGAAATATAAGAGAGAACCCAAACGATGAAATCTAGAAACTGACACGAATTAATTTCTGAGTACGACTACAAATCGAGCCTTAATATCCTCCTTAAGTCGCTCGTGGCGTCGTCGTTCTTCACGGTAACGCTGATCTTCTTGGTGCAAAACACCGGCATCGGGACGGAACTCGGAGGCGGCGAGGTTATAAAGGCCGACCCAGCATAAAAAGAGGCTGGGACGACCTTCTTATTGTTGTTTGACTTGGTCAGTCGGATCTGGGTCGGAACGGAACCGGGATCAGGACCCAAACGGTTAGTGGAACCCAGATCTGCAACGTCAATGTTTTCCTTTTCGAACCTGACGGACTTCTCCGGCGTCGGTTTTTTTAGAACCTCACCGCGTTTGAGGATCTTAACTTGACCCATCACGGGATATTTAGCCTGTACCTTGGGGCCGGCCGACTGGGAAGGAGGGGATGTAGTAGGAGACCGAGTTTTACGGTTTGGGTGTGACCGATTCGATCGGTTCGGGTTAAGGCAAAGACTATTTCGTTGTTTCATGGGATTTGGTAGCTTTAAACAATCGTCTGGTTTTAGAACTGCAACACCCATGGCTGAAAAAGAAGAAATTTATATTATAAGAACAATCAAGAGAATTGAAAAGCTTTGGAAATGAAATTGGGAGAGGATTTTTAGACGAAATTTAAGAAAGAAGACTCAAATGAAGCGAAATTAAATATTTATCAAAAAAGAGGAGAAACTCTTGCACTTCATGAGATAAAAGGAAATGAAACATGTAACGTAGTTAGGGTTAGAAGGAAAGAGGGATTTTTATAGGAGAAGCAAAATTAAAATTAAATTATTTGCTTTTAATGGCGGTTTAAAAGCCACTCTCATCATGGCGGTGTTGCAACTTTTTTTTAATAATATAATCTTTAAAATCTTCCAACTTTATTAAAAACAATTATTTCATTTATTAAAATAATTTTTTTATAAATATTTTATTAAATAGATTTTTTTACTTTCGAGATAAGCAAAGCATGCGAAGTCGTACTTACTTTACTCTTTTTATGCATTAGGAGAATACAATTTCTTCTCTATTTTAGTCTCTCTCTTCTTTTTTTTTTCAATTTTCAATAAAAGTAAATAGCACAATTGTGGCTAGGGAATTATATTAGTGACCTACCTAATTTTATTGTAGAAAATTTCGGGATCAATGATTGGACCATGCAAACTAAAAATATTTTTTCTTGGATAAAGGAGGAGATTATTCAATCCATTTACGTATTGCTCATGGTCTATATAATAACCGGAGCTTCCATTTTAAATGCATATCTCATTTTTGCGCAACAGGGATATGAAAATCCACGAGAAGCAATTGAGTGTATTGTATGTGCTAATTGCCATTTAGCGAATAAACTTGAGGATATTGAGGTTCCACAAGCGGTACTTATTGATACTGTATCCATCAAGATATAAATAAGTTTTTGATATACTTTAAATTCTAATAGTTATTGGGGGTAGAGTTCTATTTCATTTATATTTTTTATGTCTATAAATATAGACTTTGGAGAAGTATTGTAGATTATTCCGATTGATCAATAAAATACGCTTTCTTTTACTCTCTCTTTTTGTTTGTTATTTACTCTCCATTTATTTATTTTATAACAAAAATAATATATAAAATTTATTTTCAAAAAAATAAAAATTAAAAAAAATGTAGCAAAAATATTTTCTAATTTTTAAAAATTTAATTAAGTGCATGTTTGGGGTGATTTGATAGATAAAACAAGTTTAAGAGGTAATCGAGGCAATAATTTAAATGAATAACTAAAATGTCATTTTTTATAAAATTGAAAGGACAAATAGATCATTATACCTATTTTTTTAATACATACATTGATTCTCTCTGTAACTATACTATTAGGTAAATTATGAAAATATATTTCTGTAATTAAAAATAATAAAAATGTACCTACATTGAGGTTTGAAGTCACACTAATAAGATAACTAAAATCTTCAATTTATCGGTCTGCCAAAAATTTATTTTAATGTTTTTTATATGTTTTTATTTTAATATATACAATTTATTATTTTTATTGATCATATATCTAATTTACTCACAATTTAATTTAATTTTTTTATTTTAATATTGTAAATATTTTATACTTTATTATAATTAATTAGTTTCAGACCATACGTTTCATTATTTATTGTACGTTATTATCAAATATACCTCTATATTTTAAATACGTAATTTCCATATTCATATATGTGTAATAGAATTTATAATTTTTTTAATATATACTAATTTTTCTTCTTGAAACTCTAATTAAATTCAAAATTGAGCAATTTTCTTCAAGCAATTTATAAGATTTTATTTCTTTAATTAAAATGCCCGTGTTTTAATTCTTAATATATATAATTTATGTTGTTAAATGCGTATTTTGATTTTATGAAATATTATTTATTAAATTTTTATTTCAGTTAAACTTTTCAAAAATAGCTAACACTATTAATACAATACAATACACAAATAATTAAATTTATATAATTTATGTTTTTTGTTATGAAATACAATACACAACTTTAAGGTTATTTATTAAATACATAAATAATTAAATTTAGTCGAGATAAAAATAACTCTATTCATTTATATTTCTAAATGTACAGAATTGAATTAAAACCAAAATTTCATATTAAATGATTGTATAAAATTAAAGTTTACATATCATATAATTTTTTTAGAGTTTTATTTTTAGGATACAAATCTTTATAAAAAAAAAAAAAAGCCAATGAGCATCGCAAAAATGAAGTACTGAAATCTTAAGTGTCCACATTTGAGTCTCATAATGTAAAAATATCATGTCATGTGTAAGTTATCTCTTAGATTTTTATTTTTTATTTTTTATTTTTTGGTTTAAGTCTCATATTATTTAGATCATATTTAGATTTATTCTAATATAAGTTGAGATATATTTTAATTTTTCGTATAGTTTGTGCTCTACACTAAATTAATTATAATTTTTTATAGAAAATTAATTATAATTATAGTTGCTTAAATATGTATTATTTGTGATGATATCATAATTACATTTTGAAGAAAAAAAATTAAATTGAAAAACTCGTTACTTTGATCCTTTGGGCTATCAGACTCCTCTACAAGTTTATATTATCGTCAAATTGAGTATAGGCTTTGTTTTCTAATTTGGCATATAATTTGAATTTTGAGAGGTGATGGGCTGATTAAGTTGGAGCACCTTGTTAAAATTTGCAATCACCTACCAAGAAAATGATGGTATTGGTAGGGTTTGAATCCCGAATCTATATCATGTAAGTCATTGGGTGGGAGGCATGGTACCACTTGATTTAAGTATGGTCCATCTTAATAAGGCATGTCCGTTTTGTGAGTTTATTATCTCTCAAGACACTTAGATTCTCTGTAGAGTTTGGAGACAAAACCCCTATTTCTTCCAAAAACAATACTTACTTATTGAGAGAGTTTGATGACTTTAAGAGATCAAAAGGAAGTTAGTACCGCACTAGTAGGCACGCCATTTTTCTACCGGATCTATTTTATACAAGTACTGAACTGTTTTGGTACACCTTTTTAAGTTTACCGATATTTTAAAAAAATATTTAATATATAAAATGAATTAAATAAAATAATTTTAAATATAAAAATATTAATCAATTATATTAATTATCAATAAACTTTACCAATAAAATTTATTCATTCAATAAATATAAATTAAATAAGAAAAAATCATCTCACATATTAAACAATAAAATTATCCACAGTGTTAGTCAAAAAAAATCTACAGAAACATCAGCCCTTAAAAACGGACGTTTAATTAAAACATATATGTAAAGTTGTGCAAAACTTTTAGAGATTTTCTCGTTTTTTTTTTTAGTTAGTTTGTTAGATAAATTCTTTAATTTATTATTATTTATTAATTTTTCTACTTTAGTTGAAAATTTTAAGTTAGTATAATAAAAAAAATCGATAAAAATAATATTTTTATATAATTTTTAATATTATTCATGCATTAATTAATACATAATATTTTAAATGGTGTAATCATAATTAGATGCAACAAACAAATAAAATTAATATAGACTAAAATTTTAACCGATACTATTTTAAATTATTATTAAAATAATACGTACCGATTGATAGAATCGAAATGGATGAAAACGAGTACATTAATCAAAATTCCTTGACCAAAATAAATTATAGCATTAATTACTTTTCACGAAAATTCTAAATAAAAAATAAGTGTGGATTATTTATTCACTTTATTCTCACTTGTCATAAAAAAAATAATTGTGCATCATTAAAATGTTTGGCACAATTTTAAGATTTTGTTTTGGAATTTAGCTAGTAAGTGGTAATGGGCATGACCAATAAGGCGTTTTATAATAAAGGCAACATTAAACTATTCAAGATTTTTTGGAGCGTGTTCTTCACGGATTAGAAGGCGCGTAGAAAGTAGTAGATGGAGGAAAGAGCCCACAAAGACCTCGGTTGGTATCTGACGTGGGTTTGGAACAACTCGGTGGCATAATTATCCACCCACCTTAATAGCTTACCCCTGTACTTTACTTTATTTACGGAAACACCCATGACTTTGGTTCCCGTGGTCGGGCTGGGTGACACGGTCAACCCTTTGACGCTTGCTTCGCTTGTGATTACACACCACGTATTGGCAAAGTCGAGGCTACTGTGATTGAGTCAAGTTTAATCCACTTGAAAAAAAAAATGTTTTTAAGAATCATTACATCAGTTTGAGAATTTATTCGATATTAAAAAATTAATTGATAAAAAATCAGATTTTAGTTAGATTAAATATTTAAATTTATTAGATTGTTATAAAATAAAGAGAGAGGAGAGAATAAAGAACAAAAAATAAAATAAAAGTAATAATGTACTTTATTAATCAAGAGGGGTTATTACAATGCTTCATTAGAGTTTCTTTTTATAGGTATAAGAAGTATAAAAAAAGTAGAGATCTAATTCTAATAACTATTAGAATTTAAATTACATTAAAACCTTATCTTGATCATGATGGACATCTACTTAATAAGATATAACACTCCCCATTGGATGACCATTGGTAGATAATGTGCCTCTTTAAAACCTTATTAGGAAAAACCCTGTGGGATAAAAACCTAATGAAAGAAAAAGAGTACACAATCTATAATATGCAAAATATGCTGTCTCATTAAAAACCTTAACAGGAAAATCCAATGGGACGAAACTTCGGTTAAGGAAAAAAGAGTGCAACGCGTATTTACTCCCCCTTATGAAAACATCACATATTTTCTTGAATACTAGTTTTTCAAATGACTATTTGAATGTATTGATAAATATTTATATTACCATTCTTTTAAAGTCATGAGTGAGGGAAATTTGGGGAAATATATTTTGATCTCTTTAGGAGTTTCAATAATAATCATAGCAAATTTTAATCATGATCTTTCTATAAAAACATAAATAGGTATTTTGGATCATTTTATAATCTTCCTTTAACTACTCAAATTTACCACATATGTTTAAATTATTTCAATTTATATAAATGAATAATTTCTCGAGAATTTCAATATGCTTCTAGCATCCTAAATCCTTCAAGGATTTTATTATAAACTTTACTATATAGTAATTCATAAAAGGTTGTAACAATAACCATTAGACGCAACTTAAATCTTTTATGAATTGTCAATTTAATAATATATTTAAAGGTTATTGCATCCATCACAAAAAAAAATTATATCTTTTTATAATCAATGTTAGGATTTAGTGAAAAACTTCATATTTTTATTCTGCTTGTAACGCCCTAAAACTTGGCCTAGGAGTTTAGACCGAATCTTGGAGGTTACATTAATCACCGAAGTGACCGTAGGAAAATTTTACAAAACAAATTATCTCAAATTCCATCACAAACATTTTTATCTCTTTACAAACCAAGAATGTTTAATCTTTTAGATCTCAAATAGGAATATTATAGTTAAGTTTAATTTATGAACAAAATTAGATTATAAGAAAAATTCAAAAGTAGAACTTGAACTACAGTTTTTATAAAACCCTACCAATCAACGGTAAATCAAAATGAAAACTGAAAAGATAACTGATAGATTATTTTAACAGAGACTTCCAAGACCTCCGCATACCGCGTCCAGCGTCACAGTTCAGAAACGTAACTAAAAGGGGAAACACTAAGGGGGTGAGCTACACGAGCTCAGTGTGAGTTCAAGTCGAGACTAAAAACAGAATTACGAAATTCAATTCAATGGCGCAACAGACTTACAGATACTCATAGAGTCAGAAAGTAAACTTGGAACCAACGTCCCAACAGAACGTAACAACTCAAGCAAACCAAGTCACACACAGTCAGACAGAATACAGTTAGATAGTCTTGCACCCAGAACTCTCAAATAGATGCGTATGAAATCCAGTTAAGTAATAAAACCCACCTATCTAGCCAACACAGCTCTCCGTCCCCTCGTCACACCCCATAAGAGTTGATTAAGCTTATCCAACCAAAACACACCACATAGGACCTCGAAAGGCCCATCCAACCCTACACACCATGTATGTGGACTAAGCCACTCAGATATTAATACGCAGGAGCGCTGGCATATATACAGTACAATGCAATGTGGTAATCCGCTGTACAGACATGTTGCAGTTTAGACTGCCAGATCAGATAATGGTACGCAACAAAGGCGACGACGACGTCTTTGCATCTGAAGGCGGTAAACCATCAGACGAATAAGCTTGCGATTAAAGCGCGATCGAGAACAAAAGCGATCTTCCTTCTTTTCACAACCCAACCCAAAATACTTTATACAAGTGCATGTATGCATTCAATCCCACAGAAATAATGAACACGTCAACATACGATCAAACAGAAGCAGATATGCACATACGCCCAAGAGACCGGATTTAGAATCAAATGTAACACCCTTAGCCAGAGTCCGATCGCCGGTTTAGGCTATGAGGTATTACCAAGTTAAACATTTAATTTTTCAATCACACAATCTAACAACAAAGGCAGAAATCGAACTGAATACATACAGATTTATAAGTTATAAATGCCATTTTCATACGGCCAAAATATTTACAATTACAAAACATATTTTGTCAACGATCCAACCTATACATGCCATATCGAGACCAAAATATAAGCTGTACCAACAAGATCGATAGTACGATGAGCTCATTAACGATCCCCGAGTCGTTGGCCAAAATCAACAATCTATAAAAGCAGAGATATAAGAAGCAGAGTAAGCTTTGAGGCTTAGTAAGTTTTAAGCATTTCAACAATTAAAACATGTCATTTAAATTGAACAATGAATGTTACCAAATTTGTATTCTAACTACAATCACTAGGCCAAATATACATAAGTATACCATACATAAAGACTATTGGCGAATATAAATACATAAGAAATTTTCAGCACATGTTTCACTTTACTTTATGGCTCATACAACTAATTTAATTCACATATTTTCATATAATGGCGGACATCGATCGAATAGGTCATTTCTTTTATTCATAGATATATTAATCATTCACATAGTTATATCGTTGTTTGACACTAATGACTCACTTTGAAATCAATTCACATAATAAGATATATAATACGTGCACTGGTCATTACCATGTATCATACATATTAATAATAGTTTACTTTGAACATTTGAATTTGTAATCTCATTCGAATCACCGGCGTTAAGCCTGCTAGGTTTTAAAACCCGAATCCAGTTACTAACTCAAAGCCTGCGGAACTTTAATCCCGGATATAGTACCAGCACTAAGCCTGCGGGATTTAACCCGGATATACATTACCAGCACGAAGCCTGCGGGATTTAACCCGGATATACATTACCAGCACGATGCCTGCGAGATTTAACCCGGATATACATTACCAGCACGATGCCTGCGGGACTTAACCCGGATATACATTACCAGCATGATGCCTGCGGGATTTAACCCGGATATACAATGTATCGAGAGCTAAGCATATTTACCCACATGATAATTCGGCTCATATCATATCACATTTTTACTTCACTTTCTTCATTCGAGTATGAGCACACACGAAAACACACTTTCAATATAACTTTCGATTCAACACTTTTATGCAAGAACACGTAACCATTTCACTATCTCAGCTTAACTCCTAATATCCATTCGATTACATTCCATAAACTCAAGTTATTTATTAAACAACCTTATTCAAGTAGAGACAATAATTTGCAGTTCATTTATCATGCTTATCTCATTACATCAATTATCTAATAACTGTAATTACTCAAAACTTACCTCAGATATTTTTGAACAGTTGCGGATAGGCTATTCGTTCGCTTTCTCCTTTCCCTTATCTGGTCTAGTTCCTCTTTGCTCTTGAGCTTAATTTAAACCAATAATTTTTTTTAATTATTTCGAACATCAAAGGCAATTTAAAGCACTTAACCCTTATACTCAATATTGAAACCCAACTATATGACTAATTATATTAACACATCACCTTAAGTATATATTTTTAACTAACATACACCCATTTCACATACCAATTAACCATGAATAGAAATACATATATATCACCAATATTCTAATTACTTATTCGATCATATAGGGTAACTTCAATGCATTCTATATATACAATTTACCATACACGTACTGCATACTTAACAAACCGAAATTACTCTGACATATATTCCATTATAAACATCTCATATATATTGTATCATAATTGAATATTCCTTAGCATAAATGCATGTATTAACACTTTCGTAAAATATAACAACTATTTATTTAATATATAAATTTTTACTCATGCCAAGACCATAATCGAAACAACCATAAGAATCACCCAATCATCAACTATTTTAACACACCTAACTACTCAAAAATCAACCTTTCATACACTCATATCTAATATCATAAGTAATGCCGAATGTTCAAATTCAACTAAATTTAAAGATTTAACCTTCATCATTTTAATTAATCACTACCTATTCTTCAAAACTTCAAATACAAGGTAATTAACACATATACTCATTTTATTCAAAATTATACCCTTAATTCATATACAATGCGAACCTTTTATTACTTAATTCTCTATTTATTTATTCAATCATCCAAACGGCATTTGCTCCCCATTTGACATTTAAAAACAACATCACTCAAGGATATTCTTAACTCAAATTCGGTAATTACACTAGTACGCAAAATGGTTAAATTATTATTCTTCATTCATTCAAACTACTTACAAGTACCTTAACTAGAAGACAACCATGCATTTTATTTTATTCCCACCATGACCGAAAGCTCAAATTCTCCCAAAACTCAAAATTTTAACATGGGTTGAAATAAGAACTTGATAACTAACTTAAAAACAACTAAAATTTTAAGAACTAATAAAAATTCTTACCTTGATTTAAGCCTATGGTAACCGAATGAAGTTTTCTCCCTTTCTCTCTTACATTTCGGCCAAGAAGAACAAAGGTGAAGCTTTGTTTTCATCACCCATTTTCTTTTATTAATTCATTACTAAATTAAAATTATAAAGCCATTATAATTAAATAATACATATATTCTATATAACATATCATCATGGCCGGCCACTACCTAAATAAAATGAATATTTGACATGCAAGTCCATCCTCTTTGTCACATGCATTAATAGGCCACTTAAGATTAACCTATCACATTTCATAATTTTCTCACATAAGTCCTATTTAATAATTTCACATACAATTGACCAAATTAAAACATGAAACTTTCACACGTGCATGTACACATACAATAAGCATAGATTATAACGGTTAATTATTTTTATGACTCGATTTTGTGGTCTCGAAACCACTTTCCGACTAGGGCCAAATTAGGGCTGTCACATCAAACATCTTACACAGCAGTCACAAATGACACATAAGCCTAAGCCCATATCATAATTCTTAGCCACCCTCACTAAAGATCACACAGACACATTCTCATATAAAAATATACACAGAACCAAAATAAGTAACTTAGAACCACACGTCCATGTGCTCTGGCCGTGTAGAAATGCCTAGGCCGTGAGGGAGGTCAAATGTCCGTGTGAAGAAGGGCATACGACCATATGGCTGAGGCACATGCCCGTGTGAAGAGAGGCACACGGCCGTGTGAACTAGGGACATGGCCGTGGGAACAAGCCATATAACTCACTGTCCATTTGTACTAAAAAGACTATAGGGCAGACACGACCGTGTGAAGTTCTCATACGACCATGTGTCCAAAACACATGCCCGTGTTGTAACACCCCAAACTCGGCCTAGACATTATGGTCAGATCTAGCGATGTCATATGATAGGGTGTTTGAAAAATCGTGCTGTCGCGATAAAATAATTTCCATTGAATTGCTTATCTTAATATCTTATTAGTTCCAAAATTGTGTTACTCATTTAGTCGATAGTTTCAAAACGTTATTCGTTGCGGAAGCTTTCAAAATAATTTAAACAATAGGGCATTTCCGAAAATCATTTGTTTCTTTTAAAAACTGAGGTTTCTTGGTACTAGCAGTTGTAATCCATAAGGTAAAGATAATTAACACCCAAAACCAAACCAAAGTCCGAAATTCCAATTACAACCCAAAAATTTAACCAGTAAAAATAGACTGAAAATAAAACCAATAATAATAAATTAAAACCATGACAGTCCAGAACTGTGGTCACCATTGAGTCCTCTGCCGCACCGATCCATCTAGGTATGGGGATTACATGTGCACATTAAACAAAGAGGGGTGAGTTTTCGTAAACTCAGTGTGTAATCCCGCAGAAAACAACAAACAATCAGTAATCACAGTGCACAGTCAAACAACCTTGGGCCTAGGCCACTTTCAGTATCAATAACGGTTTGGGCCTTAGCCCATCTCAATATCAGTATCAGTCATGCAGTTTTCAATAATAAAGTCCTACCCAACCAGCTTCTACACACCATCCTCGTCCAACTCTACACTTCACGTGGGGATTAAGCCAACCTACCCATCCTTACACTCCAGATAATACCGCATGCGGCACAAAACAGTAATTTGCAGCTGAGCTACCAGTATATTAGGTTTAAGACCCTTTTAGTTCACTTCCTCCAAATATAATCAACCCAACCCAATGCAATGCAACATACAATGAGATGTCATGCCATCACAGGCCTATCAGATATACACACAGTTTAGTATACATGCTTATATATATAACATGCTTAGTACATAATTCACATAGTTAAGGGTCTAAGTAGTGCTTACCGACCCTACGGAAGGTTCACAGTCGACTTGGGCGACCCATGCAACCTTAACAATCACTTTAGTAAAAATGGGCTCACATGTCGATGTGGCCTGCCTGTGTGGCCCACACGGCCCAAATTGGCCTTAGCTGTGACAGCTTGGCCTTGTTGATCACATGGCCGTGTTAGGGCACATGGCCTACCACACGGGCAACCACATGCCCGAGTGGCATCGACAGTGAGGTTTTCGGCTTTTGTCGAAACCTTATTTTTTGCATAATCGAGTACACACCTGTATCGTTTTTGATGCAAAAGTAACTCCAAGCAATCCCGAACCTATAATAGACTAGTATTTCACTTAGTTAATCACTTAAACAACCGAACTACCAAAACCCGAAACAGAATATTCATCATTTGAACGAAAACCTTTACCTTCAATTGAATATTAGATATTCTACGCCCTTAAAACGTTGATGAACAATATTCAACCCTTCGAAAAACCCTTAAACACCAAGAGAACCCTTCTTAATGCTTATCCAAAACATAATTAAAGTTTAACAAAAAACTGAACTTACCGAATGCATGTTGTAACACCCCTTACCCGTACCCAACGCCGGAATAGGGTACGAGGTATTACCAGATCATAATACATACCATTAAATAAAACCGAGACAAAAATATGGCATCCAATTAGATTATGAATCATTATAACATATGCCTTTAACAATATTAGCCAATTTCAATGGCTTTGTACAAAATAATCTGTCAAATACTGTAACTAATATTTTATACCTAGACAATTATGACACATAACAAAATAACTAAGCCTACTATACATGCCATAATTCAAAATTTTTAGTTCAAATACCAAAAGTATTGATAGTGCGGATAGATCTTCGACGATCTCTAACTCCTATGCTAGCTGGATGACACTATAAAACAAAAGAGAGAAAAGAAAGTAAGCTTATAGCTTAGTAAGTAAGTATATAAATAATGAATAAGGAATCTTATATGTTCACAAAATAACTCAACCATATCTATTTTTAATTTCACTATTTACTCCAATTTGATCAAGCTGTCCCTCTTGCGTCATGTTCACTGAATAAATCATAACTCGAGTTACGAAACTCGAAATTCAAATCCATAAAATTTTCTTGAAACTAGACTCATATTACTTCTTACTAAAATTTTTTTATATAATTTTTGGTTCAGCCAATTAGTACAGTTTATTAGTTAAAGTTTCCTCTGTTATACAACTCGACTAATCTGACCTCTGTTCATTACGAATTGGTTTTATCCCTATACAAAAGTCAAATAGCCATGGAATTTGTTTCATTTAAAACTAGACTCAATAAGGAATCTAGTCATAAAAACTATATTTCTTAATTAGTTTTGTACAATTTTTAATGATTTTTCAAAGTTAGAACAGGGGATCACGTAGTCATTCTGAACAAGTCTCACAAAAATATAAATGTCTCACAAAAATATAAATATCTCAAATTATAGGATCCCTTTACTTGCTCTGTTTCTTTTACATGAAAATAGACTCATTAAGCTTTAAGTTCATATCTCATTCAGCATCTAATTAAATTCTTACTATTTTTGGTGATTTTTCAAATTCAAGTCACTGCAACTGTCCAAAACAGTATTATTGCTAATTCACTCTTTCACACTTTCTTTGTATTAACCTCATTTTAACATGCATATCACAATTCATTTTCACCACATTTCATACATCACAAGTATAGGTCCATGATTACAATGTCACCATAAAATCATCCCGTTGAACACTTCGGATCAATCCTCGATACTTGGTGGTTTCAGCACATAGCTCCACCCATCATATTTCACATAGTTCGGCTCACTTGTACACATGGTGGACACTTAGTACTACCCATGTGACCTAGCCAGTTTATCTCGTAGCTCTCATGTCTACATGGTGTCCTTCACTTGGAACCACACATGCGACCTAGCTACATTTATCTTCTCCCGTAGCTCTCTTGTCTACATGGTATACATCCCGTATCACACATGTGACCTAGCTACCCCATAGTATCTCGTAGCTCTCTTGTAAACATGATGTGCACTCAGCACCATACATGTTACCTAGCTACGTACCATTTGTATTATCCAATCTTTTCGAAGGTTTAACCGGGATTTTTCTCTCTATTACTTATTTCCATTCTTCCAATAGTCGATTATGATTCAAAATCAGCTAAAATATATATAATATGCTGAAATATAAAACGTAAATAAAGATAATGTATTATTTACATACAAACTTACCTCGGTGCAAAATATGAAAATTTTGCAATTTAGTCCAAAATCTTTTCCTTCCCCCGTTCAAGGTCGATTCCACGCTTTTCTTGATCTTTAACAACATATTTAGCTCATTTAACACTCATACTATCTATTTCAATCCAAAAATCACATTATGGAAAAATTACGTTTTTGCCCCCTAACTTTTACAAAATTACAATTTTGCCCCTAAGCTCGGAAATTTAATTTCAGCCCTTATTATTATGTTTTATGACATGCTAATCATTTTTCCCCTCTATGGCAACATCAAATTCTCACTCTAACACATAGTTATGAACAATAGGTATTTTTACCGATTATGCCGTTTTGCTCGTTTTCGCTAAAAATCGCTTAGAAAAGATCGTTCTCCTAACTTTAAACATTCATTTTCTACCATCAAACATCAAAATACATGCATATTATTCATGGGTAAATTTTTAAACATAAACCCTAACTCGAAAAAATGGTAGAAATAGGTAAACCGAGTTACGAGGATTTCAAAAATGTAAAGAACATTAAAAATGGGGCTTGAATGCACTTACTATTAAGCTTGAAAGCTTGGAAAAAACCTATCTATGGTGAACATACAAGTTTCGACCAAGGAAGAAGATGGATGGACAAAATTTTGGCTTGTTTTTCCCATTTTATTTCTTTTAATTATTAAATGACAAAAATACCCTTAAGGCCTTTCTTTAAAATTTTGTCCTATTCATGCCCATTTTTGTCCATATAAAGTATAATGGTCTAATTACCATTTAAAGACCTCTACTTAAAACCCCCATTTCAATCAAGTACCTTATGAACTAGAACACACATTTTTCACCTATTTCAATTTAGTCCTAAACATCAAATTAAACACCTAGTCATAAAATTTTCAACCTCGGATTCGTGGTTTCGAAACCACTATTCTGTTTTGGCCCTAAATTGGGCTGTTACACATGTAGTCTAGGAAGCACCACAGAATAGAGAGAAAAGAACCAAAAAAAAGAAAAAGGTGAGGGAAAATTTAGTAGAAAGTTCGACAGCAAGAGGGCAAAGAATAGGCAAAGACAAAGAAAAGGGAAAAAGAAGAGAACAATCTTTTTGGCAAAAAGGAAACCCCAAATAAGATTTAACTAAAATAACATTAAAGCTTAAGTGAGACAAAAACTTACATTGAAAACCAATGATGCTCTCAAATACAATTTGGCACTAGAATTGTAATATCCCGAAATAGGGCCTAAACGGAATAGTGGTTACATAACCACAAATCCAAGGTAGAAAAATTTATTTTATTATCATTTTAAGGTCTATGGCATGATTGCATGATTGTGTGAAAATTTCGTTTAGAAATTTTATCGATAGAGGGTTCAATTTGGTATCTAGGATTAAATTGCAAAAGTTGTAAAATGTGTGTTCTAGTTCACAAAGGTACTAAGTACTTGTGAGTAATGGGTTTTAAAGTGGATTTCCTTGGATAGTAATTAGACCATTATACTAGTTTGGACAAAAATACCTAAAGGAAGATAAAACACCATAGTTTTTAATTAAGGGCAATTTGGTCATTTAGTTATTAAAATGAATTAAAAACAAAATTAAAAGCCAATTTTTGTCCATCTTCAAGTCCTTGGCTGAATTTCACATGAGGAACACATATCTAGGGTTTTTCAAGCTTCCAAGCTCGATTATAAGTCCGTTTTAGCCCCGTTTTTAATGTTCTTTACGTTTTTGGAGTCCCGGTAACTTGATTAAGCTTATTCTAGCAATAATTTAACCTAGGGTTTATAATTGGAAAAATACCCATAGGTGAAATGTGTTTATTTTGATGTTTTATGGTAGAATATGGATCTTGAAATTGTGTTAAATAACTTTTGCTAATCGATTTTACGTGAAAACGAGTAAAACGACATAATCGGTAAAAATACCTAGTGTTCATAAGTACCTGTTAGAGTGAGAATTTGATGTTTCCATAAAAGGGAAAAATGATCAGTATGTCTTAAAACATAAGAAAATAGGATAAAGTTTAATTTTCGAGCTTTGGGGAAAAAGTGTAAATATGTAAAAGTTTAGGGGCAAAAATATAATTTTACAGAAGTTTGATTCAAGGACTGTTTTAATAAATGTGAGTATTAAATAAGCTAAATTTGTTATTATAGATTAAGAAGAATGAAATTCAGAGTTAGACCGGGGAAAGAAAAATATAGTGGACTAAATTGATATAGTTGATCGTATTTTGTTTTGAGGTAAGTTTGCAGTAAATAAATGCAATATTCTATTAATTTATGTTAATGTAAATAATTTCTAGCATGTGTATATTTATTTTATGAAATTATTCAAAGAAGACTCAAGCATGAATTGACGGAGAAGTAATTTCAGAAAGTCTCGGTTGAACCTTAGGAATGTGTAGGATACAAATGTCATGACATTAGGGTTTAAGGATACCATGTAAGACCATGCCAAGGCATGGAAATTGGTAAGGTTTCTAAGGCAAGGAAATCATGTAAGACCATGTCTAGACATGACATTGATAAGTTACTATAAGGCAAAGGTCCTATGTAAGACCATGCCAAGGCATGGCATTGGTGAGTTCATAAGGCAATGATACCATGTAAGACCATGTCAAGACATGGCAATGGTAAGTTTCAAAAGGATACCACGTAAGACCATGAAAAGTCATGGCAATGGTAAGGTACCCATGTATCCTTAGTATTCCAAGTGGTTCAACGGGAAAATTTAAAGAGAATATCAAGGTAAGGTAAGGTAAGACGAGTTATGTTAAAAAGGTAAGACAAGTTCATGCTAGAAGAGCAAAGGTAAGTATATAATGTTCATGTATACTTGATAAGGAAAAAGGTAAGTAAAATGTATTAATAAATTTGATTAAGTAAGTAAGTATTTAATTAAGTGAGTAAGTGAAGAAATTTAAAATATGTCTATGACAATTAATGAAGTTGCATTAAGTAGTATCATGCCAAGTAGTAAGATAATTCTTATGAATGTTGTTATTTATTTGCATGCAAACTTACTAAGCTTAATGCTTACCCCGTTTATTTTCCTTCTTTTAATAGTTTTGTCAAGCTAACTCAGGGATCGTAAAGTACGTCGGAGGTCCGGCACACTATCACAAGGATTATTTTGGTATAGCTAGACGTTTCATTTTGAGCATGGCATGTATAGCATCGTAGCCATTTTATGTGTATGATCTTATGATATGGCTAATGAATGGTATGTAAATGCTTGATAATGATTAGCTATTGGAATGGCTAATCAAGGACATGTTTGGTGTTATGTATGCCTAAATGCTAGTTATTCCATGGAAATCATGAAAAAGGTGAAATTAGCTTTAAAACAGCATCGGACAGCAGTAATGACTTGAATTTGGAAAATCACTAAAAATTGTACAAAAATAATTAGGAGTTATACTTTATATGTATAGATTCCTTATTGAGTCTACTTTTAAAGTAAATAAATGGCATGGTTATTTGAATTATGTACAGGGAGAAAGTTAATTCGTAGTGAACAGAGGTTAGAGCAGCCGAACACTGAAACAGGGGAAACTTTAACTAATAAACTGTACTAATTGGCTAGACCAAAAATTCTGAAAAAAATTTAGTAAGAAGATATATGAGTCTAATTTCAGAAAAAATTTAAGGATTTGGATTTCGAGTTTCATAACTCGAGTTATGATTTATTTAGTTACTATGACGCAGATGGACAATTTATTTATGAAAGATGAAATAAATTGTTTTGATTTGTTTAAGTGATCGGAAAATTTTTATTGATTCCGGTTTGTTCCCGAACCATTTCAATTTCATGTTTTAGGGTCTTGAGGACCCTTTTTAAGGACATATTGAATGAATGAAACTAAATTAATTTTAAAAGCAAATTTTTATGTCCCGAATTAGTAAACTAAGTCTGGTAACGCCTCGTGCTCGACTCCGGCGACGGTCTCGGGTAAGGGGTGTTACAAGAACAGCTCCTAGACAGTATTCACAGGCCTCTAATTAATATCTTAAAAATCGAAGTTACAAAGTACTAAAATCACTTACTATTATTGATGAACTTAGTGCGTGAACTCCAGAAGAGTAAAGAAAAAACAAAAGAAACGACAAAGGTGGGGAAGAAAGTTACAAAATTTGGCTATGGAGAGAAGGAAAAACGAAGTAAAAAGAAAAGATGACAGAGGAATTGGCGTCAAAAATTGGAAGAGGAAGAGGAAGCAGAATTTCGACAAGGGAGAAGGTAAAATTGATGTCAAAAGATGGAGGAAAGATTTGGGGATTTTGAAAATAACGAAATAGAAATAAAATCAGATTTTTGGATATTCCCCAACATCCCTTAATTCACTCCTAAATTCTCTCCATCAAACTCCTGCAACTTAGATTACCAATACAACTTAAACTCTCAGCCACCAAACCGAGCAAAATTAATCTTCCTTGCTCACGCAGGGATTCAAACATTGGACCATCAACAAGCCAACACACTACTTAACCACCAGACCAGTAGTCCCATTCTAATATGATTTTACTTACTTTTACTTAAAAGCCTACTAACCAGAGATAGGGCTTTGTTCATAAAAATACCAAAACTTGCACAAGGCATGGCTTGAACTTGGGACCTCCCACACATACCCAGAACACTTAACCACTAAAGTAAACAGATATTTTTGTCCCACATTTACAAAAGAAAAAATTTAAATTTTGGGGTGTTACAACTCTACCCCCTAAAAGAAAATTTCGTCCTCAAAATTTACCTGATCAGAATAGATGAGGATACTGCTGATGCATCGCTTCCTCAGGCTCCAACATGGCCTCCTCAGTGCTATGATTACACTATAGAACCTTCACCAAAGGGATAGAATTCCTCCCCAAAACCTTTACGTCACGATCCAGAATCTGGACAGGCTTCTCCTCAAAGGTCAGGTCTGGCCTAACCTCAATCTCCTCAACAGGGACAATATGAGTAGGATTAGAGTGGTAGCGCCTCAACATAAAGACGTGGAACACATCATGAATACGATTAACTCCGGAAGTAGCTCTAACTGATAAGCAACTGGTGCCACTCGTTTTAGAATACGGTGAGGTCCAATAAATCTAGGGCTCAATTTGCCCTTACGACTAAACCTCAGTACTTTCTTCCATAGCTAGACCTTGAGAAACACGAAGTCCCACATAGAATACTCGATCTCACGCCTCTTCAAATCCGCATAAGGTTTCTGCCTATCAGAAGTCGCTTTCAAACGGTCCCGAATCAATCTAACCTTATTCTCTGTCTCAGAAACCAACTCAGGACCTAGAACACGTCGCTCGCCCAACTCAGTGCAACATAAAAGAGTGTGACAATTACGACCATACAGTACAGTGTAAGATGCCATCTGGATGCTAGATTGGAAGATGCTATTATAGGCAAACTCCGCTAATGACAGATAGTCCTCCCAACTGCCTCGAAAATCAATACAACAGCTCCTCAACATATCCCCTAGTATCTGAATAGCCCTTCAGTTTCTGAATCACCATCTCAGACTGACCATCGGCCTGAGAATGGAACACAGTACTGAAATCCAACTTTGAACACACAGCCCTATGCAACTTCTTCCAAAATCGAGATGTAAAACGAGGATCCCTATCAGAGATGATCGAAATCGGTACCCCATGCAACCTCACTATCTTAGAAATATAAAGCTTCGCTAGCTTCTGCAAAGAATAATCCACTTTAACTGGTATGAAGTGCGCAGACTTGGTCAATTAATCCACGATGACCCATAACGAATCCTTCTTAGTGGGTGTTAGGGGCAACCCACTAACGAAATCCATGGTTACTTGTTCCCACTTTCATAGAGGAATCTTAACTGGCTGCAGTAACCCGAAGGTAACTGATGCTCAGCCTTAACCTGCTGACATGTCAAACAGTTCGCCACAAAATCAGTAACCTCACGTTTCAACCTTAGCCACCAATATAACTCACGAAGGTCTCGGTACATCTTATTTCCGCCAGGATGCATAGCATAAGGGCTACTATTCACCTCTCTTAATACAGATTGTCTCAAACCTGTATTATTTGGAATATAGATTCTCCTACGAAAACAAAGTACCCTATCACTATTCAATCCAAAATCCCTAGTGCTACCACTCTCAATCTATCAAAACCGAAGACCTAAAAACTCGTCCTCCAACTTTTTACCCTTAATTTGCTCAATCTATGTTGGCTTAACTTGAAGCTCGGCTAATAAGCTACCATTATCAAATAAGCTTAGGTGAGCAAACATCATCCTCAAATCAGTCATAGCTCTACGGCTCAGTGCATCGACCACTACATTGCCCTTGCCAGAATGGTACTCAATGGTGCATTCGTAGTCCTTAAGTAGCTCAAGCCATCTACGCTGCCAAAGATTTAGCTCATTCTAAGTAAGGAGGTATTTGAGGCTCTTGTGATCAGTGTAGATGATACACTTCTCACCATACAAGTAATGCTTCCAGATTTTCAGTGCAAACACCACAGCGGCCAATTCCAAGTCATGCATCGGATAATTCGTCACATTTGCCTTAAGCTGAAGAGATGCATATGCTACCACCTTACCATCCTGCATCAACACACATCCCAAACCGACATGTGACGCATCACTATAAACCGTAAAGTCCTTTCCAGGTTCTGGCTGTATCAAAACAGGGGCTTCAGTCAGTGTAGTCTTGAGCTTCTCGAAGCTCTCTTACTGCGCATCAGTCCAATCAAATGGTACACTCTTACGTAGCAACTTAGTTAAGGCTGTTGTAATCAATGAGAAACCCTCCACAAATCGCCGATAATAACCCACAAGCCCTAGAAAACTGCGGATCTTCGATACATTCCTAGGCTGTTTCCACTCCAACACAGGCTCAATCTTTCGAGGATCAACTCGAATCCCCTCAGCAGAAACCACATGACCCAAAAATGTCACCTCATGCAACCAAAACTCGGACTTGCTAAACTTAGCATAGAGCTGCTTTTCCCTCAAAGTTTGTAGGGCGACTCGAAGGTACTCATCATGCTTCTCCTCAGTCCTCGAGTAAACCAGTATGTCGTCAATGAACAATACCACAAACCGATCCAAATAAGGCTAAAATACTCAGTTCATCAAATCCATGAAAGCTGTTGGTGCATTAGTCAGTCCAAATGGCATCACTAAGAACTCGTAATGACCATAACGAGTTCTAAACACTGTCTTATGTACGTCAGCCTCCTTAACCCTCAACTGATGATACCCAGATTGGAGGTCAATCTTGGAGAATACTGAAGCTCCTTGAAACTGGTCAAATAGGTCATCTATCCTCGATAACAGGTACTCGTTCTTAATGGTCAACTTGTTCAGTTGCCGATAGCCTATACACATCCGCATGGATCTATCCTTCTTCCTCACAAACGGTACCGGTGCTCTCCACGGAGACACACTAGGGTAGATGAACCCACGATCCAATAACTCCTAAATCGGAGCCTTAAGCTCCGTAAGTTCCTTCAGTGTCATTTGGTAGGGAGCGGTGGACACCGGAGCTGTACTAAGAAGGAGCTCTATCCCAAACTCCACTTCATGATTCGGAGGTAATCACGGTAGCTCTTCAGGAAAAATGTCCAGAAAATTCTTTACCATTCTGATGTCCTTAACAGTGGAGTCTCTAGAATCAGAAACATTTAAGTAGGCCAAAAATGCCTCACATCCCTTACGAACCAACCTCTCTACCACCAACGCAGAAATTACATTAGATAAATAATTCTAGAGTTCTCCAACCAAGACTACCTCATTATCCTCTTCAACCTTCAATACGACCCTCTTAGTCGCACAGTCCAAGCTGACACGGTCCTTGACCAACTAGTCCATCCCTAGAATTAAGTCGAACTCCCCAAATGGAAGCTCTATCAGGTTAGCCAGAACGATTGCCCCTTGAACCTCTAAAGGGACGTTTTTAAACAACCTGTTAACCCTTATAAATTGCCCTAACGGACTCAGTACGATAACCTCACTCGTAGTGCTCTCAACCAAAATCCCCAAGTTTTTAGACACAATATAGGCTATATAGAAGTGAGTGGATCCTATATCTATGAATGCAATATAAGGTACATCATGAGCAAGGAATGTACCCGTAATGATGTTTCGAGCATCTTTGTCATCTCGGCGACGTGCAGCATATACTAGAGCTGACTGCCTCGCCTCAGTCTGTCCAGCACCTCCGCTTGGTGCTCTCTGTCTGCGGCCCATACCATTACCACCCCTAGTCTGACCACGGCCTCTCGGTGGTTGCTGTACTACCCTTTGTGGCTGTACATTACCAGTACCCTGAGCTTGTATCTGATCAGCCCTCAGCGGACACTCCCTGATACGGTGATCCAATGATCCACACCTCAGACACGCCTCAGTCCTTCTCCAACACTCGCCCTAAAGGTGTTTACCATAATAAACACATGGCTGTTGTCCAGTAGTCGCAACAAGTGGCCCAGCTCTAACTGTCCCATTAGCTCTGGCCTTTTTCTTAGGCCTCTGTACAGTACCCGAGGGCTCTGAATCCCTCTTGTTCCTATCTCTCTCTATCACGGTTTTGGCGCTCAGCGCACTTAACCTCCTAGGCGGTCTTTGCCTTCTCAACCAGTGAAGAAAAATCACACTTCTTCTATGGAGCTATCAGGACTCTCAAATTATCCCTGAGGCCATCTTCGAAGCAGACACATCGCTCATACTCAGCCGCCACCATACCTCATGCATAGCGACTCAGTCGTAGGAATTCAGCCTCATACTCGGCCACAGATCGATCTCCCTAAGTAAGGTTTAGAAACTCCCTCCTATGGACATCCACGTAGCTCGTCCCCATATATTTCCCCTAGAAGGTAGTCTTGAAGAACTCCCAAGTTAAACGTTCGGGCTGGGTGCCCTTGTAACATCTCGAATTAGGGCCTAGTCGGAATAGTGGTTTCGAGACCATGAAATTGAAGTAGAAATAATTATTTTGTGATTTTTATGAGGTCTATGATATGATTACATGCTTGTGTGAAAATTTCATGAAGAAATTTTATGTATAAAGTGTACAATTTAACCTTAGGGACTAAATTGTAAAAGTTACAAAATTAAAGATTCTAGAAGCTTTAAGTATGAAATGACTTTAGATTCATAATTAGAGGTTCTTAAATAGTAATTATCTCAATTTCTAATTTTATGGACAAAAATGGACATGCATGGGTAAAATTTTAAAGTAAGGCCTTAAAGGTATTTTTGTCTTTTGGTAAATAAAAGAATAAAAAGGGAAAATAAAGCCAAAATCTCATCATATTTCTCATGCTTGTGTCAAATTTGAAGAGTCACCATAGCTAGGGTTTCTTCAACCTTTTAAGCTTGATAGTAAGTACATCTTAGCACCGTTTTAATGTTCTTTATGTTTTTGAGATCTTTGAAACATGAACTAGCTAATTCTACCATTGTTTTAAGCTAGGGTTCATGTTAAAAAATTTACACATGTGTGCCATGCATGTATTTTGATGATTTATAAAGGAATATGAAAGTTTAGTGTCAGATAAACATCTTTTCCTAGGTGATTTTTCATGAAAATACCAAAAAGGACTTATTTATAAAACATGCAAAAATAAGTGTCAAAATGTGATTTGATTAAAAATGTGGGCTGTTATAAATTGGCTAGGCTTGGGTAACAAAGAAATTGGACACATTTCATTTTATGTGCTTAGGGACAAAAGTGTAAATATGTCAAAGTTTAGGGGCAAAAGTATAATTTTACCATAGTATGATTTTTGGACTAAATTAAATAATATGGATATTAAATAAGTGAAATGTGCTATTATAGATCAAGAAAAATAGAGTTCGGGCCTAGACCTGGGAAAGAGCAAGATCTTGGACTAAATCGAAGTAATTATCCATGTTTTGTATCGAGGTAAGTCTGTGTGAAATTAATATAGCATTTTATTATGTATTTAATATTTTATGTTATATGAATGGTTTAATTATCTTAGTGAATATCATTGATGTTGTTTGTTAAAGAATTGTGGTGACTTAAACCGATTGAACCTTGGGAACACTTAGGGTATCTTCGTTTTGACATTTGAGTGGATGAGCTCCCGTATAAGACCATATCTGGGATATAGCTTTGGCAGTGGCATGTGATCCCCTGTAAAACCATGTCTGGGACATGGCTTTGGCATCGTTATGTGATCCCATATAAGACCATGTCCGGGATATGGCATTGGCATCATAATGAGATATCGTGTAAGACCATAGCTGGGCTATCGACTTCGAAATGTGTGATCCCATGTAAGACCATGTCTGGGACATGGCATTGGCTTCGTTATGTGGTCCCATGTAAGACCATATCTGGGATATGGCATTGGCACCCTACCTTGTGTAGATGATATCCTGAGCAACTCTAGTATTCCAAGCGGTTCATCGGGTAGTCCCAGGATGTGGCAAAAAAATGAAGAGGTATAGCTATCTTGAGTGGGTACAGGTAAGAATGCCAAACTTATAGTTATTGAGAATACGGAATGATACAATTTTGGTATGATGAAAATTGAGGAATCATGATCTTAAGTTCTATGAGACATTGTGAGATTTGAACGAGATAGGATATGATTATAGTGATTATGGATAATGTGATGAGATAAATGATGTTATGTATGTGTTGAAATTTCATATTTTCTTAGCTTATTAATTTACATATAAACTTATTAAATTTTATGCTTACCCCCTTTCTTTTCCTTTTTCTTATACTTTTGCCAAGCTAGTTGAGGATCAAAGGGCGTCGGAGACTCGATCACACTATCATTCGGATCTTTTGGGTATAGTTAGCCTCTTTATTTGAGTATGAAATGTATAGAAACTTGGTTGTTTTGTTATATGTCATATTAGTTTAGCCAATGTGTTGGCTTATGAGTGTGTTTATGATTCATCTTGTATAAGGCCATGAGATATGGCTTACAATGATTATTGTGTTGTAAACCTATTCACTTATGCATGTATGAGCCAATTCCATTATGGTATGGATCTTAGTGGGTGAGGACTAAATGATGATGATCACTATGTGTGTCTGAGTTGATATGTAAATGCATGCATGCAAATTTAATAATTATTGCTCATGGATACATGTGTGTTTGGTACAATAGAGTCGTTATGATATGAAGCCTTAATCTAGTTTAAGGTTTTGAGAAATTGAATACACAACTAGATTCATGAGAGAGTTTAAGTACCTTTGGAACCATGAATGTGTTGTGTAAATAAGAGTGGCAAATGGCTTGAAATATAGCCTTAAATTTGTCCACACGGGTAGATACACGTGCGTGTGTCTAGACTATGTGTGACACATGGCTCGCCCCATGGGTGTGTGCTCTGGTCGTGTGTCCTCCGCACCTATTTATGAAAAAATTATAAAATTTAATTGTCCACACGGCCTAAGCACACGGGCGTGTGCCTTTACCGTGTGAACACATTTTGTTCATGACGTCATAAACAGAGAGTTACACGGGCTAGGGACACGAGTGTGTCCCAAGCCACATGGCCGTGTGAGACCACACGGGCGTGTGACCCTCCAAAAAAGAAAAATTTTCTAAGCATTGTATAAGTTCAGAGAGTTCTCGGTTTAGTCTCAAACCACACCCAATGTATGTTTTGGGCCTCGAAGGCCCCATATAAGGGACGCTATGCATGCGAATGAAAATTTTTAAATTTGGGCGAAATTTTATTGCCTGGTTTTGTATGATTGTGTGATTTTATGTCCATTAACGCCTCGTACCCTATTTTGGCATCGAATACGGGTAAGGGGTGTTACAACCCTTCTTAATAGTTAGCCACCACTGATAAGCCTCATCTTGCAGCAGTGAGACTGCACCCTTTAATTTCTGCTCGAGGGTGCAATCTAGATCATCTATGATCCTCTCTGTGGCCTCAATCCAGTACTCGGCCACATTAGGGGTAACTTCAGTAACACCCCTAAAAAGATCAGCTCCATTAGACCGGAGTTGTTCCGTAACCAACCCTGGGCCCCCACTTCTAGTGCTGGGCCCAACGATCCTCTACAAAATCTTTAGCATAGCCTAGGACAATGTGTCCTCCCCAGCCATGCAATCTTGAGACCCAGTCTCAGTAGCCGGTGACACTGGCGTCTCACTCGTGTCCAAATTAGGCATGCTGCCAGATGACAAGGACTTAGCTCCAGCCCCTCTATGGCCTCTAGTACCTGTATTAAAAGTTTTATGAATCGGTTATAGTTCCAGTATTTATTAACAAATATTTTATGTAAAGCAGTGCCGAAGTTTGTTTCGTTTGTCACAATCTGTAGTAGTTTACTATAGTTTTGGTTTAACTATAGTTTTCAGTATATACTAACTAGAGTATTTTCACAGTTTACTACCTACAGTAGCTTCAGAATATCATAACATTTTCAATTTAAACAAAAATCAGTTTCAAAATACTTACAGGATCGACGCTGGAGACTCGGTATACCACATACTCAGTAGAAACATTTCAAATAATTTGAAAATCAATCATTCGAAAACTAATTTTTTTAAAAAAACCCATAATCCACAGCTGAGTTTTATAACCTGAATCTGATACCACTAAATGTAACACCTCAAACCTGGCCTAGACGTTATGGTCGGATCTAGCGATGTCAAATGATAGGGTGTTTGAAAAACCGTGCCGTCGCGATAAAACCATTTCCATTGAATTACTTATCTTAATATCTTATTAGTTCCAAAATCGTGTTACTCATTTAGATGATAGTTTCAAAACGTTATTCGTTGCGGAAGCTTTTAAAACAGTTTAAACAATCGGGCATTTCCGAAAATCATTTATTCCAAACCAAAGTTTGAAAGTCCAATTACAACCCAAAAATTTAACCAGTAAAAATAGACTAAAAATAAAACCAATAATCATAAATTAAAACCATGACAGTCGAGAACTGTGGTCACCATCGAGTCCACTGCTGCACCGATCCATCTAGGTCTGGGGATTACCTGTGCACATTAAACAGAGAGGGGTGAATTTTCATAAACTCAGTGTGCAATCTTGCAATCAGTAATCACAGTGCATAGTCAAACAGTCTTGGGCTTAGGCCCCTTTCAGTATCAATAAGATTTGGGCTTAGCCCATCTTAGTATTAGTATCAGTCATGCAGTTTTCAGTAACAAAGTCCTACCAACCAGCCTTTACACACCATCCCCGTCTAACCTTACACTCCATGTGGGGATTAAATCCACCCACCCATCCCTACACTCCAGATAGTACCGCTGTAACACCCCTTACTCGTATCCCACGCCAGGGCAGGGTACTAGGCGTTACTAGACTTAAACACATACATACAAACATTTTTGGGTCGTAAAATTTTGATCAAATTTAAAACTTTCAAACTTCCTCTTAACGTCCCTAACATGGACCTACAAGGCCCAAAACATGCTTTGGAAATAGTTTGGGAATAAATCGAAAACTTTTTAAAAACTTTGAAAAATTTCAATGTAACTAGGTGTACACGCCCGTGTGGAAGGGCGACACGCCCTTGTGGCTCACAAGGCCTGAACATATCAGGACATGCTCGTGTCCCTAGCCCGTGCAAATTTATTTCTCGATTCGAACCTATAGGGGTTTTCAGACGGCTTGGCACACACTCGTGTCTCAACCTGTGTACAAAAACCTTGGCATTTTATTTCTGACGTCATCAACCCTTTAGGGGCACACGGCCATGGTACACGCTTGTGTACTAGGCTATGTCTTCTACACGGTTGAGAGAGATGGTCGTGTATCCGCCTGTGTGGTTACTACTGGGCATTCTGTTTTGCCAAATTTAGGTGCAAGGGACACACGGCCTGACTACACGCCTATGGGGCAGGCCGTGTGTCACACACGATCTAGACATAGGCCCGTATGGACAAAAACAAGGCTATCTACCAGGCCTTTTTGCCACCCTTAATTGCACCAACCTACACAACATCAAACATTTCCAATCCAAGTATAAACAAACATAACCAAAACAGCCACATCCATGATAATCCTCATTAAATGCATTTAGCAATAATAAATATTAGCCATCATCCTTGGCCTTATACAAAATGAAACAACCTTCACGACAAGCCAACATATTTGGCTAAAACAATATGACATTTAGCAAAAAGACCAAGTCCTATACATGCCATACTCAAAATAATAAATCTAACTATACCAAATATTCTAATTGATAGTGTAATCGAGCCTCCAACGTCCTTGGATTCCCGAGTTAGCTTGGCGATGCTATAAGAAAAAGGAAAGAAAATGGAGTAGGCATAAAGCTTAGTAAGTTTGCATGTAAATAAGTAATAACATTAATCATGCACTAACACTCGCACAATATATTATAAACTTACACAAAATTTTCATATGATCATAGGCATAACTTACTCATTTTCATCCTCACTATTCATATAACATAAACCGATGCTCAATTCTCATGAATTTCGTGTAGGTACCTGTACCACTTACAACATAATCCTAACTTTTCTTATTTGATAAATTCTTTAAATTTCCCGTTGAGCTAGTTGGAATACTAAAGGATACCCGAGAAACCTCATACAAAAGGGTAAGAGGCCAATGCCATGTCTCAAACATGGTCTTACACTAGCTCTCATAACAATGCCGATGCCATGTTCCAAACATGGTCTTACACTGGCTCACATATTGAGGCCGATGCCATGTCCCAAACATGGTCTTACACTAGCTCTTATAACAATGTTGATGCCATGTTCCAAACATGGTCTTACACTGGCTCACATATTGAGGCCGATGCCGTGTCCCAGACATGGTCTTATGCTGACTCACATGTACCCTAACGTCATGACCTTAGTATCCTAATATTCCTAGGGTTCAACTGGGAATTTATCACATCAAGTCTCTTTGGACATATTTGTAACATTAATTAAACAACTCATTCAACATCGATTATTAATTGCATAATATAAGGTACATTATTTACACACGAACTTACCTCGGTATGCAAAACATGGGCGACTAGTTTGATTTAGTCCACTAGTTTGGTTTTCCCCTAATCTAAGTTCGAATATCGTATTTCTTGATCTATAATGATAAAATTCACTAATTTAATCATCACACTAATCAAGACATTTTACAACTGGCTAAATAACCATTTTGCCTCTAGACTTTCACAAACTTACAATTTTACTCCTAGGCTCGTAAATCGATTTTAATCAAATTTTCTCACTAACCAAGCTTAGCCGAATTCTTTGTATACTAGAAGTAGCCCACAATTCCAATTATTTCACACATTTACCACATAATTTATAACTTGTACAAAATGGTCGTTAGTTAGGGTTTTCATGAAAACTACTTCACAAAAGTTGTTTATTTAACAACCATAACTCATTTTCTTCCATAATATTTCAGCAAACAACATAAAAGCTTTCATGGAAAAACCTTAAACTTTTAACCATTTGCAAAATAGCCCCCATTAGTTAGCTTATGCTACAAGGGTCCCAAAAGTACAAAAATTATTAAAAAAAGCATCAAAATCACTTACTTGCAAGAGTGAAGAGTGACTAAAAATTTGAGCTCTCAAAACGCCTATGTTGGTTGGAAATTTCGGTAGAGAAGATGAATGGTAAAAAGATGAAGCCTTTTGTTTTATTTTATCTTATTTCTAGTTAAAATAGGTTACCAACTTCACCTAATTTTGACTTTTCTGTTTTCTTTATATCTATGTCCGGCCACCCCAATAAAATGGCTCTATTTGTTCTTTAAAGACCCCTAATTATGATTCTCTAGTTATTTAACACCATTTACTAGTAAAACAAAACATTTGCCTTTTATACGATTTAGTCTTTTTCCGCAATTAAGCTCACAATCGCTAAAATTAATTCATCAAAATTTTCATGCATCCATGTAATCATGCTATAACACATAAAATAATATTAAAAAAAAATTTCTCCAGCCTCGAATTAGTGGTTCTGAAACCACTATTCCGACTAGGCCCAAAATCGGGTTGTGACAACTGCATGCGGCACAAAATAGTAATTTGCAGCTGAGCTGCCAGTATATTAGGCTTAAGAGCCTTTTAGTACACTTCTTCCAAATATAATCAACCCAACCAAATGCAATGCAACATACAATGAGATGTCATGCCATCACAGGTCTATCAAACACACATACAGTTCAGTATACATGCTTATATATATAATATGCTCAATACATAATTCACATAATCAATTTCACACAGTTAAGGGTCTAAGTAGTGCTTACCGACCCTATGGAAGGTTCACAGTCAACTTGGGTGACCCGTATAACCTTAACAATCACTTCAGTAAAAATGGGCTAACACACCCATGTGGCCCACAAGGCCCAAATTGGCCTTGGCCGTGATGGCCTGGCCTTATCAATCACAGGGCCGTGTTAAGGCACATGGCCTACCACACGGGCAACCACACACTCGGGTAGCATTGACAGTGAGGTTTTTGGCTTTTTTCGAAACCTCATTTTCTACATAATTGAGTACACACCTGTATCGTTTTTTATGCAAAAACAACTCTTGTAACAGCCCGATTTAGACCCTAATCGGAATGGTGGTTTTGGGACCATGATTCCGAGTCAAAAAAATATTTTAAAATTATTTTCTATGTTTATTTTGTGTGAATTTATATCTGTGAAATTTTCGTGATTTAATTTTGTCGTTTAGGTATCCGATTAAATAAAAGGACTTAATCGCATAAATTGAAAACTTGATAGTTTAAAGCATAAGGGCCAAATTGTTAGTGGCTTTCTAAGTTGGGGCATTTATGTTGTAAATATCCCATTAATACATTAGTGGGATGGTATAAGACATATGTTACATGGTTTTTATCTTATATCATTAAGGGTAAATAAGTAAATTAAACATTAAGTTATTATATGTTATAATATAACATAAAACATAAAAAATAAAGTCATTTGGTGTTCATATTATTCATAGCCGAAACTTAATAAAAGAAAAAGAAAAGAAAGGAAGCTAGGGTTCGGGTGGTTTTAAGCTCAGTCAAGGTAAGTATTCAGCTCGGTTTTTGATAATTTTTACGTTTTTGAGATCGTTGCTAAGTTATCTTCAAAACCCATGCTTTAATTTTTTTATTTTGATGGATATTTTGAGTTGTGCCAGTGTTGATAACTTGTGATTTTTTTTGTTTGATGATGAAAAATGAAATATATGTTTTAGATTAACATATTTTGTATTGGAGTTTTTGATGATTTTGAGTAATTAGCACTTAATTGCAAAAATAATAATTTGAGGGACTAAAATATGAAATAAATTGAATATATGGACTTGTTTGAGAGTGGGTAAAATTTGGCCCAACATAGGTATCGGTAAATTTTACATATTTTGTGTTTTGTGTAATAGGGACTAAATTGTAAAAAGTGTAAATATTAGGGCTAAAATGGTAATTTGCCCATTTATGTGTTTTTGGAATAAATTGAATGAAAATATGTTTGAATGAGCTTAATTTGAATATGTTTAGATCAAGAACCAAAGAAATTGGATTTGGATCGGGGGAAAGCAAAAGTTGTCGACTAGCTCCTCGGTTCAGTTTACATTGTCCGAGGTAAGTTTATAAGCAAATAAACATGTTAATTGTAGTTAAATGTTAAATATATATGCTGGTATGTAATGTATGAATTTATACATTTAATTGCCGAATGTGTATAAGCTTGGTAACCATGTTTGAGCATTCGTTTCGACCGAGTTACGACGTCCGAAAGCCCCGTTTGAACCTTAGGAATAGCTAGGATACATATGTCATGACATAGGATTATGATATATGTGTGCGAGTAAGACCATGGGATCGATATGTGTTTCTGATATGTGTTTACGAGTAAGACCTTGTCTGGGACAGTGGCATCGATATGTGACTACATGTAAGGCCACGTCTAGGACGTTGTCATTGTACGATATGTGTGAATATCCGAGTGTCCTATCCAATTCTGAACGGTTCATCGGGCAAAGGTAAATTGTGTACGGATGTGTATAACGAGCTAAATGGCCAGGTTGTGTACGGATGTGTATAACGAGCTAAATGGCCAGGTATGAATTAGCTTGTTGGCTACTAGTAAAAGGGTAAGTAAATAACTTGATATTTATTACAAGTTATTTGTTATGCATATGTTGAATCAATGTGAGATTTGTATGTATATTCGGCCTTGTGACTAAGGAAATTGAGTATCAATGTAATGATTCCTAACTATGTGCATATATATGAGACTATGTATATTCGGTCACATATCAAGCTTAGGTATATAACGTTATAGTGGTTTATGGGCTTATGTATACAAAGGTTTGTGTATTAGGTTTTATAAAGACAACTTGGCTATTGCAAATTTAACAATGATTTGATGATTTAACCTTGTGAATATTCGGCCAAGGTAATAGATATATGTGTTCAGGTATATTATTATTGAAGTTGAAAGCTGAGAATAAACTTGATAATGATATTGTAATTTGGTTGGTTAAAATAAGTTGACTATATTATCGGTTTGTTAGTTTGCTTATGACTTACTAAGCTTAAATAGCTTATTGTGTATTTTTGTCTTTGTTTTATAGATTTTGGAGTCAAGCTACAAGCTCGGGGACTGTTAGCCGAGTTCATCACACTATTTACTACTTTGGTACCTTATGATTTTAACTTAAATTATGGCATGTATAGGTTGGGTTTAGGGTTAGTTATTTTGAAAATGAATGTATATTAGCCAAGCGAAAATGGCTTAACCACCTTGCTTGATTTTGGTTTTGGTTTAATTATGGTTTAAGTCTATCTTGATCAAGATGCCGTGTGCTATGATTAATTATGAATTGTGTTATGTGATTACATATTAAGGTTGGTTATGACCTTGTTTGTGGCATGGTAGAATCGGTCATAAGCATGATTAATTGATTCGGCTAATGTTTTGCATAGGTGCAACATATATGAATTTGGTATATTCGGACATAAAATGGAATTGAATATGATGGTCATGTTTTAAATTGTGATTCAACATTGCTTATATGAACATATATATACATATGCATATGATAAATTGTCTTGATTTGTTGATACATGGTAATTAAGATTCATGTTTTGAATAAGTTTATATGTGGTTAACGTCTTGTAATGATAGAAATAATCTCCTTGATAAGTATTTACGGTTAAACTTAGTTGGATTATGATTGCATGTTTAAACTTGGTACCATGATTTTGCTATTAAATTGAGTCATGATCAGCAATAAGCGAACCATAGCTTAAAATGCCCGAATGTTGACTGTTTTAATTTGTTTGTTATAAAATGAAGTCATTTGAAATGGTTTTGATCAATTTGTGATTTGGTGTTTATATATATAAATAATTATGCATAAGGAATTGACTTGTTATGTAATTTTTCTTAAGGTATATATATACTTATAAATATAAACATGATGATGTCTAATGATATGTTCGGTTATGCATGAATAGGGAATGTATATTGTGTTATAATGAGTTATAAATTAATAAGTTAAAATTCTGGCTATTAATAGGAGAAAAATTTGGTGTATGTTTTAATATGCATATTAAATAGGTATTGATTTTTAAAATTGGTGAACAAGGTTGGAAATGAACAATTGTTAGGTATCATGGATAAAGCTTTTAAATTCGGCAAAATGAAATGAAAATGACAAATTGAATGATAACTTGTACAATAGTAAATAAATGTTTAGTAGTCAGTGTGTATGTCTTTTAATTATAGTATAAGTTGACAAAATATGTAGCATATTAAAAAGGTCGATTTTGACATGATAATATTGGAATGAAATTATGTACTTGATTTTGTGAATTCTATTTACATATGGCTTTTTCATTTGAGGTATGACTGTATTTTTGTATATTTAAAAAGTTGTACCCATATTACATTTGGTTAGGTGATGTTAATTAATAAATTGACTTTTATACTAAGATTGATTGGTTTATAAGTTTGTACGAGTATATGCATGTGATTGTTCGAATCTATGTTTTGATTGGTAATATCTCGTAACCCAGTCCAATGATGGATACGGGTTAGGGGTGTTACAACTTCAAACAATCTCGAACCTATAATAGACCAGTATTTTCACTTAGTTAATCACTTAAACAATAGAACTACCGAAACCCGAAATGGAATATTCATCATTCGAACGAAAACCTTTACCTTCAATTGACTATCAAAGATTCCACGCCCTTAAAACGCCGATGAACGATATTCAACCCCTCGAAAAACCCCTAAACACCAAACGAACCCTTCTTAATGCTTATCCAAAACATAATTAAAGGTTAACCAAAAACTGAACTTACCAAATGCGTGTAGTCTATGAAGTACCACGGAATCGAGAGAAAAGAACTGGAAGAAGGAAAAGGGTAAGGGAAAATTTAGTAGAAAGTTCGGCAGGAAAAGGGCAAAGAACCGACAAAGACAAAGAAAAAGGAAAAGAAAAGAACAATCTTTTTAGCAAAAAGGAAACCCCAAATCAGATTTAACTAAAATAACGTTAAAGCTTAAGTGAGACAAAAATTTACCTTGAAAACTAAGGACGCTCTCTAATACAATTCGGCACTAGAACAACTCCTTACCCCCGATTCTCGGCTGTCAAAATAGTATTCACAGGCCTCCAATTAATATCTTAAAAATCAAAGTTACAAAGTACTAAAATCACTTAGTATTATCGATGAACTTAGCGCGTGAACTCCAGAAGAGTAAAGAAAGAAGAAAAGAAACGTCAAGGGTAGGGAAGAAAGTTGCAAAATTCAGCTATAGAGAGAAGGAAAAATGAAACAAAAAGAAAAGATGGCAGAGGAGTTGGCGTTAGAAATTGGAAGAGGAAGAGGAAGCATAATTTTGGCAAGGGAGATGGTAAAATTAACGTCAGAAGATGGAGGAAAGATTTGAGGATTTCGAAAATAACAAAATAGAAATAAAATCAGATTTTTAGATATTCCCCAACATCCCCTAATTCACTCCTAAATTCTCTCCATCAAACTCCCACTACTCAGATTTCTAATACAACTCAAACTCTCAGCCACCAAACCGAGCAAAATTAACCTCCCTTACTCACGCAGGGATTCGAACACAGGACCATCAGCAAGCCAACACACTACTTAACCACCAGACCAGTAGTCCCATTCTAATATGATTTTACTTACTTTTACTTAAAAGCCTACTAACCAGAGATAGGGCTTTGTTCATAAAAATACCAAAATTTTCCCAAGTCATGGCTTGAACTTGGGACCTCCTATACATACCCAGAACACTTAACCACTAAAGTAAATAGATATTTGTGTCCCACATTCACAAAAACAAAAATTGAAATTTTGGGGCGTTACACGTGTGGGATCCCTAAATCCCTAAGGTCATGTGGCTAGACCGTGTGGCCAAGCCGCGTGGCACCAAATAATCAAATCCCTAATTCCCAAATACACACGCCCGTATGCCCAGGGGACACAGCCGTGTGAAAATCGACAAAAATTTCCAAATCAGCCACACGTCCATGTGGCACCAAATTTTGCCTGGAAACCCTAATGCCTAACTGTACACGACCGTGTGTACCGCCCGTGTGGGGGCACACATCCGTTTGGCCACCCGTGTGGTCTCAAAACCATCCTAAAATAGCCTCGAAAAACATGCTTTCACCCTCAAAGCACTTCCCAGCCCTCGATAACTCGAAACTATACCAAACCAAACAAGTTTTAAGCATGAAAATAGCGATACATCATCATAACTAACCAATTCGTGGACACATACATAAATTTCCAACTATCACAAAGTCGAATTTAGAATTCGAAAATAAATAAGAAAGGATATGAAACCCACACTTGATTCGGGAACGAAAACATTCAGATGCCGACTCGATGACCAGGAAATTGAAGCTCTTCGAATACCACAACACCAACATTTACAAAAAAAAAAAGAACAGGAGAAAAAGAAAATAAAAGCCAAAAAGGAAGAGAATGTGAAAAATAAAGAGAAAGAAGGAAGATTCCCAAAAATCAAAAATCAAAAATCAAATAAATAAAAATAAAACTAAATACTTATTTTAAACACAAGTTAAATCTACTATTTAACAATATAAAAATATACTACTCAAAACACACACACAAGGACTCAAACCCAGAACCAAGAGGCAAATTAACACATAACAAACCACCAGACCAGTAGGCCCATTCTTGACACTATAATGCAGAAACTTTACACAAAAGCACACCCTTCTCTCTAACTCTAACCACAAAACTCAACTTTTAACCCAAAAATTCAGGGTGTTACACAACTTTTGCAAAACTACTTCAATTGTACCCTTACTGGCTTTATACCTTTAGATATTAGGACTACTGGTCCAAAAATTCTACGAATTCAATTGTACTTGAGCTGCGTCTTTCTATTTTGATCAATTTATTCCATATCTATATTTCTCAATGGATTTTTCAAGATCCTCCTTTTATTTCATTATTTCAATAATAATATTGCATGCAACATCATTGTCGACCATTTTTATTATTCAGTTCCACATTTTCTCGAATTGACATAACTTATCGAAATATCTTATTTTCATTATTTTAAAATTCAGTTTCTGGTACCTGAATCTCTTCTAAAGTTTTACTTATTAGTTATGTCTTGGGTCTCTTGTGGAGCACCCGCCTCCACTATATGACCATCTAGAAGAATTTCCATCTTTGAAACTGATCAATCTATTATTTATTCTAATTGATTGTCCTACTGGGACTTTGATTTAAATTAAAATATTAGATGGTACATAACACTTGGTTATTCTCATTAAGTTTGTAACTACATCTAACGGTTAACTTGTAATGAGTTATCCTTATTGAACTTCTGGTTCAAATTATTCTTCCCCTAACTCATTACAAGTTATTATTTCTTTCCCCTTAATGTCGGGAAAACTATCCAATCAAAATTGTAATCACAAATCATGTCATAATTGAATCTGAAATACATTCAAAACATTTAATAATATAAAGAAACTTGTAATTAGTATATATTCCCAACTTTCTTTGAGGATTCACCCATTTTTGTACATTGTGGTGGAGCAATTGGAACATATACGCACATACAAAAATTCAAAGATGAGAAATATTTAGCTCTTGATCAAAAACCAATTGTAATGAGGAGTATTTATAACTTATTGACTTGATGCGTACAACACGTAAATCAATATAATCTCATGTTGAAATAGGAAGTTTAGTTCTCGTAAGTAATGGTTTATACATTATCAGAGGCGTTCAATCAATAATTTCTCTAAACTATTATGTGCAAACTTTTACAAAACTTTTTCAAACTTAATCAATAAAAGATTGAGATATAAACTCATCAGTATTAGCAATATGAATTGTCTTAATTGCATGATCTGAAATTAATTATTTAAACAAGCAATCTAACAAACGACAGGTTGCAAATTGATAACATATATGTGATTATTTTGTAGATGCATCTACCAAAATCATAAAATATCAAAACCATCCACATGGTGGATGAATGAGCCCATATTCATTTTAGAAATGCAAGACATTAAATCTCAACTTTAGCTAGTGAGTTTTTAATAATCAATTTTCATTGAGAACAAACAACATATGTGAATTCTTTTAAATTAAAGAATCTTCTAGTTCTTTAATAATTGTCCATATGAATTCTTAATTAATTTTCATATCATATATGATTCAGGATGGTCTAATTGATCATGCCAAGTTGTAAATGCATTTGTATCAGTAAACTTCTGGTTTACTTTAACATGTGTTTCAATTGTACTAAATTGCAACAAATTAATAATTTTACTATTATCCCTTTTACTTTGTATCCACATATAAGTGCTATTGTGACATTTACTACGAGAAATGTCTAAATCAATGTGAATATTATAATGTCACTAAGCCAACAAAATAAATATAATTTCCAAACAATTATATGCAATATTCGCTTCAGGGAGTATGCCAAAATCTTCAAATATTTTAAATTTTTTTTGCAACATCAGGTGCATCCAACCATAACAAGCTTTAGATAGAATTATCATATTTTATTGCTCATAAATAAATCTTTCACAATAAAAAAAATTGCTTCCAACCCCTTAATGGGGATGATGACAAAAGTAAATCACAAATATTATAAAATAAATATAAATTAATAACCCAATCCTCTCTTTTTCATCCTTTCAAAATAGATATTTATAGCAATAGTGATTCATATAAAATATAATATTTTCCTCATTCACAATCTCAATATAAGATTCATTATAAATATCTTTTAAAACTAATGGATTAATCATCACAAGATATTAATATATTAGCTCTTTTGGAGCTTTCGCCTAATTTTGTACAGGGGCGTAGCCAGGGGGCTGGCATGGGCCCCGGCCCCCCCTAAAATGTAAAATTACATTTTAGGCCCTTAAATTTTTTTAAAAATTTTAAATTAGTAAAGGTAAAATTTCATTTTGGCCCCCCTAAAATTATAAAAATTCGATTTAATCCTTTTACAAATTATAAATATATAAACTATAAAAAATTAAAATTTCATCCGGCCCCTTCCCCTTCTAAAAAATTTTTTTGGCTTCGCCCCTGATTTTGTACTACCAAATATTGGAATAATATTTGTTTGTTTCAATAGCAAATAAGATAAATATTTTCTATCTGTAATGACAGAATTCATTACTACATTCTCATATCCTTCCTCAAAGAATATTAATAGAAACAAAATATTTGGGTAAACACCACATATATGGCCAATAATCTTTCATATCACATTGATAACATAAGTTATCTTTACCCTTTAAAGAGTTATCTTGAGAACTCTCATTGTTCTCTTATTTATTACTATATTCTCACTTTTAATGGTCCATGATTATATCTTTTATTTTCTTTATATTTGCATTCACTTCAGGGAATGTAACAAATCTGGTAGGGCAGACTTTTAAACTCCTCTATTGATTTTTTATTTCATAATCACCATTGAAAACATGCGTGGATTTTAAATTAGAATCTATCAATTCATGTTGTCATGATTAGTCTCCAATTATAATAAATATGATATAATAAATAAAATATAGTAAAATATACCTGAAGATCTTTAACATCATCGTCATCACCATGATTCAATATGAGATTGAATCTTTCAACATCTTGAAGGTGAAGTTGTAAGGGTGAAAGTTTAAGATGAAAGAGGAATTGGATTTGAGGGATGACTTCGAAAGATTTAAAAAAAAAATGGAGAATCATCGTGCTGATAACGTGTTACAAAATAAAGAGAGATGGAGAGAATAAAGAACAAAGAAAATATGAAAGCAATAGAAAATGTACTTTATTAATCAAAATGGGTGATTACAATGCTACATCATAGTATCTATTTATAGGCATAAGAAGTATAAAAGAAGTAGAGATCTAATTCTAATAACTATTAGAATTTAAAGTACATTAAAACTTTATCTTAATCATGATGGACATCCACTTAATAAGATATTCACAACATAAATGAAATTTTATATTATTATTTATTTGTGTTTATAAAATTAGGGGTTTGACAATTAATCCGGTTGTTATAATACTGAAAAAACTGAATTGTAGGTCCAACATATTCACCTTTGAATTTTATGAATGATCAATTGATATTAATTTAAGGTGCATTTGTTTTACGAAAAATGTTTTTGCATTTTCTGTGTTTGTTTCATGAAAAATAGCTTGTTTAAAGGAAAATGATTTAGAAGTCAATGAAAAATAAGTCTATTTTCTTGTAAATTTACTTACCATTTTGAGGAACGTAAGTCATTTTCCAGAAAATTACTCTTTTATGAATAATTTTATTTTTATATAAAAATTAAATTGAATCAAGTATAATATTTTTATATTAGTAATAATTTTTATTTTATTTTTTAAAATATTAAAATATTAATATCAAATATTATAATGTTCAATATTATTAAAAATACATGTTACATTATTTATATTTAATAATATAATTTATTATTTTAATAAATCATTTAATATTAAAGTTTTATTTTAATTATAAATTTTAGAAAATAAAAATTTAAAATTTTAAATAATATTCTTAATACATTATTGAAAAAATATTTATATTAATATTTTAATAATAAATATATATTACAGTTTATAAATTTTTAATAATAAATGTTTATAGTATAAAATATGAACATTTTAATTATATAAATATAAGTATTTGTTTAAATCATGCTTAACTTTATTTTTCCCTTCCAATTTAAATGTGTCACAATTCACTCTCATTGATGTAATATATATAATTTAAATTAAGTTTTAGTTAGGCATTATTTATTATTAAGTTTATATATGATATTAATTATTATAGAATATTAACGTATTATAAAATAAATTTTGATTGTCAAAAGGAAATGCTACTAAAATATTTTGTAACAATTACATTTATGTCGTGTTTGTTTCACTGAAAAAAAACTTTTAAAATATGATTTCAAGAAAATTTACCAAACAACGAAAATATTTTACACATAATCATCTAAGCACTAGAAAATATCAGTTTTTCCAGAAAATCAATCCATTTTTCAGAAATCATTTTTTGGAAGTTGTTTTCAGTGAAGCAAACACAACCTTAATTAAAATATGATTTAGTTTGTAATTCTCTTGGTTTATAAACAGTGCCTGGAATGGCCTAAATTCAAGGTTATCGGAACAGTGGTTTCGTAACCACAAATCCGATTTAAAGAGAAATTTATTTTAATATTTTTGCATGAATATTTATATAATAAGAAAATCGTATGAAAATATCGGCAAATTTTTATTTATTTATTTAGTGGTTAGTTAGAAAAAGAAATTATTGAAGAAATTGGGTAAAATAAGGTATCGGGACCTCTATCTCGTAAAACCGAGTCGAAAATAATTTTATAAATATTTATGAAATGTTAGTAATGTGGTATTAAAATTTCGTTAGGAAATTTTAATGTTTGGGTAGTTAATTAAATGAAAAGGACTAAATTGTAAAAGGTGTAAAAGTGGATGGGATGATTAAATAGCTTAAGTGTCTAATGAGAGAGGATTTAAAAGGAAATTAGACCCAAAATTTATTTGGGCTGGACGACAAGGGCATGAAATCAGCAGGAAAATTGATAAATTAAAGGCAAAATTGGAATATTGCAAAATTAACTAAATAAAGCTAGGACTAAATAGGAAATATCTAGATTTCTCTTCATTTCTCTTCAATTCGAGCAGCTAAAAACTCCATAGGAGGGTTTCCTAAGCTGGTATTCCATAATTTTTGCACCAAATCCAGAAGATTCAAATACAAAGCTAGATCGAGGAAAGGAAAAAGTTCAGGATTAGTAGATTTTTGTACACGAACAAGTATCAAGTGTTAAAAGCTCGTAGGTCAGATTTGGTCGGAGACACATCACACTATCAACCTCAGGATTTCGGTATATAAAGAAACTTTATTTTGGAAATCAATGGCATGTATAAGTTAATAAAGTAAATGATTCTGTGAAATGAATGTAAAGTTAACCATTCGAATGGTTAACAAACCTGGTTTTGGGTATGTGATGACGTTATCTTATAAATATGCATGAATTTATCTTGAAAATATGTTGAATTGGTTTGGTTGATGTGGATTGGTCTCGGTTTAAAATTTGTAGGGAAGGTTAGATATCTATAAAAGGGGATATATTGAGTAAAAAAAATAAAAATCGTAAACTCCGGTAATGCCTCGTACCCTATTTTAGAAATAAGTACGGGTAGGGGGTATTACATTTGGTGGTATCAGAGCTACGGTTTAGCCGGTTCTAGGACCGATGTAGCAAATACTGGATTAGCTATACATGCCATTTAAATTATTATTGATAGCGTGATATCTCCTGACCATTTAAATGTGTTTTTCTTATAGTAATGTCATCCGACCGAGCTCAATCCGAGGAAGCTGGGAGTCATGCTCCGACTTTAGTACAAAGAGAAGAAACTAGCAGTAGAAGGCCCGAGACAAAGGGTCGAGGGGAGGAAGCAAAAATAGCCTTCTTTCAAATGATGAATGAATGGTTTAATCAATACTTAAGAACTAACCCTGTAGTGCAGCAAGTTCAAGCTCCCCCTCCTGCTCCTCCACCGGTTCCCGAGATCCCACAGGTTACAGGTACTGAATCTGTCAGAAAAGAGAAAGCTCTAGTAGATAAAATTCAAAAATATGGGCCGAAGAATTTCAAGCAGCAGTTGATGATGATCCCGAACGGGCTGAATTCTGGTTAGAGAATACTACTCTGGTTTTGGAAGAATTACCTTGCACACCAGAAGAATGTCTAAAACGTGCCGTCTCATTGTTAAAAGACACAACTTATCATTGGTGGAATACTAAAGCTTTAGTTGTTCCGAAAAAAGAAATTACATGGGAGTTCTTTCAGAACGAATTTAAAAAGAAATATATCAGCCAGAGGTTCCTTGATCATAAAAGAAAAGAATTTCTTGAGCTGAAACAGGGCAATAGATCGGTATCTGAGTATGAAAAAGAATTTGTTCGGTTGAGTAAATATACTCGAGAATCGGTACAGTCAGAAGCTGAAATGTGCAAACGATTCGAAGAAGGGTTGAATGAAGATATTAAGCTACTGATCGGAATTCTTGAAATTTGAGAGTTTGCTACATTGACAGAGAGAGCTTATAAAGCAGAAGAATTGAGTAAAGAGAAGAAACAGGCTGAGAGGAAAGCTCGAATTTTTGTAAAAGACCAATGGGAAAATCCCAGTTTTCTGCTCCAAAGAAATTGAAGAAGTACCAGAATCATTCTACCTTAGCCACTGGGTATTCGGGTAGAGAGCGAGGTTTTCAACGCACTAATCCAATACCTTCCACTACATCAGTGACCAGTGTTGGCAGTGTTAGTACCCCTAAACCGAGATGTTAGTATTGTAATAAAGCTCATCGATGTGGTTCTTTTGACCATTTCCTCAGAGATTGTCCAGAAAGGGGTGAAAAAGAAGCTGAACAAATATCGAAGCTAAGTAATCTAGTTTCGAGGGGCAGACCACCTCGACCATGTGGTAATGCCAGTGGTAGCCGATGAGCTACGAAAGATATTGCAGGCAGGTCTGAAGCATGAGCACCTACTAGGACATATGCCATCCATGCCAGAGAAGATGCCTTAGCACCACTGATATTACTGCATTGATTGATCCTGGTTCTACGCATTCATATATATGTGTTAAACTTGCAATTGTTAAAAATTTATCTGTTGAACCTACTGAATTTGTGGTTAAAGTCTCGAACCCCCTGGGTCAATCTGTTTTGGTGGATAAAATTTGTAAAAATTGTCCACTGATGGTAAAAGGTTATTGTTTCCCGGCTGATTTGATGTTACTACCATTTGATGAATTTGATGTGATATTGGGCATAGATTGGTTAACCCAGCATAATACAGTAGTAAATTGTAGACAGAAATATATTGTGCTAAAATGTCAGAATGGTAAGTTGCTCCGGGTTAAATCTAATAAAACAGTGGGGTTAACTGATATGATTTCAGTAATGACAGCACAGAGGTATGTCAAAAAAAGGTACGATGCTTACTTGGCTTTTGTACTCGACACCAAGGTATCTGAGTCAAAGGTACAGGCCGTGCCAGTGGTATGCGAATTTTTTGATGTGTTTCCAGAGGTATTACCAGGGTTGCCACCAGTAAGAGAAGTGGAATTTTCTATAGATTTGATTCCGGGAACTACTCCGATTTTCATAGCTACGTATCGGATGGCTCCTACAGACTTAAAAGAGTTAAAGACACAGTTGCAAGAACTTGTTGACAGGGGTTTTGTCCGACCGAGTCATTCACCTTGGGGTGCTCCGGTTCTGTTTGTGAAAAAGAAGGATGGGTCTTTAAGACTGTGTATCGACTACCGGCAGCTTAATAAAGTAACCATAAAGAATAAGTACCCATTACCTCGGATTGATGATTTATTTGATCAGCTGAAAGGTACTACAGTGTTTTCAAAGATTGATCTTTGATTAGGTTATTATTAGTTACGGGTAAAGGAGTCAGATGTGCCAAAAACAGCCTTCAGAACCAGGTACGGGCATTATGAGTTTCTAGTCATACCATTTGGGTTAACTAATGCACCTGCAGTATTCATGGATTTGATGAACCGGATATTCAGACCGTATTTAGACAGATATGTGGTAGTATTTATTGATGATATTTTTGTTTATTCTCGGGATGAAGAAGAACACACAGAACATTTGAGAATTGTGTTGCAAATTCTGCGAGAGAAGCAGTTATATGCTAAATTTAGTAAATGTGAATTTTGGCTTCGAGAAGTGAGTTTTCTAGGACATATTGTATCTGCCGAAGGCATCAGGGTAGATCTAAGTAAAATCTCAGCTATTGTCAATTGGAATCTACCGAAGAATGTATCTGAAGTTAGAAGTTTCTTTGGTTTAGCTGGTTATTATCGGTGATTTGTACAGGGATTCTCTATGATAGCTTCTCCGATGACTCGATTATTGCAGAAAGATGTAAAGTTTGAATGGACTGATGAATGTCAGCAAAGTTTCAACCGATTGAAAGATCTACTAACGAAAGCACCTGTATTAGTGCAGCCTGAACCGGGTAAGGAATTTGTTATTTACAGTGATGCCTCATTAAATGGTTTAGGTTGTGTTTTGATGCAAGAAGGTAAAGTAATAACCTATGCTTCAAGACAACTTAAACCACATGAAAGAAATTACCCAGTACATGATCTTGAATTAGCTGCTATTGTATTTGCGCTGAAGATATGGCGACATTACTTGTGCATAAGATGAGAAGTGTTATATTTATACACGATCATAAAAGCTTGAAATATTTGATGACACAGAAAGATTTGAATTTGAGACAACAGCGGTGGCTTGGCGATAAAGGACTATGATTTGATTATTGATTACCATCCGGTTAAAGCTAATGTTGTAGCTGATGCTTTGAGCCGAAAATCTCTGTTTGCTTTACGAGCTATGAATACCCGGTTATCATTGGTGATGATGGTTCAATCTCTAGCTGAATTGAGAGCTAAATCAACATTTCTACATCAAATATGTGAAGCTCAAAAGAATGATGAGAAGTTACTGAGTTAAACGAGCACGTGTGAGTCAGTGCATCGATCTCGAATTTGATTGGTTCGATGGTTGTTTATTATTGAGGTAGAGTATGTGTACCTCGAATTCAAAGCTCATACAGAAGATTCTACGTGAGGCTCACAGCTGTACTATGTCTGTACATCCGGGGAGTAATAAAATGTATAATGATCTGAAAAAGATGTACTGGTGGTCGGGAATGAAACGTGCTATCTCTGAGTTTGTATCAAGGTGTTTAATATGTCAGCAAGTTAAAGCTGAACATCAGGTACCTTTGGGGTTACTTCAGCTAATTACTATACCAGAATGGAAATGGGAAAGAATCACTATGGATTTTGTATCGGGGTTACCATTGTCTCCGAGGAAAAAAGATGCTATTTGGGTGATTGTTGACCGATTGACAAAGTCAACGCACTTTATTCCAGTACATATGAATTATTCTTTAGATAAACTGGCTGAACTGTACATATCTGGGATTATCAGGCTACATGGAGTGCCTGTCTCCATTATATCGGATAGAGATCCCAGATTTACATCTCATTTCTTGGACAAATTGCAAGAAGCCTTGGGTACTCAGTTGTATTTCAGCACTGCATTTCATCTTCAGACAGATGGCCAATCTGAGCGTGTAATTCAAGTATTGGAAGATATGCTCCGATGTTGTATACTAGAGTTTGAAGGTAATTGGGAGAGGTATCTACCTTTGATTGAATTTGCCTACAATAACAGTTATCAGTCTAGTATTAAAATGGCTCCGTATGAAGCTTTGTATGGTAGAAAATGTAGAACACCGTTATATTAGACAGAGCTCAGTGAAAAGAAGATACATGGGGTTGATTTGATCCGGGAAACAGAAGAAAAAGTAAAGGTTATTTGGGATAGTCTAAAAACAGCTTCCGATCGTCAAAAATCATATGCCGACCTTAAACGAAAAGAGATTGAATTTCAAGTCGGTGACAAGGTATTCCTAAAAGTGTCTCCTTGGAAGAAAGTTCTTCGATTCGGTCGAAAGGGTAAACTGAGTCCAAGATTTATCGGGCCATATGAAATCATAGAAAGAATTGGACCGGTCGCTTATCGATTGGCATTACCACCGGAACTTGATAGAATCCATAATGTTTTTCATGTATCTATGTTACGACGATATCGATCAGATCCTTCAAATGTTATTTCTCCGACAGAAGTGGAGATTCAAACGGATATGGCTTACAGTGAAGAACCGGTCAAGATATTGGCACGGGAGAGAAAAGAGCTTAGAAATAAAAAGATAAATTGAGTGAAAGTATTGTGGCAAAAGCACGGGATTGAGGAAGCGACATGGGAACCGGAGGAGGCAATGAGGAAACAATACCCAAACCTCTTTACTGGTAAGATTTTCGAGGACGAAAATCCTAAAAGGGGGGAGAGTTGTAATGGCCTAAATTCAAGGTTATCGGAACAGTGGTTTCGTAACCACAAATTTGGTTTAAAGAGAAATTTATTTTAATATTTTTGCATGAATATTTATATAATAGGAAAATCGTATGAAAATATCGATAATTTTTTTACCGATTTAGTGGTTAGTTAAAACAAGAAATTATTGAAGAAATTAGGTAAAATAAGGTATCAGGACCTCTATCTCGTAAAATCGAGTCAAAAATAATTTTATAAATATTTATGAAATGTTAGTAATGTGGTATTAAAATTTTGTTAGGAAATTTTAATGTTTGGGTAGTTAATTAAATGAACAGGACTAAATTGTAAAAGGTGTAAAAGTGGATGGGATGAATAAATAGCTTAAGTGTCTAATGAGAGAGGATTTAAAAGGAAATTAGACCCAAAATTTATTTGGGCTGGACAGCAAAGGCATGAAATCAGCAGGAAAATTGATAAATTAAGGGCAAAATTGGAATATTGCAAAATTAACTAAATAAAGCTAGGACTAAATAGGAAATATCTAGATTTCTCTTCATTTCTCTTCAATTCCAGCAGCTAAAAACTCCATAGGAGGGTTTTCTAAGCTGTTATTCCATAATTTTTGCTCCAAATCCAGAAGATTCAAATACGAAGCTAGATCGAGGAAAAGAAAAAGTTCAGGATTAGTAGATTTTTGTACACGAACAAGTATCAAGTGTTAAGAGCTCGGAGGTCGGATTTGGTCGGAGACACATCACACTATCAACTCAGGATTTCGGTATATAAAGAAACTTTATTTTGGAAATCAATGGCATGTATAAGCTAATAAAATAAATGATTCTGTGAAATGAATGTGAAGTTAGCCATTGGTATGGTTAACAAACCTGGTTTTGGGTATGTGATGACGTTATCTTATAAATATGCATGAATTTATCTTGAAAATATGTTGAATTGGTTTGGTTGATGTGGATTGGTCTCGGTTTAAAATTTACAAGGAAGGTTAGATATCTATAAAATGGGATATATTGAGTAAAAAAAATTAAAAAAATAGTATTAAAAAAAATCATAAACTCCGGTAATGCCTCGTTTCCTATTCCGGCAATGAGTACGAGTAGGCCGTATTACAGTGCCCAATCTTTTTAAGCATCTTAGAGTTCCCCTCTTTCATAGTCATGTTAAGCATAGTACTATTGATTTTATCTTAGAGAAGTTTTGAGAGCATCTAAGTGGTTGGGACGTGAAGCTACTTTTGGTGGCAAGGAGAGTTACTCTGGCAAGAGCATATTTACTTTTGATTCCAAATTATTTTATGCAAACTGCTTAAATCCGTTTAAATGTTTTTTTGGTGATTGAAAGATTTGTTCAACAGTTTATATGGGGTACTACAAGTATGGATAGAAAATATCCCTTGGTAATTGGAGGTCATGTTTCTAACTAATTGATTAAGGGGGACTCAACTTAAGAAGGTTATATGATCAGAACGCCTCTTTTCCTTTGAAAGTGGGATTTAACTTGTTGAATAATGGAGATGCTCTGCGAGTAAGGGTAATATGCGGTAAATATAGAATGAGGGATGGATGCCCAGTGTCTATTTCAAGGTTGAACTTGTCTTTTGTTGGAATTTGGTGCCTTTACTATAGTTGTTTCGTCATTATGCTTGTAATTTTTTGAACAATTTAGTTAATAAAATTCCATGGTTAAAATTATTATCTTTTGTATATTTTTCCTCAATAATTTTTTTGTATAAAAAGTAAAATGTATAAGCAAATATTGATTCATTGATGACCTAACTCTTAATTAATATTAAGTTACATTGTGTGACCATCGTGATTTGAAAAGACAACTTATATTAGTAGGTAATCTAAATAAACCTTAATATGAAGAATCAAAATTGAGCAAATTGATTCAAGGGACTATTATGTTGTCTGTCAAGTCCAATTTGGGAGATACTTTATTTTGGGTATCAAAGCGAATGATATGTGATTGTTCTAGATTGACAATGCATTGAATAAGACATGAGTTGAATTAATCCTAAATGGATTTATTCACTTGTGACATTCATGATGAATTTATTCACTTGTGACATTCATGATGTGACTTATCTCAATTTTGAGTAAGTAATTGACTATGTTTATATAACTCATACACTTTGATATATATTAAAAGCTTGAGTTCATCCTAAATCCATTTACAGATTTATTCACTTGTGATATTCATGGTGTGACTTAACTCAATTTTGAGTAAGTAATTGGCTATGTTTATGTAACTTGTATACTTTGATATATTAAAAGCTTGATTTAAATTGGTAATAGAGTTGAAAGTTGGTATGTTTGATATACTAATTATGTATGACATAACTTTACTTACAATGGTGAAATTTATAGCCTGATAAAGGGTAATAATATTATCTCATTGGCATTACATGGTTTATTAAAAAGAAATGTGACAACGAGTCATTTGTCAAAAACAAATGATTTTATTAGTATTTGTTAGTAATAAACTTTTTCATGGTAAAAAATATAATGATTACCATGAGATAAAATAAGATCATACTGATCTGCCGTAATTTGATATGTCAAATACACTTGATGAGCTTATTCTCGAGCAATTTAAAGGTATTTTATGTGTTTTTACTTAGTTTTAGTTCCCTTCTTTAATAAGTGAATTACTGTGTTTTATGTTACTTTTGAGACTCAAATTGGCCAAATGCGCTATAAGGATCCTAATGGTTGATTGAGTGTTGTAGGGAGTCAATGGTGGTTCGGACATGAATGAAAATATCACTTAAAAGGGGGTATCGCGATATCGAAGCATGAAAGTCGCGATACCCTTAATAGTACTGAAATGAAGAGGATTGAGGCCATCTACAATGGTATCACAATACTAACCATAGGTATCGTGATACCTAATCTCCTAAGGCTCTTTCATTTCAAGACTGACGTGAGTATCACAATACCAGACCATGGGTATTACGATACCTGACGGGAGAAGACAAAAAATGACTGCAAGCGTAGTCCTTGTCCAACTTTAATGCCAATCAAATTTAGACGTTGAGGGACATTTTGGTCACAAAAATTAGGTTGTAATCAGATTAAAAGCCACTTTTGGCTGAGAACTAAAAGGGGTGCTTTAGCTTTTAGGTTTTCTTTCATATTTTTAGCTTAGGTTTAAAGTAGTTTTCTTCGCCATAGTTTTAGGGTTTTAGTTAGAGTTTTTCCTAGTTTTTCTTAGTGTTAATGATAGTTAGTTAAGTTAGTTACCACTGTAGCTAGGATTTATTTGCTTGTTTGGTACCTTAAACTCATTGTATTTTCAATTTAATCCTTAGTAATTTAATAGAACTCAGTTTTATTTTAGTTTCATCATTAAAAATATAGTTTGTAAGTGTTCTTTTACATTTCCTTTGTTGCCATTTTTGTTACTTTCAAGTTTTCCCAGTAAAAGCCCAAGCTTTCTTATTTTTATTGAGTTTACCATTTATGCATATATTGCAACACGTCTATACTTGATCAGTTCGTCGGGACTGAGCACCGAAATGTTACATTCGTTGCCAAAGCAACTTCATAGACATTCAGTTCAAATACTCTTCCTAATCAAGTTAATAGAAAATTTTGAAGTTAGTATTAAATTTATAAATTACATTCCAAGCTTTAATCGAGTTTTTGTTAGCTCTATTTAAGTTTATTCCTCAAATCTTCCCCTATTCTGCTTCTAGGCACCAATGACCCTTCTTCAATAAAAATTAATTATCTTTCAGTAAATGTCTCATAATATGTTTCTGTTTATTTCCATTGAAAACAGGCTCATTAAGATTTTATTTATAAAAATTTCATCACCTAAATTTTTTGTAAAATTTATTATGATTTTTCAAAGTTAGAATAGGGGATCCCAAAATCATTCTAACCATGTCTTACAAAAATGATTATATCTCATAATATAGAATTCTATTGTTTACATAGTTTCTTCTATGCCAAACTAGACTCAATAAGTCTTAATTACATACTTCATTCAACTTATAATTTAATTTCTATAATTTTTGGTGAATTTTTAGAATTGAGCCATTGTTCTATCTATAAACTGTTTTATTTATTTTAGTGATAATATTATTTATTTATTTATTCGTTGCATTAACTTTCATTAACCATACATAATCATTATAATTTTAATTATTATTCAATTTAGTTATTTATATTTATATATTAATGTCATATTCATTTCTTTACCTTGAAGCTTCTAATGAAACAAATCATATTTTTCTCTTTCATTTGAAATTTGATGTTCCTATACATCATACTTCATCAATTACTTTCCACCTCTACTATTTCAATTTAAATCTCACATATTATGCATTTTGATTATAACATTTTTAACACAACTAATAAAAATAAAAGTAAAGTTAATATGAAAACTTACCTCTTTTGACAAGAATGCCTTTTCTTATGCTTTTCTTCCATTTCTTTCTTAACTTCAACACTATCCTTCTCATCTCTTTTAATTTTCTTCACTTACATCTACTAATTTCTTACTTCTAAATTATGGAACTTACTCTTTAGGATCTCTACTTAATTTTTCTTCTTTGTTGCCTATGGAAATTTCCAAGAATTTTAGGTGAAATAGATTTCATGAAAAAGGACTAAATTGTAAAGAAATCAAAGTTTATCTCTTCCTCCATTCTTTCTCACGTTGGAAAGATAAAGAGTTTTTCTCCATCTTTCCTCCCTTTTATATCAATATTTTTATAATTAAAATATTAATAAATATATAATTAAATTATATTAATATAATATTTTTTATTTAAAAAATCACAAAATATCACCAACATAATCATTACATTCTAGAATTATCTCTCTTGCTAATTGACCATTTTACCCTTTATGATCTTTCAAAATTTCATCCTTAATCATCACTTAATTTGGTAAAATTGCAATTTAGTCCCTCATATTTCTTCCACTTATTGAATTTGGTCCTTATTAATCCATTTTCTTATTTTCTAGACCCTTCCAACCTTAAGATATTTGCACTACTGACCTTTTAACTTTTCTGTATTTATACTTTAACCCTTCACATGTTAAATATTTACACTTAGATCACATAACTTTTCATATTTCTATGATTTAGTCCCTAACTCAAATTAATATTTTACAACATACTTATTATTTCATTTTTCTCTAACATCCCTTATCTTTTCCTTTCTTTATATCTTATTTCACTAAAAATCTATCTCATATTATTTTCGACAAAGGGGTTTTGGGGATATTACATATATTATGTGATTATTGGGTTTTTTTTGTTTGAATCTAGTTATGGGTAACTAAATCTGAAGTGGGAGGTTGATGGAAATGTTAGCTAGTTAATTTTTGGGCCAGGGACTAAATTGCAAAAATTAGACTAAATTGAATAAACTTTAAAACTTAAGGTTGACGCCTCTAAGGAAAAATCGGGATAAGTGAGACTGAAGGGATATCTTATCAGGTACCAATTTGATAGTCTTAGGTTTGTTGGGTGAGGTCGAGAGGTAAACCAGACTAATTTGTCTAACTTGGTAAAATTGAGGCTGAGAGGTAAAATTGAGCCACTTTAGGAGTTTAAGTGATTTAGTTCGCTAATTTGAAGATTAACTAGCAATATAGAAGTCAACCAACCACTATTTGTTATGAATTAGTTAATTTTGTAATTTTGTAAGTAGTTAATTAGAGTAATTTACTGCCAAATGATATATTTTCGTAATATAGAAATTAGTGAGTAGCTAGATAGACTTCTTCATTACGTGCCCATTGAGTAGGAATTATTAAATCGTGGAATCTCTTGGGTTCGATACTTGGAAAACTCAGGTGTTCCATTGACACTAAAAATATTACAACTGACCTATCACACTTGCAGATACCACATTATATTTGATTGTTTACTGTTGATTATAGCCTTGGTGCATGCACATCGAGGCATGGTCAAGTTGTTGGCTCTATTGTCAGGTAGTCGATGCGAGATTTAGTGATTTTTATGTGATTGGTGCATGCTTGTAAGGAGAAAATTAGTCAAAGCTAAGTTTATGAATACAATGCTTAATTTCATTCTAATGGCTTTCTTAATTTTGTCCTATTGATAATTGATTGATAGTCATGTTTAATGCTGACTATAGGTGGCCAAAAGGCTCATTCGTGTTTGATGCGGATGGAACTTCAACGTCTAGCTTAGGATATGATGGCTACTATAGGAGACAAGGATATGAATCTCCGTATGATTCTCATGGTTATGTATATGAAGTGGATAGTTACAACCAAGGATGGGTAGGTAGTCATTCGAAATATGACCCATATTCCTTGTATTCTTATCAGAACAGGGGCATGTATGAGGAAGAGCCTAATGAAGAGCATTACCTAATCCCTCAAGTTGGTGTATTTGAGGATGACATGTCTAAGTGCTATGAAAACTATGAAGACCATACATAAATAGTTAGATTTAGTGTTGGAAGCTGTTCGACATCGAGCTGGGGAGCATTTTCCAGTAGATGAGTGTGTAGAGCTGGATAATGTTGAAGTTGAGGAGGAGGTCCCCTTTATAATCATTAAACAACAAGACTTGGGGGTCGATTGTCAACAAGAGATAGAATTCAAATAATTGAGTGAAGTGTTACGCATTATTGGTGAAATATCAGATTCTATTAACACGACTGTGGAGGAACTGCCATATTTTATGAACATTTTAGAAGAAATCCCACACTATAAACCAACTGAGGATGTGCCCCAATAAAGGAATATTCAAATGGGAGTGGAAGATGAGGTTAGGGTACCTTATCTTTCAAATGAAAATGAGTTTGTGATTTTAGATGGTTACTTGGAAAGTGCAATGGAGTGGATTCAATTTTAGTGAGAAGCGACTCCCAATGTACATATGAAAATGGTCTAAGTTGAGGCAAGATCAATATGTTCACTCGCGAAAAAAAGCCCTTATCAATTTGTTGATGAGCAAACGAAAAGTCAAAGTTTTTAGGACATTACGAAAGTTTCATTTCGAGGGTGTGACAGATCACCCAAAATACCATTCCTTAGATTTACTTTTACGCAATTGGCACTCCTTTTGTAAATAATTAACTTTTTAAGCATAGACTCCATTTAATCTTCCTACTTAGTTTAGGTTTAAATTTGTTGCATTTTGGATTTTTTGAGGGGGTAAGATTTTGTGTTTAGAGGGAACCAGGATAAAAAATTTGGGAAGTTTTGAGAAATATATAGCGGTATCGAGATACCCCAAGATATTTCAAGAGGATGCCAAAAAACCTTTGGGTATCGTGACACTGACCTTTGGTATTGTGATATCCTAAGCAATTAAAAATAATTAAAATTTTGGTAAAGCTCCTAGTGGTATCGCGATACTAAACCCTTGGTATCGCAATCCTTGTAATAGTTTCAAAATTTGGGGGCCAAAAATTTTAAGGATATTGTGATATCCACCCTATGTATCGCTATACCCCTGTCGGGTTTTGCAAAATACCCAGTTTGGGCATCGCGACCCACATGTTTCTCACGTTAAAGCTCCCCAAACACCCCTAGAACACCCAAATTTCCTCATTTCTCAAATCCTAAATCCCCCAAAATCCATTTTCTTTTCATTTTTCTCTAAAGTATCTTCTTAATCTCTTCATCTTTTTAGTGATTGCTTTGTGTTTTTGGTGTTTTCTTTGTTCGTTTCCAGATTTTTTTTGCTTGCTTTGGAAAAGGAACGACCTGATTAGTTTTCATTATCAACAATCCTTTGAGGTTAAAAGTTCCAACTTACTCTTGTTGTTAAAATTTTTTTTGGTTAGTTTGCATGTTTGGTTGTTACATGTGTGAGTTGTTAAGAACTTAGTTAGTGTTGATTTTTTATTGTTGAAATTGTTGATTAATTGAGGCTAGTTGGTTAGTACTTTGATTTCCTACTTGATTAAAGCTAGTGAAAATTCTCATTTCAATGTCGCCTAGACAATCAAAATGGACTAGGTCCCAACCGGAACCTCCTCTGCCACCAGAGATTGTTCTGAATAGATTTACATAAAAAAGACTGAAAATTCTTTTTATCGATTTAAAGAGAACGCTCATCCTTGAACGTGACTTTGACCCAAACTCTTATCAACCGGAACCTCCTCAACTGCTGGAGATTGTTCTGAATATATTTGTATAAAAAATGGCTAAAAACTTCTTTGTATCGATTTAAGGGTGAATGTTCATACTTGAACGTGACTTTGACCCGACCTCTTCACTTTGCAAAGAAATTTGGAACTTAGTTCACTATCATAGGTGACAAGATTTCTACCTTGTCCCGAAATCCACTGTAGTTATCTCAATTGTTTTAGAATTTTACACAAATTTAAAGTATTCCGACGATAACCGGGTGACAGTTTAGATACAAGAGATAGACATAGCTATTACGCTATTAGAAAATATTATGGTGTTGCATTTTATGATACAGGCGACATTGAACTAATGGATTTAATATTTCATTGCAATGTTGATATGAACATCATTCTCACATATCTAACTGAGAATAGGGGGAACGGAAACGAGAACAATATAGAAATTTTCCTTTATCTTTTAATCAACATATAATGTTCCCACTTGCCAAGATGTGGATGTAGTTTATTTGCACTTGTGTTAGTCCTGTGCTTAACACTAACACGGTTAACACTTTTTGAGCTGTACTATTGTTTTCAATTTTGCAGTGTGAGAAAATCTATCTCAGGATATGGATTAATCGAGAAGTTTTGTAACACCTCAAACTCGATGTAAATATTATGGCCGAATCTGGAAATGTTACGAAGAAGAGTTATAAATCTGACCTTTCTCTTTCAAAAAACATCGTAATCTTTGTTACTAAAAGAGTCCACTTTTTTAGATAAACGAGTTTTTATTCTTATTAGTTAAATCCGTCAATTGTTTGCGTTTACATAATAAATCGAATAATTTGCAGTGGAAGTTCTTAATAAGATATATTTTGGAAAATCGAGTTTATTTTCTCGAAAATGGTTGATTGTATAAAATAGTTGTTTTTGTAAAGTCATTTTATCAAACGAAAACCGAAATTAAAATCCGAATTCAAAATGAAACCCAACGGTCTAGAGAGTCCATAATTTACAAAACTCTTAACCCAGAATTTTAAATAAGTTTAATTTAAGTAAAAGTGGTTTACGAAAGATTGGACGTAACCGAGCTCCTGTCGCACCGACCCGTCTAAGTCTGAGGGTTACCTAAAATCATCAGACAAACAGAGAGTGAGTTTTATAACTTTGTGTATAACTCATAAGAAATAGGATCTCAAATCCAGTTACATGGCATATCAGAAACAGGCTTATTTCATAAAAAAATCAAAATCATATCAGAATAATACATATATAGATATATATACTCCTACCTCCATCCTCTACACACCCACGTGGGGTATAAAACACCCACCCAGCCCTAGACATCGCTTAGTGTCCATACGATACCTTTTAGAATAATCGTAGCTGTGCTGCCAGTATAATGATGAGATATTGCCTCACATAGAACACTTCCTCCACATAATACATATCCCACCCTATAATAAAACATAAATAGAATATAACAGATTTTCGAATATACATATCATACATACTCGTATAACAGAAGCAGAACATGCTTTGTACATAACAGATCATACATGTTAAACGTTATTTACATTAAGATTCACACTATCAAACTAATAGATTTCATGCTTAATAGCTTATATAAACACATAATGAGCCCATGGAAGGCTCACAGTCGATTGGGACAATGTGTACCACTTTAGGGAAAAATTATAAAATTTGGGCCCACATGCCTATGTGGCCCACACGGCCTAAACTAGCCTAGACCTTTTGTCACACACAGGCTATCACACAGCTGTATGTCGCACACGGCCAGGCACATGACCGTATGACATCGACAGGCCCCAATTTTGGATTTTTCCATTCGCTGTTTCTTGGGTTTCTCGTTACATGCCTGGTAAAATTCGATGTAGAATCAACAATCGAGTATTCTGGTACCTAAATTGAAGATTCACACGAGTTATTAACCAAAATCTCAACAAATCCAAATGACGAAATTGCAAGAACAACACTAGTTGAACCTACATTCAATCACTAACAATCCCCCTAAAACAACACGAAATAGTTACCCTTGATCACAGACAGCACTTACACAACTCTTAATTCATCGGTAGATTATTTACTTTGTGAGCTTTACCTAAAAGCAACCAATTGATTAACATTAATATAAAACCCACCACACCTCAAAACTATCGAAAAAAATTAATAAAATTCTATGTTACAAGAGGAAGAGAACGAGACTTACACCAACCAAATAGCAATCAGTACAATCGAACCCTCTATCGATTTGAATAACAAGAACAACGAAAATAAGTCACTTAAGACTAAGAAAAAAAGAAATTTCTTTCCAAGATTTCACGTGTAGAATGGAATAAGAAAAAAAAATCAAAATTATGGGGAAACAAAAAGAATGTGAAGAAAAAAGAGAGAGATTTTTGGGTATATCAGATTATTATTATTTTTCAAATAAAAGTCATAATAAAATAAAAATATAAAAATATAAAAATCTAATCCTAACTAACCACTAACCCTCTAACTCCTCTCTCAATCCAACCACCTCTTAGAGTTTGACTCAAACATTACACCTGAAACCACAATTAACAAAAACTACAAAACGACTTTCATCACCAAGACTTGAACTTGCGACCCATACCTTACACCCAACACCTTCAGCCATAGAACTAAGCACTCAACTATGAAGAAAGTTAACAAATCGAACTTAAGATTATTGGGGGGCGTTACAAGCGTGTGTGTGGGGAGGGGAGCAAGGTCGGCAATTACTCCCTCAGTTAATTACGGATTTATGCCATAAGGTGAGATTTAAGATGGATCCAACTGAGCAATTCCACTGCCTCACGCGGAGTATTATTATAGACTCCATGCTATTGTAGTTTTAAGAGCTATAGAGAAAACAGACTCAGGAGTGGAACTAGCACTGTAAGCACAAAATGGAGATGCTTTCGACACTCAAGAATAAAGCTACTCCAAAGAAGGCCACTGGAGGTACACAGATGCAACTAGAGTTTCTTGAGCAACTATGCTATAACACTCACATGTTTGAGACAATAAAGTCATATATTGATCATTACGTGAATCAACACAGGTTGGTGGATCCACAGTGGCTAGTGAAACCAAGATCTACATTTGCTAGAGAAGAAGAAAAGGAAGAAGGAAGAGAAGAAGAAAACCAGGATGAAAAGGAAGAAATTGAAGACAATGACCTCGAGTCGTACTAGGACGACTGCGAGGCGATGTTCACTTTCGAACGTCCCTCCACTAAGGGGGTAGTCTTCCATGACCCTAGCGAGGATGAGTTGTAACACCTCCAACCTGTCTCTGTCGCCGAATTAGGGTTACAGAGCATTACGATACAAATCGAAACATTTAATTTCAAACAAAAAAAATTAAGCAAATTAATTGATATTGTTCAAATAGTTCATTTTAACAAAAGTAAAAATGCACTTCGGGCCTTAAACTGAGCTTACAGCGTCCTAAAAATGGTTTGGGAACATTCGGGGATCATTTCAGAACAAGTCATAAAAGTTTGAAAAAAATTAAAAATTTTTGAAAACAGGGGTCACACGACAGTATGGCCAGGCTGTGACACATAGCCAAGATCATGTGTGTAACGCCCCGTACCCGAGACCGTTGCCGGAGTCGAACACGAGGTGTTAACAGACTTAATTCATTGTTGAAACAGCTCAAACAATTTAATTTTAGAAATTCCAGACAAGCTAGCTAACTGCGTCACAGTCGCTTAAAAATTCATATCTCAAGTTCTGAAACTCAAAATCCAATTCCGTAAATTTTCTCTAAAACTAGACTCATATATATATTTACTAATTTTTTTCTAGAATTTTTGGCTGGGCCAATTAGTACAGTTTATTAGTTAAAGTCTCCCCTGTTTCAGGGTTCGACTGCTCTGACCTCTGTGTATTACGAATCAGTTATCTCTCTGTACAAAATTTCAATGACTATGAAGTTTGTTTCTCTTAAAAATAGACTCAATAAGAAATCTGTACATATAAATTATGACTTCTAATTATTTTTATACAATTTATGGTGAATTTCCAAAATCAGAACAGAGGATCCAGAAATCGCTCTGGCCCTGTTTCACAAAAATTTAAATATCTCATAAAATATAACTCATATACCTGTTTCGTTTCTTCCATATGAAAATAGACTCATAATTCTTCAATTCCATATTTTATTCATCATCTAATTATATGTCTACTATTTTTAATGATTTTTCAAATTCACGTCACTACTGCTGTCTGAATCTATTTTATGGTAAATTTTACCTATTTCATGGTTTCCATGGATTAACTAGCAATTTGACATACATTACACCAAATATGATCATAATTAGCCATTCCAATGGCTAATCATTACCAAGCATTTTTATACTACTCAATAACTATATCATAAGACCATATATACAAAATGATTATAATGCTATACATGTCATACTCAAAATATACAAGCCATTATGCCAAGATGGTATACGGATAGTGTGAGCGTGCCTCCGACCGTTCCCGATTTCCGAGCTTGCTTGTCAACACTACAAGGAATGAAACGGAGGGAATAAGCATAAATGCTTATCATCTTACCATATTGTTGTTATATCGATTTTTCAACCCGAGGGTTAAGTACATACCTGTTCAAAGTATCCATTTCACAACACTTACCAATACATCCCTTTCATCTTGAGTATTCCTCCATTTGAGTAGAACTTTACCCGTTGAACACATCGGAATATAATTCGGATACATGGAAAGTTTGCACATAAGTGCCACATATGTAGCCAAGCTACTATGTAACCCGCCCATAAGTGAACTCGGACTCAACTCAACGAGCTCGGGCGTTCGCATCCATAAGTGAACTCGGACTCAACTCAACGAGCTCGGATGCCTAGTTACATCTCACGAACTCGGACTCAACTCAACGAGTTCAGACATTTGCATCCATAAGTGAACTCGGACTCAACTCAACGAGTTCGGATGCCCAAATATCCCAGTGACATGTCACTTGTATCCTAATCCATTCCTAAGGTTCAGCGGGACCTTTTTCCCAATCATGTGTCTCAACCATCTTCTACGGAATACCGATACCGATACTCGGTAGCATTTCACATTTTCCAAGTATATCACATAATTTGACATATTATCAAACAATTATCACGAGTATAATATTTCATAATAATTATCATATCATTTAAATAACATAAAAAAATTTAAAATAATAACTATGTTACCAACATTTACATATGAACTTACCTAGTATGCAAAAATGGCTACTTTTACCATTTCGTCCACAACTTGGTATTTTCCCCATTTTAGCCTGAATTTCAGTTTTCCTTGCTCTATCATTTAAAATATAGTCTAATTAGGACTCACATTATTCAAATTGACCCAAAATCATATTTTGGAAAAATTATAATTTTGCCCCTAAACTTTTGCATATTTACACTTTTGTCCCAAAGCTCGTAAATTAAACTTCAGCCTATTTTCTTATGTTTTATGACATGCTGATCATTTTTCTCTTCTATGGAAACATCAAATTCTCACTCTAACATGTACTTATGACTATTAGGTATTTTTACCGATTAAGCCCTTTTGCTCGTTTTCACTTAAAACCGAGTAGCACAAGTTGTCTAACATAATTTAAAACCTCATATTCTATCATAAAACACCAAAATACACAAATTTCACCTATGGGTATTTTTCCAAATATAAACCCTAGGTTAAATTATTGCTAGCATAAGCTAAATCGAGCTACCGGGACTCCAAAAACGTAAAGAACTTGAAAAATGGGGCTAGAATGGACTTACAATTGATCTTGGAAGCTTGAAAACCCTAGCCATGGTTTCTCCTTGCTATATTCGGCCATGGGGTTGAAGATGAGCAAAATTGGCTTTTAAATTTTGTATTTTAATTCATTTTACCCCTAAATGACCAAAATGCCCTTACTACTAAACTTTCCAAAAATTCCATCCATGTCCAATTTTTGTCCATAAACTTAGAAATTTGTAAAATTGCTATTTAAGGCCTCCTAATTAATATTCCAAAGTAATTTCACACTAAAAACTTCTAGAATGCAAGTTTTGCAAATTATTCAATTTAGTCCCTAATTTCAATTTAAGCACTTTATGCATAAAATTTCTTCACGAAATTTTCACACAATCATGCAATCATATCATAAACATCAAAATAATTATAAAATAATTATTTCTATCTCGGATTTTGTGGTCACAAAACCACTATTCCGACTAGGCCCAAAATCAGGATATTACGACTCTCCCCCCCTTTAGGGATTTTCGTCCCCGAAAATCTTACCAGAAAAGTGGTCTTCACTTTTAATCTCATATTCGGTGCTGAAGAACTTTCACTTAGACTGTACCTCCAATACATCTCTTTAATTTCTCATATGATCTGAAAGCTTACAGTCTCAACTCTCAACTGTTCTTAAATTTTCAACCCTTCTCAGTTTCCCATGATATTATGACATAAAACCCGGACCTCAACTTGATTAATGGAGACCGGAATTCCAAGAAATCCAACAATCAAAGAGACCTGAAATTCCATGAATCTGATGAGTAGGAATTCATTCAATACAGATATGATTTATAGATCTCGCCAAACATTTAACAATAAGATACATCACATTTTCTCTTCTCGCCATGGAAATAATTGCGAAATGGCCTCAAGAATAATCCTTCTCATTTCCATCCCAATATCAACACTGACAAGGATAATTTTAATAGATCCCAATGCTCGGCTTTAACCCCTTTAACAACTCTGATTTTATGTAACATCGAATGCTCTAAACTATCACATTACCTCACCGTCTTAAAACACATCACAATTCATACAACAGTACATTACTGAAAGTCAGGAAGTCTTTACTCAATGTAGACTAGTCTAGTTCAGACGCTTCGGCTACCAATATTCTCATCTATCTGAACTTTGTCAACATGTAATAAATTTTTCAGCTTGTACAAAATGAAAACCTTATCATTCGTAGTGACTTTAACTAATATCAAACTTTTTGTAATAAATATACACTTCTCGTTCAGTCGATTTACTCTTTTTATCCGTACAAAATGAAATTCTATTATCAGACTTGGGAAAAATAATCCTGAAATAATTGTCGCATGAAATCTTTCAAATAGATAATTCACCATACCGACTGAAACTCGCGCTTTTATCACTTATGCCTTTATTGATGTCAAATCCTTACACAGAAATTAGAAAAAAAAAACCCCAATACTAAAATCACCACATTACCAAGATCAAATTAGAAGTATAGTCATATTTGACATGATTATCATGAGCTGAAGAACGCACTCCGAAAACGAGTCATAATTGACAAATTATGGAACAAAGATAACAAGAAAACCGAATAAAGAAATCCAAGATAGAGAAATCCAGAATAAAGAAATCCAGAATAAAGAAACCCAAGATATGATGCTATGCTGGAGAATCGAAAATCAAGCAGGAGAATCGAAAACTAAACTCATAGAGAAAATACGGAATAGCCCGATAATTCTTCAAAGAAAGAAAGTCCAAAAGAAAACATCATTTAATCCCACTGGAATCAAATATAACAAGAACAATATATCTTCACATACATATATATCAGATGAAGCATCAAGTAGAAGAAACAGAATCATAATATCATATGTATTCTCTCATCAATTCTTATCGATTTGAAATGAAATAGAATACCCGATGAAATAGAGAAATATAAATTATAAACCAGTCAGACTACCAATGCTTTCATCCAACACCAGGATTAAAAGACATTCCCATATAACAAGAATTTCTTCAGAAGATCAATAGCCATAGAAATATTTCTGCGAACGGGTAAACACATAGAACATCTCAAAAGAGATGCTAAATCTGTCGATCATAACTATCACACACTCGGATAGGTCACATTTCAAATATCATTTCCCCAACTAGTTCTGCCGTCACAAATTTCATATTAAACCATTCACTAAAGAAGGCCAGTTCTGAATAAATTTCGATTTACACTTTTCTCGACCTTGCACCTGAGTAATTTGATTTACCAAGGAGAATTCCTTTTCTAACTGGGACAGTGCATAATTCCAATAATCTTTACGTCAATCCAATACTTTACTGGCTCTGACTTTACTTATCAACTCATTTTCAATCTCTGATCATACTTATAATTATTCTATCACTGAACTCTTTGGGTTCTCAATCGAAAACTTATTCAATACAAATCTCATGAAATTCCATTATAAATACCATTTCGGTAAGGGGGAGGGGTTGTAGGACCTCTGACTCGACTTTCTTATACATACACATATGACACAACTTCCATCATCATAGCAACATCATCAAAATCATATCATTCATTCATGTTGGCTTACACCAATTTTCCTATTGTCCCATTTAGACAATATACTTATGCATACATTCTATGTTTTCTAGATAGCTTTACTTATCCATTCATTTAATTAAATTAAGTCATGCTCATGACATCATATAAGGCCAAACAAACATAGATATTTGCACCACAATCATAACTTTCATTTTGTGCATCATCATGTACATATCATTACAATCATATAATTCAGTCCAACAATTTAACATAGATAAGTTCATTTCATTATAATCCTTTATCTCATAAAAATTATATATCATTAGCATTCATCAACATTCGACGTCCAAATCAAAACAAGGACATTTTCATTCGTATCATAATATTATGACTTTTATTCATACCTCTACTACTTTCTATTTATTCCGTTCATCTTATCAAGTAAGCCATATACACTACATCATATGAGCATTAAGCAAATATGAATATTTATCACATATGTATCATAAACCTTTATTCATACTTTTCTGAACTGAGACTTATCATAATCATAATTTTACTCAAATACCTTCACATAAAATTGAACATGGTCGGCGCAACTCGGTTGGAGAGTACCCTGTCTAAATAAGATGGTACTCATACGCGTCGGAAGACATCACACTATCACAGATCAGTGGCATGTATAGGTAAACATTTACACATGCTAGGTTAGTCCGAGAACCGACTAAACCAGCTCTGATACCACCAAATGTAATGCCTCGTACTCGATACCGTTTTTGGAGTCGAACACGAGGTGTTAACAGACTTAATTCATTGTTTAAACAGGTCAAACAATTTAATTTTAGAAATTCCAGACAAGCTGGCTAATTGCGTCACAGTCGCTTAAAAATTCATATCTCAAGTTCTGAAACTCAAAATCCAATTCCGTAAATTTTTCCTAAAACTAGACTCATATATCTATTAACTAATTTTTTTCTAGAATTTTTGGCTGGGCCAATTAGTACATTTTATTAGTTAAACTCTCCCCTGTTTCAGGGTTCGACTGCTCTGACCTCTGTGAATTTCCAAAATTAGAACAGAGGATCCAGAAATCGCTCTGGCCCTGTTTCACAAAAATTTAAATATCTCATAAAATATAACTCATATACCTGTTTCGTTTCTTCCATATGAAAATAGACTCATAATTCTTCAATTCCGTATTTTATTCATCATCTAATTATATGTCTACTATTTTTAATGATTTTTCAAATTCACGTCACTACTCTGTATGCAGAATCTATTTTATGGTAAATTTTACCTATTTCATGGTTTCCATGGATTAACTAGCAATTTGACATACATAACACCAAATATGATCATAATTAGCCATTCCAATGACTAATAATTACCAAGCATTTTTATACTACTCAATAACTATATCATAAGACCATATATACAAAATGATTATAATGCTATACATGCCATACTCAAAATATACAAGCCATTATGCCAAGATGGTATACGGATAGTGTGAGCGTACCTTCGATCGTTCCCGATTTCCGAGCTGGCTTGTCAACACTACAAGGAATGAAAAGGAGGGAATAAGCATAAATGCTTAGTAAGTTCACATGCCAATAGCAAGTAACATAACCATATAAGCAAACATAAAACATCATTTGCATAATCATCACCAAGACATTCATATCATATTTTCATTTATCATCTTACCATATTGTTGTTATATCGATTTTTCAACCCGAGGGTTAAGTACATACCTGTTCAAAGTATCCATTTCACAACACTTACCAATACATCCCTTTCATCTTGAGTATTCCTCCATTTGAGTAGAAATTTACCCGTTGAACACATCGGAATATAATTCAGATACATGGAAAGTTTGCACATAAGTGCCACATATGTAGCCAAGCTACTATGTAACCCGCCCATAAGCGAACTCGGACTCAACTCAACGAGCTCGGGCGTTCGCATCCATAAGTGAACTCGGACTCAACTCAACGAGCTCGGATGCCTAGTTACATCTCACGAACTTGGACTCAACTCAACGAGTTCGGACATTTGCATCCATAAGTGAACTCGGGCTCAACTCAACGAGTTCGGATGCCCAAATATCCCAGTGACATGTCACTTGTATTCTAATCCATTCCTAAGGTTCAACGGGACCTTTTTCCCAATCATGTGTCTCAACCATCTTCTACGGAATACCGATACCGATACTCGGTAGTATTTCACATTTTCCAAGTATATCACATAATTTGACATATTATCAAACAATTATCACGAGTATAATATTTTATAATAATTATCATATCATTTAAATAACATAAAAACATTTAAAATAATAACTATGTTACCAACATTTACATATGAACTTACCTAGTATGCAAAAATGGCTACTTTTACCATTTCGTCTACAACTTGGTATTTTCCCCATTTTAGCCCGAATTTCAGTTTTCCTTGCTCTATCATTTAAAATATAGTCTAATTAGGACTCACATTATTAAAATTGACCCAAAATCATATTTTGGAAAAATTACAATTTTGCCCCTAAACTTTTGCATATTTACACTTTTGCCCCAAAGCTCGTAAATTAAACTTCAGCCTATTTTCTTATGTTTTATGACATGCTGATCATTTTTCCCTTCTATGGAAACATCAAATTCTCACTCTAACATGTACTTATGACTATTAGGTATTTTTTACCGATTAAGCCCTTTTGCTCGTTTTCACTTAAAACCGAGTAGCACAAGTTGTCTAACATAATTTAAAACCTCATATTCTATCATAAAGCACCAAAATACACAAATTTCACCTATGGGTATTTTTCCAAATATAAACCCTAGGTTAAATTATTGCTAGCATAAGCTAAATCGAGCTACTGGGACTCCAAAAACGTAAAGAACTTGAAAAACGGGGCTAGAATGGACTTACAATCGATCTTGGAAGCTTGAAAAACCCTAGCCATGGTTTCTCCTTGCTATATTCGGCCATGGGGTTGAAGATGAGCAAAATTGGCTTTTAAATTTTGTATTTTAATTCATTTTACCCCTAAATGACCAAAATGCCCTTACTACTAAACTTTCCAAAAATTCCATCCATGTCCAATTTTTGTCCATAAACTTAGAAATTTGTAAAATTTCTATTTAAGACCTCCTAATTAATATTCCAAAGTAATTTTATACTAAAAACTTCTAGAATGCAAGTTTTGCAAATTATTCGATTTAGTCTTTAATTTCAATTTAAGCACTTTATGCATAAAATTTCTTCACGAAATTTTCACACAATCATGCAATCATATCATAAACATCAAAATAATTATAAAATAATTATTTCTATCTCGGATTTTGTGGTCACAAAACCACTATTCCGACTAGGCCCAAAATCAGGATATTACAGTGTGAGTATTTGAAGCATGGGACACATGGTCGTGGCCCAACCTCTGTGTCTGCCTATGTAAGTATTCAAAATAGGGCTATATGGCCATGTCATAAACTGTGTATATATTCGAAATATGGTCACATGGTTGTGTCGTAGGCCATATAAAACTTGCACCTAAAATAATAATGACACACGACCCTGTGAGGTGGTCGTGTGTGGCACACGACCGTGTGACAGCCTGTGTCTCAAGCTGTGTGATTCACAAATCGCCCCTAAAAAAGCCGTTTCCAACCCATTTGCTTACACAGGAAGCCAACCCAATCCCATATTCATTTATATGACTAAACCACATTCAAACACATGAAAAAACATGTCAAATTCACTCAACCTATATCTAACCAATATGCCATCAACTGGCACCTCAATTCACATTCTAAAACTAACCAAATTCAAGGCTATACTCCATATCACATTCATACACTAATCACATTAACAAGTTTTCATTCAAACTCTCAAATCATAAATCATCTTATACTAAAACTTACCATTTCTTTTCTCATTCAAACATATAAAATCATACCATAATTTCAAATACCTCTATAGGACTTATACCAAATGACCAAACAACATGACATGATCATAAACACATACAAGTTAATACTAAACGTAGGCATCATTCATCACTTTCATAATTACCGTATAATTTACAATCAAACATCTACAAATTTCACCTATTACATTCCATATAACCCAAAAGTTAACTTTAAAAACTACCAAAATATGACTGGATAGTGTGATCCTCAAGTTGATTCGATCGCCCTATTCCAAAAAATGCTATCTACAAGGAAACAAGAAAATGACATGAGTAAGCCTTTATAGATCTTAGTAAGTTTGACGATTAAAATGATAAAGCTTACCGAAGTAAACGTAGCAATTATAGTAACAAGACTAATGGATAGTGTTTCCTGTCAACCACAACTATTAACAGGTGAGTATATGCACAATCATTTACGAGTTACATTTTAATATAATCATACGAGATCATTCAATATTAAACCACAATGCTATCAGGAATTCATGAACAACCTTCAAACAATTCAAAAACCACTCATTTAACACTAGAGATATTGCCCGATGAACAATATACGAATATGAGTACACAATTATCCATTCGAAACATGCCAAGAGCTCAAACAAGCCAATCCAATCGAAAACATGCCTTGGCACCAAGTACCTAGCCCTTAGGCTAACATCCCTTTGAAACACGCCTGGGCACCAAGTGCTAAGCTCGAAGGCTTTACATCCGTCCTTAGAAACACGCCAGAATCATCGTAATATAACAAGATAGTTTGTAACAAATTCTGAACCTTGGTATACTCACTATATAAACACAAAACAGGAATCATCACCTTGTAACAAGTCAATCCTGTACGACACACACTATAACCTATTAGCATGCTAATCGTACTTTATCCTACCTACGTTCATCCGGCTCATGAGATATCCTCGCTAGACAATGTTCAAAATAATTTTATTCACACTAATTTAACATTGAACAATCAATTAAACTTTAAAAAACCAATTTCTCATTTAATACATTTCAAAATATATTAAACTAAACTGAACTAACTTACTAGGGCCAAACTGCAGAGTTTATAAAAGTTCAGGGACTATCCAATAACTTTCCCTTTTCCTTGGTTATCTACTTGTTCTTGATCTATATAATAGTTTATTTCACTTTATTAGCTTCAATTTCATGTATAATTCAAGTTGACACATATTCCTTTCTATTTACAATTTTTCACAATTGCCCCAAACTTTTACACTTTATTCAATTTAACCCCTAAACCCGAAAATTATAAAATTAACCTTATTTGGGAACATCCCATAGCAGCTGAATATTTATGGTCTCTATACAACCCTCTATTTAACATGATTTCACAACAATACTATGAAATTTTACCGTTTAAATAATTTAGTCCTTTAACATTAAAATCAACAATCTATACTTTATAAAAGAGTCATATTTAACAACCAGGCTTAGTGATCTATCACAAACTTTCACAAACACCTCAAACTCATCCATGGCACATTCTAAAATATTGAAAAGTTTCAAAAATAGAGGTACGACTTAGCTGGAGCTAATTGTAAAGATCTCAAAAATATAAAAATTACAACAAACAGGTAGGGAAATCACTTACATGCAAGCAATAAGCTATGGAAGAGCCTTAGAACTAAAAAACAGTGGCTTCCCTTTTGTTTTTCGGTAGAAACAAGTTTAGGAAGATGATACTTTTTATTTTATTTTAATGTTTTTACTTATTTTATTTACTTTATTATTATTTAAGTGTTAAAATAACATATAAAAACTATAAATTAAAGCTTTAATCATCCACTAATATAAGAACATGGTATAATTACTTCATAAGTCCTCCCACATTAGTTTAATAATCCATTTAATCAAGTAATTCAATAACTATTAAGTTTTTACATCTATTATGAATTAGTCCTTTTTTCTAATTAACTATCTGGATGTTAAAATTTCCTAACCAAAATTTTAATACGACCCTAAAGACCTCATAAATATTAAATAATTAATATTTACGGACACACACATTAGAATTGTGGTCCCAAAATCACTGTTTCTGACACCATTGAAAACAAGCTGTTGCATGAGTTACACCGCCAAATGTCAATGCAACACTACAAGAGGGCCGTCGAGAAAGGGAAAGGAAAGATGGTGGTGAAGCCCGAGATCAACCCCAATCCCGATTACTAGTGCATGTATTTATATTTTATTTCATTTTTATGTGGTATGTAACTAAATAACTACTAAAATTCGAACGAATTTTTGGATTTGCCTTTTATTTTATTTTATTATTTGTATTTTTTTTCGTGTTTATTTTTCTATACATCCATTCACCCAATGAGTGATAATGTGAAGGTGAACGACCCGATCATAGCACAATGAGCTACCACGCTATTAGGGAAGTCTAGTAACATTTTTTACTTGTTTTGGGCTTACACATTAGGGACAATGTGTAGTTTATGTGTGGGGGGATTGTACATTTTATTTTGCTTTGTTTTTATGTGTGTTTTGCACTTTTTTTTTTGTTTTATGTCATTTTTAAAAAAATTCAAAAATCTTTTTCTTATGTCTTTTTATTGTTAGTGTTTTGCATAGTGCTTGGACCATAATTGCGCAATTGGCCACTGGTAGTGAATATTTAATAAGTATATTAGACTGTCAAACATGTAATTTTCGATTTATATTTGATAATTTATTATTATTAAAAGTAGACTAGTTAGTTCAATAAATTAATTTGCACAATATACTAAAGACAGTTGCTCTTTATGAAAAATGTATAAATTGTGCCATAAGATAGATGAATTGTATAGATGGTTATAAATAAATAAATATTGAATCAATAGTTGTTCGTTCGAATAAATGTAAGCATGATAGAATTTGTTTATTGTGAAATGTTTTAGGAAGGACCTAAGGCATTGTTTACTTACTTAACCTAGAGCCTAAATGCCTAACCCATATGTTATGTAACGCCCAAAAATTTTAATTTTTGATTTCGTGTATGTGTGACACACAAGTGTGTATTTGCTTCAGTGGTTAAGTGTTTTGGGTGTGTGTGAGAGGTCCCAAGTTCAAGCCTTACTTGGGCAAATTTTGGTATTTTTATAAATAAAGCCTTAACCTTGTGCAAAGGGTTTAAGTTTAATTGTTGGTAAGTTTATATTAGAATGGGCCTACTGGTCTGGTGGTTAAGTGGAGTGTTTGAGGTCTTGTGTTCAATTTTCTGTGATGGTTGCTCCACTTTCGGCTAAGAGTTAAGTTGGGGCAAAATTCTGAGTAATTGTGTTTTAGTGGGTTAATAGGGAGTGATTTTAGGAGATAATTGGGGAGAGGTTATCAGAAAATAATCTGATTATTTTTTTGTTGCAAAAAAAAAATAGAGTTTCAGTTTTCTCTCCAATTCCTTGAACTTTTTCTGACATTTTCTTATTCTTTTTTTTTCTCTTCTCTGCCGATTCTTTCCCGTAGTTGCTACCGAAATTTCCATTATTTTTCTGCTCTGTTTTTTTTTCAATTGATTCGGTTGTTCATTGTTGGTTGCACATGTTCGGTAAGTAACGGTTTTGTCTATTGTTAATCGTTCTTGGTTAATCTCTAAAAGCGGGATTCCTTTTTGGTGTTTAGGAGTTAATCAATGGGCTGGTGGTTTTGAATCGACGCTGTGGTTATGCAAAGTTGTGGTTACTCAAGCGAGGTAAGGGTTTTGTTAGGTTTTTAGTCGAGTTCCTTCCGAAATTGGTTGATTAAAAATGAATTAAGTGATTAATTTGGAGATATGTTGGTCAATTATTAGGTTCTGGAGGCTTAGGAGTGCTTATGCACCAAAAATGATACCAGGTGTGTATGCGAAACATAGAAAACGAGATTCAACGAAAAGCCAAAATTGCTTGCTGTCGAGAAATAAGAGAAATAAGAGAAAATGATGCAAAAAAATACTGTAGAGAAAGGAAATAAGGGTGTTATAATCTTAGAAATCAACATTTTGCACTAAAGTAGTTTTGGAGAGCAGTAGTAGTCTAATTTTGAAAAATCATAAAAAATAGTAGAAATTAAGTTAGAGGTTGAATAAAATATGAAATTAAATTTTATTGAGTCTAGTTTTTCATGGAAGAAACAATGTAAGTAATGGAATTGTAAATTATGAGATATAATAAATTTTGTGAGACAAGGTCAGAATAATTTCGGGTTCCCCTGTTCTGACTTTGGAAAATCATCAAAAATTTTTAAAAAATAATCATGGGATTAAATTTATATGTTTAAATCCTTAATGAGTTTAATTTCAAGAGAAACAAACGAAAACATCATCCAAATTCTATACTAAGAGATAAATAATTTTTAGTAAGGAAAGGTTGAAGTTGTCAAATAGTAGAATAGGGATAAATTTGAAGGTTTTACTATACTTATTTGATAAACCATAAATTTTTAAAATTTTATGTAAAAAGGTATTTGAGTCTAGTTTCAAAAACATCAATTGGATCTTAATTTGGAATTCTATAGCTCAAGATATAAATAATTTAGTGACAATGACTCAAGTAGACAGCTTCGAATGAACATAAAAGTAAATAGTGAAAATATATATGAATATTTAGCTAGCATGGGTTACATTAAAAATGGACCACACGACCAAGGCCAATTTAGGCCAAGTGGGCCACACGGGCGTGTGGGCTCACACGAACAGATCACATGGGCGTGTGAGCCCATTTTACCGAAATGTTTCTAAGGTTGCACGGGTCACCCAAGTCGACTGTGAACCTACTGTAAGGTCGGTAAGCACTACTTAAACCCCTAAATGTGTGAAATTTACTGAATGATATCTGTACTGATCATGTTAATATCTAAACTAAATATATGTACTGAAATTGCATAATAGCACATCATCCATTGTATGTTGCATTACATTGGGTTGGGGGCTGTTATTCGGAGGAAGTATATTGAAAGACTTTAAGCCTAATTTACTAGCAGCTCAGCTGCAAACTATTGTTTTGTGCTGCATTCGGTACTACTTGGAGTGTAGGGATGAGTGGGTTGATTATATCCCCACATGGAGTGTAGGGTTGGACGGAGATGGTGTGTAGAGGCTGGTTGAGTAGGATTGTGCTACTGTATAACTGTTACTGCTACTGATACTGTGACGGGCTAAGGCCCTACTACATTTTTGACACTGTACTGAGATGGGCTAAGGCCCAAATTATGACTGATACTGAAAAGGGCTTAGGCCTAAGACTGTTCAATTGTGCACTGTGAATACTGATTGTTTGTTTGTTTCTACGGGATTACTGTAATACCCTTAACCTGTAACCATCACCCAAATAGGTTAAGAGGAATTACCAGTCTTGTAACTCAATTCAGAACAATCATTTATCAAATGTCATCTCATTTTAGTAAATATTATTCATTCACATTCAATATGTACTTAAATAGAGCATACAAAGTTTAAATCATGCATTCGGGACTAAATCTATAACATTTGAAAACTTTGGAAACTTGGAAAAATTTCAACATTTCAAGTACCACACGCTCGTGTAAATAGGCCGTGTGCCTCACACGGCTAATGGACATGCCCGTGTCTTAGACCATGTGGAAACAGTGCATGCATACTGACTTGGGTCATACGGCCGACCACACGCCCGTGTGTCTGGCCCGTGTGCCAATTCGAAATGGCCACACACGTCCATGTGCCATGGCTATGTGCCACACACAGCCAGTAGACACGCCCGTGTGTCTAGGCTGTGCAACTCACTAACTTGATTTTTATTTAAGCTTTAAGGGACACACGGCCGTGTATCAAGGCCATGTATCACACACGGTTGAGTTACACGCCAGTGTGCTCTGCCCGTGTGGATGAAAATAGGCTATTTACAAACCACATTTCTCACCCAAAAGACATGTGCCTACAATTATTCAAATGGTACCATTTCTATATACATATAAGCAACCAATCAGTATCCTTCAAGGCACATTTCATACCATATCAGAATCTAATCATATCAATACTCAATCATTATCATTTACACATCCAAATATATCACTAACTTGACATGTTTTATGAGCAAATAAACACACACACACACACGCATACATATATATATATATACATAACAAGTCTATAACTCAAACTTTAATCATACAATATGCCATACTTAACAAAACATTTTCAATCCAAATATAACCATCTCATATTCAAACCATTTGCCTATCTTCATTTCATCAACTGCTTGTCAAAACATGCCATATTTAGTACACATATACATAACCAAATATTTAGCGAAGTTAAGCCAAGTCACATGGCTTAAACACATAAATACATATAGGCTTCAATAGCTAAAATAACTTATACATCTCATATCTTCAACTAGCCTATACATGCCATATTACCAAATTCAAAGAGTTCAAAAATACCAAATCAACTCCTGGATAGTGTGATGAAATCTTCGATGACTTCCAACCCGAGCAAGCTTTCAAATCACTGTAAAATACGAAAAATAAATAGAGTAAGCTAATAAGCTTAGTAAGCTCGTATGACTAGTATGTATTATATACAATTTAATAATTAATTCAGAATTAGAGAAACATGAGGACATATAAATCAGCTCCATCAAAAACAATGCGTAATATAATAACAACCTGGTAATTCCTGTATGTGTTCATCAATTTTCACTTACATATCATATGAAATATTAAATATCACTTACTTGTCGAACGTGTCAAGTATACCTGAACTGATTCATATCATCATTTCAATTCTCGTATCGTTATCTTCTCCGTTGAACCATGGAAATAACATCAAATATTTTGTATCTTGTACACTAATAGGCATATATGTGGTTAAACCACCTATATTTCGATTCATATATATAACATTTGATCATACGTTATTATAACCTTTATTACCATTTCAATACAATCCAATCAAATTTTCCAAATGCATAAGCATATAAAATCATCAATACCATGTAATTCACATAACATTATGGTAATTCATTTCTATCCGTATAAACTGTAATTCATTCACATAACCAGTAGTTCATCCGTATAAACAATAGTTCATCAGTAATAACAGTAATTCAACCGTATTAACAATAATTCATCCATTAATACTATACCTTGTATCATTCTAAATTCACATATCATACATATAACATTAATAACACTTATAACCCGTAGTTTATTCGTATAAACAATATTTAGGCTCGTTGAACCTATTAGAACTTCAAAGGATAATCGAGTGAACAATGTCAATAATCCTTCAATTCATCATCATCTATGCTCTTTCGAGCCATGATCGGTAAGCTTCTTTTGAGCTGATGAACAATAAGCTCTATTGAGCTGAAATGGTAAGCTTTATTGAGCTGAAACAGTAAGCTCTATCGAGCTGATCAGTAAGCTCATACGAGCTGAAACAGTAAGCTCCATTGAGCTAAAAATAGTAAGCTCTTTCGAGTTGATATATCGGTAAGCTCATACGAGCTGTGGTGAGTCCGCAACAAATGCAGGAGCTCGACCAAAATGGAAATCCCAGTATCATGTGACTCGTATCCAATGAATTTATATGGTTCAAACAGGGCTCGGTAACATATACATTATATCAATAAAGCATTCATACTTCAATTATTTCATTTATACATATTCATTTCAATAATTAAAAGTATAGAAAAATTCAATTCTAATTATACGAACTTACCTCGAGTTGTTCAGATGGAATTTTTCGATTATTCGTCCAGTTTTCCTTTTTCCTCGATCTAAGCTCAATCTAGGCTTATCTTGATCTAAATAATATATCAAATTCAGCAAATTAACTTCCTTTCTATTCAATTTGACACTTTATACATATTTTGGCAAAATTACGCTTTTGCCTATAATATTTTACATTTTTATAATTTAGTCCAAATCGCATAAAAATACAAATTCATACAATTCAATACCAGCCCAAGCTAGCCGAATTTTTCTTATATACATATCAACCCATTTTTCTCATTAATTCACACATTTACCATGGGTTTTATAAATTTCTCAATTAAATCCGTAATTGACATTTTTGTTAAAAATCACATTATAAAACTTGTTAATCTAGCTTCAAACTTTAATAATCTATCATAAAACATCTAAACAACCAAGCATTTAACAATGGCCTCTTTCAAAATCTATAACAGTTTTAAAAACAGAGATACGAGCTAGCTAGATTAAGCTGCAACGAGCTCAAAAACGTAGAAATTATTAAAAACCGAGTAAAAACCATACCTTGATTAAGCTTCCAAGTGACCGAATGTTTAAGCTTCTCTAATGGCTTTCTCAATATTGTTTTTCGGTGGAAGGAAGATTACAACAATTGAATTTTTATGTTTTATTTTATTTATAAAACATTATTTCATAATTATTATTATAACCTTGTTAATTAACCTTATAATTCTCATGATATAAGCCCATATTTGTCCACTAATTCTATTATTTACCATGCAAGTACTCATTCTTTTCATTTCTATAGTTATTATAAAGGTTTATTATTTTATTAAGGTTTACAAACCTTGTTTTATTATTTACCATGCAAGTACTCATTCTTTTCATTTCTATAATCATTTGATTCATTTCACTTAGATAATTCATATTTTATGCCTTACGCAATTTAGTCCTTTTTACCGAATTAACCACTTAAACGGTAAAATTTCTTTGCAAAATTTTCACACGAGTATTCTATCATACTGTAAACCTTAATAAAATAATAAAATAATTATTTTGACTTCAGATTTGTGGTCCTAAAACCACTGTTCTGATTTGACCCAAAAACAGACTGTTACAACTCCCCCCTTTAGAGATTTTCGTCCCCAAATATCTTACCAGGAAATAGATCAAAGTATTGCTTTTTCATAGAATTTTTAGAATTTCATGTAGTCTCTTCAATCCCACGTCGATACAAAAAGAAAACTTTTAGTAACGTTATTCTTTGGTTTTTCAGCTTTTTGATTTTTCGAGCTAAAATCTTGATCCGCTCTTCACTATACTATTATATATGAGTGTATCTTAATATCGATAGGAGAATTTATATGCAAAAGGTTTGATCTGCACCATTTCAATGTAGATATATGAAACACTGGCTTAATTCATCATTAATCTCATATAGCCCTATGAATTGCAGACCCAACTTCTCTTTACGGCTAAATTGAGTAATGCTATATCCATAGCGATACTTTATCAAAGACTTAGTCCTTTAACTGCAATTCAATGTTTTTACATATCAAGTTTGTATCATTTTTTTTCTGTCGATTTAAAATCACTTTCTAACGGTTATTAATTACTTTCACTAACTCTTCAATCTCTCTGATCAGAACAACCCAGTGGATCTTTCTCTCTTCGGTAATTGAAACTATATAATACTTCATACAATGCCCTCTAAATACTAATCTGACAATCATTATTATACAAAAACTCAACCAACAATAAATGTCTTTCTCAGCTACTTTCAAATTCTAAAACACAGTAACAAAACATATTTTCGAGAATCTGAATCACTTTCTAAGATTAACTATCAGTTTGAGGATGAAATGTGGTATATGCCCTTAGTTCTCATACTTTGATCCTCAAGTATCCTTTCCTTAATGAGCCCTAATATCGAAGCCTTTAGCCTAAATTAAGTTGAAAAACTCAACCCCTCTCTGTCCCTAATATTAGAATGCACTATGAAATGGATGTCGAGCCATGGATATTGGGGGTAGGTAGAGACATTTTGGTGGCTTCATTATGTTCTTGAGAGAGAATAAAAAAGGTTGTTTCATATAGTGTATATAGACTTTTGCTAAGTGTACTTAAAAAAAAAAGAAATCTAGAAAATCAAAATATTGTGAGAGTTAAAAGCATGGTGAGTGTTAAAAGTTTTGTGAGCGAAAGAATAAGAAATGTAAGAAAAAGAGCTCAAACAAAAATATCAAATTTGAGCTTAGAAACAAATCTTTCAATTCATAATGTATTAGTACTTTCTAACTTTTTGTATGTATCAATATCAAACAACACCTTTTAAAATTTTGGAGAGATAAGGAATGCGAGAGAAGGAGAAATACAGATGTGAGTTTAATGATCAATTTGAGGGCGAATAGGGAACAATGTCATGTACTTCATTGTTTCTAGTGCTTGAAACTATTTTGAGCTACCTTTCGTTTGAACTCCAACCCGTCCTAAACCTCTAACGTTACAAGCTTAGAAGACCTAAGTGACCTGAACATTTCACTTGCCCATTTCTCTTAACTTGCTTATGTTTGCTCTGATGAACACTTTTGATTCACTTTTTTTTTGTATCTATAATGTATCTATATAGTCTATTTCGATGGATAACACAATTGTATATATATATCCATTTAAATTTCCTCTAGATTTGTTAGCATTTTAATTTGTTAAACTAAGCCTGTTTCCTTAGGTGTATACGAGTTAGCTAAAAATCAATCTTAGGTTGCATGTGACATAGTCCTTGCACAAATTTAATATTTAAATACCATGTTTCCTTTTTTATCGATTTAGTTCAAGGGTCGTCTTTTTAATGTTTTATGTAACAACCCATTTTTTTGTGTTGTCGGAAACAGTGGTTTCGAGACCAAAAATTCGATAACTAAGTTAGTAAATATTATTTATTCAATATTTACGAGTTCATTAGAGTGTCATATTAAATTTTGGTCTAAAAATTTTGATGTTTGAATAACTAATTATGGTATAAGGACTAAATCATAAAAACTACAAAAGTTAATCACTATTAAATTATATGTGCTAAATGAGTAAAAAACCATGATTGGAAGGTTTTAAGTGGAAATTAGGTGATATTAGCTTATAGTGGATGATCATGGGATGAATATTAATGAAATTTCAAGTTAAATTACAGGGTAATTTAGTAATTAAGTAAATAATAAACATAAACAAAAGAAACCAAGCCATCATCTTTTTCATTTTTTCTTCCTTGAACCAAAAACACCATTGTTAAGGTAGGAGAGAATCGACCAAGCTTCTTTCTTCATGCATGGTATGTTTTTCAAGTCATTTTTCGGAAATTTTATGTTTTTGATATCGTTGTAGCTTAACCTAGCCAGCCCAAGGACTATTTTTTAATACTTTCAAAGTTTGAAAATTTACCATAGTTGATTTTTATGGTTTTTTAAAGTTTGAAGCTTTATCATGAGATAAAACTATATTGTAAATTGATTTTTGTTACTATTGCAATTAGGGACTAAAATGAAAAGTTGGTGAAAATTGTAACAGACCGCTTTTGGGTCAAATCAGAACAGTGGTTTTGGGACCACAAATCTGAAGTAGAAATATTTATTTTATTATTTCTTTACGGTCTACAGCATGATAGAATAATTGTGTGAAAATTTTGTTAAGAAATTTTATCAATTGAGTGCCCAATTTGATTAGAAGGACTATTGCAATAGGTGTAAAACTTGAATTCTATAAGTTAAAGGTGGCTAGTTGTTATGAACTTTTAATTGAAGGTCCTTAAATGATAATTATACCATTATACTTCTTAGTGGACAAAAATGGACATGGAATAGGTAAAAATTTCAAAGTTTAAGTGAGGGGTATTTTGGTAATCTAGTAAATAAAGATAAAATAAATAAAAATAAAAGTGTCCATCTTCTCAAATTAGTCCCCCCATAGCCAAAATTGAAGAAGGAGACATAGCTAGGGTTTTGGCCACTTTCAAACTCGATTGTAAGTTTGTTCTTGTCCCGTTTTTAATGATTTCTATGTTTTTGAAGTTGTCTTAACCTAATCTAGCCTTTCCAAGGCGTAATATGAAGAAGGATCAAAGTCTAAAATTTGACCCATGATGAACATGTGTGTATTTTGATGTTTAATGGTAGAAAATGTATGTTTGATGTTAGATAAACAACATTTACAAAGTGATTTTCGATAAAAACATTAAATAGAGACTTATTTGTAAAAGTCTATAAAATGTGTAGAAAAGTGTGAATAAATGAAAAATTTGGGCTGTTAAGAGTATAATAATATTTGGCTAGGCTTGGTTTGTGAAGAATTTGAAAGAAATTCATTTTACAAGCCTAGGGACTAAATTGTAAAATGTTGAAAAGTTAAGGGCAAAAATATAAATTTTATCATAATGTGTTTTTGGGCTGAATTGAATAATGTGATGATTAGATAAGTTACATGTGGTATTATAGATCAAGAAAAATGAAGTTCGGGTCTAGATCGGGGGAAAAACAAAGTAATTGACGAATAGATCCCTTTGGCCGTTTTTGTGATCGAGGTAAGTTCGTATGTTAAATAAGCTTTATAATAATAGTATTTTAAATGCTTTAATACTTTATGAATTGTGTAAATGACTCTACGGACACGTTCAACAACGTTTTGGCAAGCGAGAAATCCCAATCAAGCCTTAGGAATAGTGTAGGATACAAGTGACATGTCACTTGGGTTTTATGTTATGTGATTTGAGTGCTGGTCCTGTACGTCCTACCGGTGGCTAAGTATACCGACATATGTTGCGATTTGTGAGCAGTACCGAGTAGCTACGTCTTAACTGACAGCTTGTGTGAGCAGGTCCGTTAATGGCTCGAGAGCGAGCATATATGTGTTATGAGATAGAGGTAGTAATGGCTACAGATGTGGCACCTTGTGTGCAAGGTATTCCCAAGTATCCAATATTATTATTTTGAGTGGTTCGTTGGGTATGACAAAGATGAGAATGAGTATGAAACCATTATGAGTGGTACAGATATGTGCACAAAACTTATGATGATTAAATTCGTGAAATGATGAACTTAAGGTAAGTTGTGATGGAATGAATTATGATCATGAGAATCTGGTAAAACACATTATCTTAAGTTATATTATTTGCATGTTAATGTATGGTAAGGTTAGATTATTTCTTTTATACAAGCTTACTAAGCTTTATAGCTTACTCCGTTTTATTTTCCATGTTTTATAGTGCCACCAAGCTAGCTCAGGTTTGAGATCGTCAGAGATCTCATCACACTATCAGACTATTGTTTTGGGTACCGATGATTTTAAACATTTTGGGAATATGACATGTATAGGGACTTGGTCATTTCGTTATATATGTCATCATGATTTGACCAAATGTTTTGGCTTGTAATAGTCATAGGCTTGATTTGGTATTTGGCTATGTAACTTGGGTCATTTTGGTTGAATTGGTCGTAAGCTTATATATACATATATGCATGTATGTGCAAATATCTCTTGTGCGATGTGGTTTATAAATGCTTGGTAAATGGTTGAATGTGGTTTATGGTTTTGTTGTTGAATGGTTAAGATTGGGTCATTGGTATGCTAGCAAAACTAAGTAAAATCATGCATGTTATTGGTAGCCATATTGGAACTTGTAGAATATGAGTTTGGTATGAGTCGGTTTGGCAAAATATGATGTTGTAAATATGTTGATTGTGGATAATGAAATGACATGACTTGGCCTTATTTGTGGATGTTTTGGTTGCCTAAATATGCCATGGTTGAGCCAATAAGATTGTGGGTGTTTATGTGCAAATGAGGGTGACAAATGGTCTGGTAAATAGCCTTTATTTTGTCTACACGGGTAGACACACGAGCGTGTGTCTAGATCGTGTGTGACATACGGTCTTCCCTATGGGCATGTGTTTCGGCCGTGTGTCCCCTGCACCTTAATTTTGAGAAACAAAATGCTCAGAATTGAGCACACGGGTAGAGACACAGGTGTGTATCTCAACCGTGTGAAGGACACGGCCTCAAGCACAGGCGTGTGTCTCGACTGTGTGAAGTCTGCACCTATTTATGAAAATTAAATTAACCACACGGCCTAGCACATGGGCGTGTGACTTGGCCGTGTGACTTCAATTTGTTCATGCTTTGCAAAACAGAGAGTTACACGGGTTAGAGACACAGACGTGTGTGACCACACGAGCGTGTCTCAAACCACACGGGCATGTGACCCCTGTTCATAGCAAAAATTTTTTAAGTTTTGTAAAAATTTCCTGAGTATTCGGTTTTTAGTCCCGAACCACTTCCAAAGCCTGTTTTGGGCCTCGTAGGCTCGTATTAGGGACTTTATGATTGAATACAAATGGTTTTAATTTGGATGCAAATTTATGACTTGATTTGTATGTTTACTTGCGATGTAAGTTCAGTAATGCCTCGTATCTTGTTCCAACGTTGAATACGGGTAAGGGTTGTTACAAAAATGTCATGAATTTGTGATAAATATGAATCGTAGAGAGTCTTTGAAGGATGTGTGTGAAATTGGATCATAAAATAATGTCTAATTATGAAAGATATAATAGTTTTTGTAATTGTGACTAAATTGAATAAGAGGTAAAAGTTTATGGAAATGTTGTACAATGTTATTAAAAGGTCATATGCATATGTTTAGACATTATAAGGTGTTTGGAGTTGATAATTGAATTAAATTATTATATAGATCAAGAAACGGATGTTCTGGTCGATAAATGCTGAAAAGGAAAAAATGTTGAATAGCCCTCAATGTTGTATTCGTTGTTGTTTTGGTTAGGTAAGTTCATATTAGGTTCATTTTGATTAATACCTATTCACGTTTGTATGATGTATATATGTATTTGTATGATTGGTTTGAAATAAATATTGATGTTTAGATTGAAGGATTGAATTGCACAATATGATATTTATATGTGTTTGGAATGAATAGAGAGATGATATGGAATGGTAATTGGACCATATTGTTATATGAGATGATGTTATATTTATAGAAAGTATATGGAAATTGGTTAAAGGCCCGTGCGAACTTAGTGAATGATTTGGATACAATGACATGTCATTAGGGTTTAATATATTAGGTACTTCGTATCGGTGATTTCATTATATTAGGTACTATGTATCGGTTGTTGTATTATTAGGTACTTTGTACCAGTGTTCATATTGTATCAGACTTATGTGCTAGTGTTTATATTTTATCAGGTATTATGTACCGATAGTGGGTACCATATTGATGGTTGAGATCCAACATTTGTTATAGATTCTCTACAGCTCATGTGAGTAACATCGAGTAATGGTTAATGTCCCTATTTACAGCTTATGTGAGCAAAGTTATCTCGAGTATCCGAAGTTAATTTACTATAGTTTCCCAGGCAAAACTAAGTATGAAATTCAGTTGAGATAAAAGATTTATTTGAATGGAAATGTTAGCTATGAATTGAATGTGGTTGTTATGCATATTATGTTATTTATATGTAAGGAATGATGTACTAACCAATTTGGTTATGTCATGAAATGTATAAGGTGACAATGGAATAATATGTCTCTATGTTATTTTCATTAGTTAAAATGTGAACTGTTAGGTACGTTGTGTTTAATTTCATACAAACTTACTAAGCTTTAAGTAAGCTTACCTTTTGTTTGGTTTTTCTTCCTCGTAGATTGTCAAAAAAAGTGCTGTTGATTGGTCTGTCTCCGGAGCTAACACTATCCACCGACTCTTTTGGTAGACTTTTTCTCAATTTGGCTCTGTTATAAGTGGCATGTGAATAGGTGTAAATGGTTATATAATGTAAAGTTGAAAATTATGTTTTGTGCCATTTTGATGTGAATTTATGTGTAATCTTAAGCCTTAATATGTAATGACTTGTTGTGGCATGAATTGGTACTTATGTTTTTGGTCATTTTGGTGAACTAGCTTGATGAAATCCTGGATTTTGGAATGATGATTATGTAATGGTAGTTAGGTATGAATATTTGGTATGTTTGATGATGAATGGTTTGTTTGTGAATTGTTGAATTGATGTGCCAATTGTAGCATACTGGTTAGGCACTTTGGGTGGTTTTATAAGTTGTATTTTGGGTCTATTGTGATGTATTATGAACATGTCTAATAAATGCTTAAAGGCTTGTTTTCGGCACAAGTAAGAATTGATTATGTGAATTGATTTAAAAGACATATTTTGGCATAGACTGACTAACATACGACTGTGTGTCACACAAAGGCAAGTGACATGACCGTGTGTCATAGTCTCTCACATGGCATGGCTACACGGTCGTATGGATGTTTGTAAGATTTTATATTTAGGTCCACACAGGCTCAATTTTTTACACTACCATTTAAATTTGTTTTGCACGGCTTCAGTCTATGATATAGTTTGGATACACGACTATGTGGTTCAGCTCTACATGGCCTCAGCCTGTCACACAATCGTGTAACCATTTTTTATGATTTGTCCCCACTTTTTTTGTTAATTTTTTTATTAAGATCCTATTTGATTCTGGTTCAATTTAAGAGCTTTCATAAGCTCGATTTAAGTTTTAATTTTTATGATAATCATATTTGTTTGAATATTTAAGATATGATGCATGATTTATTGGATCTTTGAATTAAATTCACATGTTGTTCCTTTTGAGACCTAAATTGCCCATATGCACCATAGGGATCCTAACAGTTAATTAAGTGTTGTAGGGAGTCAACGATGGTCCAGACGTGAATGAAAACATCACCTAGAATGGGGTATTGCAATATCAAAGGATGAAAGTCGTGATACCACCGATAGTGCTAAAACGAAAAGGATTAAGGCCATCTACAGTGGTATCGCGATACCATCCATGGGTATTGTGGTACCTAACCTCCCAAGGCTTTCTCATTTCAAGATTGACGTGAGTATCACAATATCATGATACCCCTGACGAGAGGAGACAAAAAATGGCTACAAGGGTAGTCATTGTCCAACTTTAACACCAATCAAATTTAGATGCTGAGGGCATTTTGGTCACAAAAATTGGGTTGTAATCAGATTAAAAGACACTTTTGGCTGAGAACTAAAGGGGGTGATTTAGCTTTTAGGTTTTCTTTCATCTTTTTAGCTTAGGTTTAGAGTTGTTTTCTTCTCCATAATTTTAGGGTTTTAGTTAGAGCTTTTCCTGTTTTTCTCTTAGTGTTAATGGTAGTTAGTTAAGTTAGTTATCATTGTAGTTAGGATTTATTTGCTTGTTTAATACCTTAAAATCCTTGAATTTTCAGTTTATTACTTAGTATTAATATAACTCAATTTCCTTTTAGTTTCATCATTAAAAATATGATTTTTAAGTATTCTTTTACATTTCCTTTGTTGCCATTTTCATTGCTTTTAAGCTTTTCCTATTTTTATTGAGTTTACCATTCATGCATATATTGTGTGATTATTGGGTTTTTGTTTGCTTGAATCTAGTTATGGGTAACTAAATCTGAAGTGGGAGGTTGATGGCAATGTTAGCTAGTTAGTTTTTGGGCCAGGGACTAAATTGCAAAAATTAGACTAAATTGAATAAACTTCAAAACTTAGGATTGACACCCTTAATGGAAAACTGAGATAAAAGAGACTGAGAGAATATCTTATTTGACACCAATTTGATAGTCCTAGGTTAGTTGAATGAGGTCAAGAGATTAACTGAACTAATTTGTCTAATTTGGCAAAATTGTGGTCGAGAGGTAAAATTGTGACCAAGAGGTAAAATTGAGCCGCTTTAGGAGTAGTGATTTAGTTCCCTAATTCGAAGATTAACTAGCAACATGGATGTCAACCAACCATTGTTTACTATTAATTAGTTAATTTTTTAATTTTACATGATTTACAATTTCGAGTAGGAATCATTAAATCGCTGACTTCATTGGGTTTGATACTTGGAATACTCGAGTGTTCCATTGACACTAAAAATATTACAACGGACCTGTCACACTTGTAGGTATCGCATTATATTTGATTGTTTAGTGTTGATTCATAAAAAGAGATTAATGATTTCTTATAAGGGTAACATAATAATGATAAGGTCACTAAACAAGCAAAACATTAAGTTGATTTTGTAATGATATATAAAAAGGGAAAGCTCAATCATGGTACTTTTAGTGGATTGAATCCATGATCAAATAATGTTATAATTAATAGACGAAGAGTCAAAAATTAATTACAAATTATCTTAGCCCTAATTATATATGTCTAGTTGATCCCTTTTTTAGCTCAACACAACCCTTTATAGGCTGTAGCTAGAATTGATATACTGATTTGAATGGCAACAACGAAAAGTTAAATAGATTACATATATTACTATCTGTAGTAAATGTATTTTCTCGAAAGGGACAAGATATGACTTGGAAATTAATTTAATTTATTTTAATTATTATTTAAATTTATTGTAATTCTATAATTGGGTTTAAAATAAAAATTAAATTAATTAGCCATCGCAGTTTTATAGAACGAGACGATTAAATTTATTTACTCATGAATTCCAGTACAGTAAAGTCATCATAATTTTAATGTATTTAAATTTATTTTAATTAATTAAATAAATGATTTTTTGGGAATAGAAAACATGTTATTGAGTTGAATAAATTATATCATTTTGTTTAAAAACTAAATAACACATAATTTTACCCAACATAAGAAAGGTGCAAAAAGCTCACTTGAATAAAGGGTTGGCGACACACTAGGTATTCCTAGTGTGTGTGCCACCCACTATAAGCAATAGTAGAGGGACTCAATGAATTTTATAAAAATATTATTGTTTTGTCTCTTCTTATCCTAGTAGAACTCTGGTGATATTTCCCTATATATAGGGACCATGGGTTTCGTCAAATATATACATTATTGAGTGTAGTTGCTTTGTCAAAATATGGTGAGATTTATTTACCCAAAATAAAATATATTTTTTGTGATAAATTTAGTTTTGACTTTGGTCTTTTTACCCCTAGAGAATTGGAAAGTTAAAGTTTTCATTATGTGATTGATTCAGGAAGTAGAGCTCACTCTCTAAGTAACTGAGGGTTTGAGAATAGCGAAGAAGACTATTTTGGTTGAAAGAATCAACGAGTCCCGTTAAACGAATAACACATGTATTAAATCAAGTAAAATTTGTTACCATAGATAACATGAGGGCTCAATTTTAAGAAAAAATTTAAAATATCACTATGCAAACAAAATTGTTTTTCTAAACTGATTTTTCCAATACTATGTTTGGAGATCATAGTAAAAGATTGGCACTTGATTTGTGATAGCTAGAGTTAGTTGATTGGTAATGGAACAAAGGTACGATTTTGGTGTGATAAATGACTACTTAGAATAAACCTGTTGAAGGATTATTGTTCTTAACAAGGTACTAATTATTATAAACAAGTTTGTGAGATGAGTGATGGTTATGGAACTAGGCATAGGATCACCTTTCCTACACCACTCGATCATTTTGCGTATTGCAAGCATTCAACCACTGAATTTATTGCCTGAGAATGATGCATGTATTTGGTGGTTTTTGGATATGAAAAACAACATCAAAAAGAGGAAAATGAGTCTACTTATTTTATATCTTTAGCTTTAATAATCCCAATAGGACCATCTATGTATTTATACAATGAATGATTTAATAAATCAGTCAAGAAATCAACTAACAAGAATCTAACAAAATCTTGACTAACTTACTAACTAAAAGAATAATAGAATACAACTAACTTAACTAATTTTAACTTTTAACAGCTAACTACTAACTACTAACTTTGAAACACTTTAAGTAGCAATACCAGACTACTTTCATACCACAATATTCACCCATCTACTAGCTTCCTTGGCAGGTTAGATGCTGCACCTATTGATGCTTCTAATCAATCTTGCTAACAACACCAAGACCAAATATGAATTTACTGAAAAACGGTGTTGAAAGAGGCTTGATAAGAATATTAGCAACCTGAACTTGTGCTAAAACATGTCCTATCATCAATTGCATACTACTACCTTCTCTTAGACAAAAAACATATCCAATTCAACATGTTTGAACTTGGAATACAGTATAAGATTGGCAAAAACTGCTATTGTGTTGGATTTAGTACCCTAAGTGTAGTATTTTCGTCAATGTACATTTGTAATTTTTTTCAAACAGATTAGTTAATAAAATTATTCATGAATTACATTAATACATTGTAGAATGTTCTCATATAGTTTTTGCATACAAAGCAAAATGGAAGTAAATGTTTCTAATTGGTCGTCTAATGTTTAACTAATACTAAGTAGTATTACATGCTCAAATCATAATATGATATTAGGAAAATGGATAAATCTTAAGTGGATGGCAAACCATGTATGCCCAAAAGCTAGTGTGTTGGGTGTACAACTTCTGCAGTAAGTAGCATCATTCCCAATAGTGAAATTCATAGCCCAAGACATGGATAAATGATATCCTCTCAATGGCATTACATGGTTGATGAAAACTAAACGTGGCCATGGGTTGTTTGTCTTTATGATGAAAGACTTGATCACTATTTGATAGTGATTGACTTGTTGTGAAGTAAGATGTAATGGTTACTATGAGATAAAATAAGATCATATTAGGAAAATGGATATTATCCCAAATAGATTAATGATATCCTATGAGGGTAACACACTTATGACAAGGTTATTAGGTGAGCACTAAATAGTTGCTTTCATAATGGTATGTCGTTAGGGAGAGCTCAGTAACGATACTATAGTGGAATGAATTCATGACAAAATGAGTTTGTAATTAATAGGCGAAAAGCTAAAACTTAATTATAAATCACTTGAACCCTAATTACATATGTCCAATCGGTCCCTCCGATAGCTTGTTGAAACTAGAAATGACCTATGTGTTTAAATCAAAATTAACAGAATGAATAGAAATAAAGATATAGAAAACATTCAGAACTGATTATGGTTTTCTTGAAATGGCGAAATGAAATCATTTGAAAATGAATGTAATTTTCTCAAAATGGAAATAGAAATGAGAAATGATTCATTTGCAAATGTAGATGAATTACTTAAAAATGATCAGGAGAATGAATTTATGTTTTTGAGCTATTTTAAAGCCCGAAAATGAAAATAAATAATTCGATCGTAGTGAAGAAGTTGAATTGTGAAATCTTAAACAATTTTTTTTTGAAAATTTTACTAGGAGTAAAATCGTCATAATTTTTTCGAGGGTAATTAGGATGAGAAAATTATTTAACTAGAAAATTAATGTTTATTTTAAAAAATAGAAAAATATGTATTGGGTTGGATCAAATTATAAAGTGTTGGTTTAAAAGTCTAGAAAACACATATAATTAGGCCCAATACAATGAAAGACTCGAATTCCCATCATAATGCATATAAGGGGAAGCACACCCTATTAGCCTCTTTCCCTCTCCTAGTTGGACTAAAAAGTTGTTTTTCTATTTGAAATAAACCTCTACAATTCAACAAGAGTTCTACTTTCTCTTCCTATAAAAAGATGACACTGCTAGAGCTATTAACACAACTTTAAGATATTGTTACTTTACCGAAAAATAAAGAGAATTTATTCTCAACTATTAAATATATTTTTCAACTATTAAATATATTTTTCGAGAATAACAATTCTATTGGTTTCTATTTTGAAAAGAGAATTTTAGTTTTCATCCCAAAAGAAAAGAAAATTATTTCTAGTTCTGTATTTTGATTCAATTGGTTCGAGCCGACACTTGAAGCAATTCGTGGTACGAGAATAATGAAGAAGATCATTTAGTTGAAAGCTGAAAAACATTAAGGATCTGATTATTTGAAAACACAAGTACAATTTTGGTCCAAGGGTTTATAGCTATAAATATCACAATCCAGGTCGATTTTCAAAATTTTAATTTTTCGCTGTGCAAGAAACCCGTTTTCAAACCAGATTTTTTTCCAACATACTGCTGTTGAGTTGTCGTACCAGACAATAGGTTGACTAACAAGACTAACATGTAACTTGGCCAATAAGGACTCAAGCAAAATGATTTCATTTTTAACATGAGCTAAGGCCATATACTCAACTTCTACAGTGGAATGAGAGACAACTTGCTGCTTCCTTAATCCCCATGACACTGGATTACCTTCTAGAATGACACAAAACTAGTTGTAGACCTCTTGTCATCCAAATCAGTGCCCTAATTAGGATTAGGGTATCCTATAAGTGAAAAACGAAAGACAACCTTGAAACTTATGCCATAATTAAGAGTACCCTAAAGATACATTAGGATCCTTTTAATAGTATTGATGTAACAACTCGTTTTTTAATGGCGTCAGAAACAGTGTTTTTTGGGCCACCAAGTCTGATGAGTAAGTTTTTAAATATTATTATTTAATATTTACGAGTCAAATATGATTTTAAAAAGATTTTTGATATGATAATTTATTCGAATGATTAATTAAGTTCAAGTGGTAAGACCTTAAGGTCAAGTGGTTTTCGAAAATGAGGTATCGGGACATCGTTTCTATAAACCTAGTCATAAATATTTTTATAAATATTTAAGGAATGTAATTAAGGTGGTATTAAAGTTTTGTTAAGAAATTTTAACGTTTTGATAGTTAATTAATTAAAACGGACTAAATAGTGAAAGATGTAAAATTTGATCACTATTAGATTTGAATGATTAAATGACTTAATGAATATAAGTGGAAGGATTAATATGGTAAATTAACCATTCTTAGGATGGTGGGACGGCATAATGGTTGAAAATGAATTAAATAATAAAAATTCAATGGCAATTTTGTAATTAAATGGAAATAAAAACAAATTAAAGTGAAATTAAAACATTTTAACTTCATTTCTTCTTCTTCACTCGACCGAACACCATTGTTATGGGGCAGGTTTCAGTTTTTCTTTATTCCTTTGCATGTAAGTATAATCGATCCTATTTCTTGTAATTTTTATGTTTTTGAGATCGTTGGAACTTGGTCCAACTATCCCGTACCTTCGATTTTGAAACCATTAAAGATTTTGAATGTTGATATTGATGAACCTTATGATTTTATATGTTAAATGATGAATTTGAGGTATTAGTTGTTATTTGAAAGTATTTTATTAATTGATTTTTGATGAATTTTCTGATTAGGGACTAAATTGTTGAAATAGTAAAAATACAAGGGCCTGTTGTCAAATTATTGCAAAAATGGGTTGTATTGAATGCCATGAATATTCGGATAGCATGGGTTTGCTTTAAAAATGGTTAATTTGCATGACTTAGGCTTAGGGACCAAATTGAATAAAAGTAAAATGTTAGGGGTAATTTTGTAAAAATGTCAAAAAAACTAAATTTCATAAAATAAATTATTTTACTTTCTTAATTAATAAGTTGAATGAAATTATTAATTTAGATCAAGGTCGAGTGGAAAATCGAGGAGAATGGAAAATTATCAAAATGCCCCTATACTTTGACATTTCTACAATTTAGCCAGGTAAGTTCGTACAGTTAGAATTTAAGATCAATGTGAATTTTTTAGTAGATTAACATGGTACAAATTGTTGATAATTACCGGTAATTTGAGATATAATATTGAATTTGATTACTCGGATCAGATTGAACACGGGATAGAGTATAGTCGTGATTTGGTGTGTTACGAGGGATTGGAATGGAGATGATTATGGAGTGATGTATATTCATATTACCCGAGTAAATTGAGGTTCAATGTTTCTTGCGAACTCTCGTGTTATACACTCTGTTTGGTATGTTGGTTGGATTAGCTCTTGTGAACATTGGTGTGTTGGAGGGATTGACTCATGTGAGCATCTGGTGTGTTTGGTTGGACTGACAATGTACTCTTATCCGTAAGCCATTCTTCGTATGGAAAATCTCGGTAAGGTAAATTATTTAATGAATTTGAAAGATTTATTATTTATTGAATATTGACCTGAACATAAATGAATCCATCAGTTGAGGTTATGGATGATGCTTAGGTTTGTGCTAAGCTTTTGGTTGCATTATATCATGTTGAATATTTATGATATACATTGAAATGGTAATTGACTAAATGCAAATATGCTTATGTTCATGTAATGCCCCAAATCTTATTAATTTGTTTCTGTAAGTTTTGACACACAAGTGTGTATCTGCTTTAGTGGTTAAGTGTTCTAGGTGTGTGTGAGAGGTTCTGTAACACCCTAAACTCGGCCCGGACGTTATGGCCGAATCTGGCACATCACATTGAAGTGTTTTAGCGAATGTGTTTTCATTGAAAACCCTTCTTAAAATAAAATAAACCTTAATTAACAAAAAAAACTCCTTTCAACCATTTGTTTGACACATATGATTTTATCAAAAACCTATCACTGCAAAATTTAGTTGCGGAAACGTAGAAAAACATACTATAGTTTAAGAAACCATGTTCAACTTCTCATAATTACATCACATAAAAATAATAATCCAAGTAATAACAAAATGGAAGCTCTATTACAATCTGATTTGAAAAGTACTGAATAAAATAGAAACTGATATGCCTTAAAAAGAAAAAAACAAGTCCAAATTGTCTTGCTAGCTGGCCACCCAGAGTCCCTCCAAACATCGAACCTTCTATTGAGCATCATTTGAAAATAAAATAAAAGAGGGGATGAGTTTTCTCAAACTCAGTGTGTACAACCCTTGACAAGTAACAAGCATTCATCAATCACCATACATCAAACATGCAATGCAATGCAGGGCAATCCCATCCCAATAATCCAACCGCTACACACCAGCTCCGTCCCCCGACACATCATGTGGGGATATAAATATCGTCCCACCCAACCGACACATCCATGGTAGCCCGGTTGCGGAACTACCTTCATTTACACATTGGACTTAAAAGCCGTCGGTAGATCCACAATTGTCAAGCAACCATGCGATCCTCATATACTTCCTCCGTTCCATAATTCCCAACCCATATGCAACCTAAGCAGAATATCATATGTATGCATGTCACATCCATAAAACTTACATTCAACACCTAGGGGTATTCTGGTCATTTTTGCCTTTAAGGGCATTTTGATAATTTTTCCTTTATTACAATTTTCACTTACCTTGGCCCATTAACAAATCCCGTGAGCTAAGATGAACGAATACTATGCACCAGGTAGGATTCCAGAGAAGAAGAGGTGAGTCATTAAGAACGCTTAAGTACCAAGCTCTCCCTAGATCCAATCCTAGACATGCATATACCCGTTGCCACATCTTAACCCCTTTGACTTGTCCACGGTCGCAATAAATTAATTAAGTTTTATGTAGTCATCATATACTAGGCCCAAAACCCCTTTACAAAGCCCAGCCAAATTCACATACCTGTATATGGCCCACTAGGCCCAATCACATTCATATGGCTCATTAGGCCCAAATCACCTGTATATGGCCCATTAGGCCCAAATCACATTATACACATGCTCACATACGAATTTCTATCACATAGCATCAATTATCAATTTTTGCCTATTATGGGCCCAACAGCCCGTCAGGCCCATTAAGCCTATTCTGGCCCAGTTGGCCAATTCACAGCCCAAGTCCATGGATTCGCCCATGGGGCCTCAGACAACCTATCGGCTTCCTCCTCACGAGTGTTCGCGCACCTGCAAGACTACCGTAGCCCAACTTTTGACTTTTCGGCTTTTCAGCTTTTTGGCTTTTGTCGATTCATTGTGTGTGTGCAGTGTATGTACACACCTGGTAAGCAAGCGTGCTGCGATTCCCTTAGTCACCAACCTACAAATGACATCACCCTTCAATTAACCACATGCTTAATACATATCTTTACTAAAACCGAAACCTCACCTTAACATTACCTTGCGCGATAAGTATAACAACCCCTTCTTAAATCACTAACCACGATCAACTCCTAGATCTGCATCAATCTTAACTATTAAAAACCAGAATAATAGGTGACTCGTATCCAACACAAGTCTCCTTACCTTAACTCTTACTATTCGACCAATTAAGATTAAGATTACTTACCAAAGCCCCTTATCTGAAGAGCAAATAAGCAAGGATCCAAAAATGAGATTCGATACCTATTCCGACCCAAAACCGATTAGAAGAAGTGAGGAACAATAATCGATACTTTAGCAAAAATCAATTGAAAGAGCAAACACTTACACTAGATTCGGTCAAAGAGTATTCAGCCAATAAAGTTTCTGCCCTTTGCGATTTTGTATGGCAAAAAAGAGTTACTCGGCTCCAAGGAAAAAGAAAGAAAAGTCGGCAATAAAGTAGAGGAAGAATAGAAATTGGCACAAGAAAAGAAAGAAAGAAGTAAGGCTTTTCAGCTTTTTGGATCTTGAAGAGAAAAGGGTTTCCGGTAACAAGGTGAAAAAGATTTCGGCATTAGCCTGGCAACCTTGCATTCAACACCTATTTGTAGCCCTTATGGCCGAATTCCTCATGGCTAAATTCCCCATTCGGCTCCATCACTTCCCCTTTCTCATCTCCTCGTTTTTCTCCCTGATAACTCCCCAATCTATTTCCTAACTTTTCGCTTCTGAACACTCCCCTTGGAGTCCATCTTCACGCCACTTCCAATCTTTTAGAAGGCCAAAATTAAACTTCTAAAAATACTAAGCTAGGATTCGAACCTTGGATCTCCTTGCTAGCCACTAACGCCACCTCCCTACACTCTAAGTGGCGTCACTTAGCCACTCTTCCATTTGGCTTTTTGATGCTCTTTTTCCCTTATATTTATTTAAAAGCCCAACTACTTTCCATCAGGGTTCCTTTAATAATTATACTATAATGCCTTCTACCCCTAGATTCGAACTCAACCCTTGACCCAGACCTACTATCGCGTAATTAACACTTAACCTGAATTGCTAAGCACAAAAAGAAAAATTCGAGATTTCGGGATTTTTGGGGCGTTACAGGTTCTAAGTTCAAGCCCTAACTTTGGCAAATTTTGGCTTTTTCCTGAATTAAGCCTTAACTTTTAGTCAGCAGGCTTATATTAAAATATTTGTAATTTCATATCAGAATAGGCCTACTAGTCTGGTGGTTAAGACGTGTGTTGGAGTGTTAGAGGTCTGGAGTTCGAATCCCTGCGCGAGCAAGGGAGGTTTATTTTTGTTCGACTCTGCAATAGAGTTCCAAAGGTAGTAGAATTCTGAGTAGTTACCAGAGATGGGTCTAGTGGAGGAAATTAAGGGGTTGAAGGGATTTACCAAATCGGTTTATTTTTTTTTCAAACTTTAGTTTTCCCTAAATTCTCTTTTGGTTTTGATGTTAGTTGCCTTTCTCCCTTTCATTTTTACCAAAATTTCTTCTTCTATCTTTCTTTTCTTTCCATTCCTGGTTTCGTCTTTGCTGTTCACAACGGTTCCTTGTTGTCCAATCGAGTATTGTGTGAATTCGGTAAGTGGTTTTGGTGCCTTGAAGTTTTGATATTTAAGTTAATGATTGAGATTCTTTAAAACTATTTTGATAGCCGAAAATCTGGTGTGAGAGGCTGTTCTAGTGTCGAATCGTAGTGGAAAGCGTTCGTGGTTCGCAAGGTAAGGGTTTTACGCTCGGGAGGTGTCTAATTCATTTTGGGGTTTTGGTTCAGTTCGATCGTTTAAGAGATTGACTGAGTGAAACGTGTTCAATTATATTCTTGGGTTTGCTCGGGAGTAATTACGTATAAAAAATGAACCAGGTGTGTACCCAAAAATGCAAAAAATAGAAACGGCGAAAGTCGAAAAATGATTCTGTCGAGGCCACACGGGCGTGTGGCAATACACAGCCGTGTAATGGCCAGGTGAGGCCGTGTGCGACACATAGGCTTGACAACCTTACATATGGGCATGTGGGATTTTGTGCCAGGCCGTGTGATATAGACGGCCAAGGCCAATTTAGGCCGTGTAGGCCATACAAGCATGTGGGCCCACACGGGCAGATCACATGGTCGTGTGAGCCCTTTTTTTTGAAATAATCTGTAAGGTTGCACGGGCCACCCAAGTCGACTGTGACTTACCGTAGGGTCGGTAAGCATTACTTAGACCCCTGATTCTGTGATCTGATTATGTGATGTATGTATTAAGCATGTTACTCTTAGCATGCGTATATGACCAATTGTATGATCTGTTAAGTTGCATTATAGCATGCCATATTTGTATGATGCATTGCATCGAGGTGGGGTTGGTGTTATGATGGAGGAAGTGTTCTGAAAGGATCTTAAGCCTTATATCTTGCAGCACAGCTGCAATTATCTGATTATGTGCCGTATTTCGGTACAGCATGGTGTGTTGGGATGAGTGGGTCGATTTTATCCCCACATTGTGTGTTGGGTTGGATAGAGTTAGCTCTGTTATGCATGTGATATCTGAGATGGGCTAAGACCCAGTTCGTATTTGATTCTGTATCTAAGTGGACTAAGGTTCACACCGATTCTGTAAAGGGCTCAGGCCCGGATTTTCTTTTATTTGGATATATGACTGACTTCTGCTATTGTGTATATCTTCTGTAGGGATTACACATTGAGTTTGCGAAAAATCACCCTTTTCTATTTAACCTATGTAGGTAATCCCCAGACTTGATAGATAGGTGCAGCGGAGAGCTTAATAGTGACCACCACTATCGAACTGCTTATTTACAGTTTTTGTGGTTACATTGCTTATTTCTTGTTAGTATTTTATGTATGATGGACTTTGGGACTATTTGGTTTTTAATTTGGGACTTTTAACTATTGATTATGGATTTATAAGCCGCAACGCAACAAAGTATGGTTTTCCTAAAATAAACTAAGATTTTTTGTAAATGAAACAGTTTTCAAAAAAATTATTTGGGTTTCAAAAACTTCCGCGTAAAAGAAATGTTTTAAATAAATCAATTAGAACACAGTTTCCCCAAACTAGGTAAAAGTTAATAATTGGAACTATTTGAAGGTCAATGTGTTTTCAAAAACACTCTCATGTGACATCGCCAGATTCGGCCATAACGTCCAGGCCGAGTTTGGGGTGTTACAGTTCATAAAAGGGCAGTAAGATTTAAAAGGTGTAATTTTTTATAAAATGGTTTATCATGTGCTTGACCCCAAATGAGTTATATACATAAATGCACTAACTTGTGTAGTGATGATGGTGATTAGGCTTATGTCAAGCTTGAGATTATGATTGATGTATATGCTTATGTCTGCTATTATACAAATGAAACTATAAGAAAAGGTAATGAAATAGTAAATTCATAATTGAAATGTGATATGATGAAAAAGGGATTGATGAGTTGAATAATGTATTTATATATGAGAAATTACTTATGTTATGGTTGAACTTACCTATGTTATGAATAAATATATTAATTAGTTAATTGATGTTGTTATTTAAGTTTATGCTTAGTAAATGAAACGGAAAGTAAGTAAAGGAAGTTATTCGTAGTTTTATGAAAAGGTTAATGATGGTGTAAAATGTTTTATAAAATTCTATTATGTTAGGAATGAAAATATATATGATGTTTTTAGACTTACTCATTTATAAGTTGGTGGTTATGTAGTTGATAAATCTTGAGGCATTGATATAGCTTTATATTTATCATATAAAGTTCATTATTGAATTGCAATATTATGGTTAATGTTAGTACGAGCTTAATAAGCATTCATTGCTTACATAGTTGTTTATCCCTTACTTTATTTATTATCGGAAGCTTAATTGGGTTGGAAGCTAGTCGGAGATCCATCACACTATCCATCAATTATATCAGTAGATTTTGATGATTTTGAGTCATGATTATAATGGCATGTATAGTTGTCTTTGTTTGATGAAATTAGCCATTATGCTTGGCTTGTATATATGCTATTTTGGGTGATGAGATGGTTGATATGATATTATGTATATTTGGCCATATAATGGTTGCTATTTTGGTGTTGTGTGATTAAATGATGGAAGTTAGTATGGTAGTTAAAATATGTATGTCATGAGTTGTTCTTGTTATGCTAGAATGTGTATTTGAAATGTTCGTTGGTATTTAATGAGATGGTATATCAAGTTGATAGTAGCTAGTTTTGGTAGCCTTGAATGTATTTGGCATTTGGTAAATTTATTAAGATAGATGGTATATGTGGAAATGGTCATAATGACATTAGTTTTGCATGGGATTAATATGTGAACATTATGGAAAATGTAGTATTTAAGTTGTGCAATTGGTTGATTGAATTATGGATGAATTTAGTAAATGTTAATCAAGTTTGATTGTTGAGATTGAGGTGCCATTTTGGCATATTGGTTGAATGGTTAGTTACTATGATATTTTGGCTTGAATATGCATATATTATGTGTGTTTTGAATGTGTGAATATAGGTACATTTGGGTTGTGTATTTTGGGTGAAAGAAATGGCTTGAAAATGACCTATTTTAAATGTCCACACGGCTTGAGACACGGGCGTGTGTTCAGCTTTGTGAGTCACACGGCCTGACTACACGGTCGTGTGACCCTTGCAGTGTGAATTTTTTCATCTTTTTCCATGAAGTTTTAAATGTTTCTGATTTAGTCCCGAATCATTTCTAAAGTATTTCTAAGGCCTCGAAGGCTTGAAAAAGGGATGTTATGCATGTGTTTAAATGGAATATGATGTGTTTTATAAATGATTGTAATTGTATAGTTAAAAATTTCGGGTAATGCTCAGTAACCCTATTCTAGCGGTGGACACGAGTTAGGGGTGTTACAATAGAAATGCTGATCTAGTGGCCTATGCATAAACTGTCACACTTTGTTAATAGAAAAGGCAATATTAGGGAGAGTTATAACAATATATTACATAACACCTACAATGCTTCTATAGTCAGAATCACTCTCTATTGGGTTGCCACTATAAGTTGACAAGGTGCAAAAAAAAAAAAACCATAGGAGTAGGGGAAGCCGTTGAATGATCCCTATTACATTTCTTTAACAAGTCAAGAATGTATTTCCTTTACCTAAAAAAAATAAACCATTCGAACTATAAGACACCTCAGTGGCTAAGAAGAAATGCAACTACCCCAAGTCTTTTAGTGAGAATTGCAAATCCAATGACTTGTCAAAAGCATCCACATGAGTTGACTAATTCCTTGTGATAATGATGTCATCAATATAGGTCAAAACATAAAGAACCAAAGCAAAGAAGCATCAACTTTGGAGAGAACAAAGCAAGTGACAACCAAGAAATCTTTGAGCTTGTGAAACCAAGCTCTAGGTGCCAACTTAAAACCATATAGTGCCCTTTTTAGCTTACAAATCAGTGGTTGATTACCATCATGCATCTCAAAACCAAGGGGTTGACTCATATAAATCTCATCATGAAGATCAACATTTAGAAAGGCAGTGTTGATGTCAACTTGCTGACAATTGTCAGATGTGTGAATGTCAGATATATAATAAAGTAGCGGTGTCTGCAAGTATACAGGTCAAATTATAATATAGTCTGTTTAAAACGAAACACTTGGAAAGTATTCAGAGGATTGTACACAAAGGATTGCGGATTGGAGAAATTTATTATTAAATTAATTATAGAAAAAAATTTTAATCTGAGTCACGAATTAGTAGTGCAGAAGTTGAATTAAAATATTAATTAAACTAATAAAATTAATTAACCTAAAATAACCTAATGGAATTTCCTATTCCTAGTGTCGACGATGTGAGTTTCTGACCTATGATCGATTAAATCCCTAACTATCAATTAAACAGTTAATTAATCTCATCTGATTTATTTACCACCCTTAGCTAAGAATACCCTTTCGGTCTCATATTTACTAAGGATTACTTCCTAAGTCACACTTTCAGTCTGTAACACCCCTAACCCGTATCCTTCGTCAAAATAGTGTCGTAAGGCATTACTGAATTAAAACACAATCTCAAACGAATACATGCATATATATGTATAATTATTCACAAACGTAAGTCTCAAAGGTTAATTAAAATTAGTTAAATAATTTAATACTACTTTTAAATTATAACATTTCACCTCATGTATATGTGAACAGTCATATTATCCACATGAGACAACAAAATTAAATATAATCTATATATTGCATTATTCCCATTCACTACTTGCATTTAATTAATAAGATTAAGTAACCATCACATGTATATAATTAATAAGCACTTGTTCTCATAAACACTTTATACATGTACTCAACATGCAAAACTTAAATAATATAGCAAGTCCAAGTGTTATTCACGCATATCATAGCTTAATACAATAATAAGTTTTCGAAATTAATATCATGCACACTCCATTTTATTTTATTCAATAACTTCATGATTTTCAATAGTACACCGACTTCTATAATGAGCCATTCAACCGTTTATGCACATCATCAACAGTTCAAATTGTATATTATGCATTCGTCCTTGACCTTGACATAATATAAACTAGACATTTAAAACATATATTTTATTCATTATGAATGCTTACATCTTGGGCATTTACCCAAAAGTCAAAGCTAAAATTTTCATTAAAAATTTAAATTCACATTAATTAGCCAACTAGGTTATTCATGAACTATATATATATTATTAAGACAATACCGCATATAATATTTACAATCACATAATAATACACAATAAACATACATTATACCTTTACCCTTTCTTGGCCGAAACCTATTGTTTAAGAATCACATGCAAATCCAAACTTCCAACCTCAATTACTAATCAACAAGTTCATTAAACATTTGACTAAGGATATACAAGACTACATCTAACATAACACACAAGCTACTTTCAAAGCATATGACACTCATCACACATACTTTGCATTCAAAGCAATCAATTTAATGATCGAGATTACTTAAAGCCTTACTTAACATAATCGAATAATAATATAATAACTTAGCCATTTTCACATGGCATTTATACATAACCAACTTTCATCACTTTCAAAATATGATCCAGCCTATACATGCCATAATTTAAGTTCAGTTTAAAGGTACCAAAGCTGTGGATAGTGTGACAAGCTTGGCTGACAATCCCCGAGCTTGTAGCTTGACTCCAAAATCTATAAAACAGAATAAACACAACACACAGGATAAACTATCATAGCTTAGTAAGTTTTAAGCAAACAAACAATCAAATAAAATTAGTCAATATAACTAAATAGAACCAAATTATTTTATCATACCACATGTATATCCAATCGTTTATAAATACATATATTCATACTAAGTATGTATTTAAACATATAATAAATATTTCTCTTATATATATTTTTTTATTTATCACCTTGATCGAATATTTATATCACCAAAATTCATATAAATTGACTTTTAATCTTCATAGCCAAATATATAATACATATTTAGTTCACATGCACAAACACAGAACTCATGTGATTTATTATACTTCCACTTGCATATATTAACCATATAACCGAATATGTACCTCATCACTTAATCACATACAGGTAAGAACTATTACAACATGCTTACTAGTCAATCACAAATAGATACACATATCAAATACACATTTTTTTTTCTTCTAAATTTATACTTACAAGATTTGTAACAAACAACCAAGGTGTTTACTTACCTTTGTTCAAATAAATAACAAATAAATTCTTACCTGATCTGTAGTTTGTTTTACACATTTGTTCTCACTATTCCTCTGCCCGATGAACCATTCGGAATTGGTTAGGACACTCGGATAATCACACAAGTCGTACACTGCCAACGTCCTAGACGTGGTCTTACATGTAGTCATATACCGATGCCACTGTCCCAGACAGGGTCTTACTCGTAAACACATATCGGAACCACATATCGATGCCATGGTCTAACTCGCACACATATATCAGAATCCTATGGCATGACATATGTATCCTAACTATTCCTAGGGTTCATACGGGGCTTGCGGACGTCGTATCTCGGTCGAATTGAACTCAAAAGTGTGGTAGCCACATTTATCCATAATCGGCCATAGTACAATTAAATTCTAACATTCCACAACAGCATATAATTATAACATTAATTTACTAATAAACACGTCTATTTGCTTATAAACTTACCTAGGACGATACAAAACAGAATCGGGCAACTAGTCAACAACTTTCGTTTTTCCCCGATCCAAATTCGATTTCTTTAGTTCTTGATCTAAAAATATTCAAATTAAGCACATTCAAACATATTTTCATTCAATTTAGTCCAAAAACACATAAATAGGAAAATTACCATTTTACCCCTAACATTTACAATTTTTTTCAATTTAGTTCCTATTGCACAAAACACAAAATACACAAAATTTGGCTACACTCTAGTTAGGCCGAATGCTCCCTATATACATACAAGTCCATATTTTCCATAAATTTCATAATTTAGTCCCTCAACTTTTTATTTTTTGCAATTAAGTCCTAATTCCTCAAAATCATCAAAAATTCCAATACAAAATATATTAACCCAACATATCTTTCATATTTCACCATCAAACAATAAAATCACAAGCTCTCATCAATGGCATAACTCAAAATATTCATCAAAATTAAAAATTTAAGCATGGGTTTTGTAATACTCGAAGTAACGATCTCAAAAACGTAAAAATGATCAAAAACCGACTAAAAATGAACCTTGAATTTGAACTTGGGAGATGGTCGAACCTAGTTTCTTCTCTTTTTTTCTTCTTTTGTTTATAATCGGCTATGGTGATATTATAAGAGCACTTAGGCTTATTTTATTTTATAACATATATGATATAAATTAAAGGTTGGCTTCTTAAATTACCCTTTTAAAAATTAACAACTAAAGCTTATAAACCAAGGACATATTCGTCCATGTCACATGCACATGGTTTCTAACTCATAACTTATATTATATACATATAATTATATACATTTTATTATTATAACATATATATATTGTACATATTAAATAAGAAAATATATTCAACTTAGCTAATGCCATCCACTAATATATATAGAAAAAAAATTGGACTTTTTGCATCATGAGTGCTTCCATTTAAGAAGCCATTACCAAAACAGTCCTTACAATTAAAACTAGCCACTTTTCAATTTATGCGATTAAGTCATTTCGTTTAATCGGATACCCAAACGATAAAATTAAATCATGAAAATTTCACATATATAAATTCACACAAAATAAACACGAAAAATAATTTAAAAATATTTTTTTGACTCGAATTCGTGTTCCCGAAACCACCATTCCGATTAGGGTCTAAATCGGGTTGTTACACAGTCTCTTCCTAGGCATATAAATACCCTTTTGGTCTCATCGCTTGGCACAAGTTTTACTCGACAGGATACTCTCTTGATCAGACCTATCTTGATATTCTACTAGGGTCATCACTCCTGAATATACTAAGTAGTCTTGAATAAAAACCTTATTTTAGTTAAATAATATCTTAATTAATAAATCAGTTTCATAATCGAATCAAAATATGAAATAAGCACAAGATTTTATCCTTATATTCTTACAAACATTAGTTGATAAAGTTAACAAAATATAAATAATAGAATAAAAGAGTAAAGGAAAAGAGAATGCTCATTAATAAATAATTGAAATGCGATTCCAAAACAATCTCTGCTCGCAATTGTCTTCACATCAGAATAGAATAATTCTGATTAAGTGAACATAAGAAAAGCTAAAATAAAAACTAAAGAAAAACTGAAAATTTAAAAGTACGTAATATTGTTTGACACCTACGTAAGGCGAATCTTTAGCTCAAATCCCCTTCTAATGATGTTATAGCATTTTAAGTGCCTAAAATGCCCTTGAATTAATTAGGGTTCTGATGGAAGAAATATGCCCCCGACATCTGTAAAAATGCGGATCAACATATCCAATTTTTCGTTATGACATCGTGACATCAAGAATCCCCACATCATGATATCAACCCTATTTCATCCCTGGAAACTTCGATGTTCAGTGCCGCGACGCTTCATGCTGGCGTCGTCCTTTGTGTTCTTTTACCTGAAATGACACCTTACACACTCAAATAGCTTATTAGTCATTCCTGAGGCTCAAGTTGGCTTAACGGGTTGTCAAAATACTAAAAAAATTGCGTAAAAATGATTATTTTGCAATAAAATGAATCTAAGGTAATAAAATTAAAAATATAATAAACAAATATAAAATGTCTAGAAAATAAGCTTGTTAAGTGCCGAAAAGAATCTAATTTGCCACAACGAAATGTGGCAAATCACTTGCCGGAGCTGCCAGCCATAGGTGACTGTTAGAGTAAGGATGACCTTTATAGTAGTTGGCTTGACCACAAGGCTAAATGTTTCCTGAAAGGAAACTTTAGCCTATTGAAGATACCATTTGACTACCAACTTGCTCTTGTATCTGGCTATACTCCTATCAATATTTTTCTTAAGTTTAAAAATCCACTTACAACCAACTACTCTCTAGTTGGAAGGCAAGGGAACCAGTTCTCATGTGTTCTTCTTTAAAAGAGCATCATACTCCTGTTGTGCAGCCTTAGTCTATCAAGACTAGTAAAGGCTTCCTTAATACTTAATGGCTATCGAATAGTCAAATCATCAGAGAAGGCCTTTGGCTTACCAATTTTGAATTGAGTTTTCATAGAATGAGTGTTGGATAGTAATGGGAGAGGAGCAGATGAAATATGGGGACCAAACTCAGCTCTAGTAGAAGAGGTAGCTAGTGTTGAAATGGGTTCTAATGGATGACCTGCTTTGAAGCAAATAGAAAGCAAGTTTCATCAAAGATAACATGTCTTGAAATAAAAATCCTTCCTGATTCATCAAGGCATTTATAACCTTTATGAATAACATTATGACCAAGAAAAGTATATAGCTTAGATCTAAGCTGGAGTTTGTACTTGTTATAATGCCTTAGATAGGGATAACAACAGCATCCAAAAGTCTTTAGCTGCAAGTAGTCTGGCTTGACTTTATAGAGCAACTGATGTGGAGACTGCCCATGCAAAATTGGACTAGGAAGTCTGTTGATCATTTACATGAAATTAAGGAATGCATGTGTCCACAAGTTCATAGGTAGGAAAGCTTGAGCAAGCAATGTGAAGCCAGTTTCAACATTGTATCTATGCTTCCTTTCAACCATGCCATTTTTTTATGAAGTGTGAGGACAAGTCATATAACACTTGCACCCGACTTGATTACCGGATCCGAGTATGATGTGTCACAATTTAAAAACCAAATGAATTTGACAAATATACTTGAATATTTTTAAACCTTTGTTATCTCGATGTAAACCCCAAGTTTGGTGTAAATCCTAGTATAACAATAATAAAACAATCAAATCAATTATATGACAAGTAAAACAATTTCAGACAAACATTTGGTGGAAGCCTTATAAAATTAAATAGACTTATATAAATCGCCAGATGGGTTATTTCCCGTACAAAATTTCAAGTGCATCATTGGCAATTAAACATCATTCAAAACAGTTTGGTGTATATGCCTAAAAGATGATCTAATAATCCATAGTCAATAAGATTTAACATATATTTCAGGAGTTCATAAAATGTCCCAGAAAAAATTGTTTTAGTGAAAGACATAAATTATTACAAAGTTGGTTACAAACAGTTCTACGCACCACCCTTCCAAAATGTCATGAATGATATAGAAATAGACAAGTGGCTCATTATCAACAGTAACTCTGGCATAGTACCTTTCTACAAAATCACTTTCTTCAATCAACACGCCTTAGAATAAAAAAATTAATAGAGTAAGTTTACTATTAGTAGACATATATTAGTACTCGTAATGATACTCAACCTTTCAAAGAGGCGTAGACATACTAAACATAATATGCCCAATGGCGTTCTTAGGTTTTACACAAACTCTATCTCTCAACATAGCATGACTCATGGGTGGACAATATTCGCCCGTTTAACCATAAATTAATACAAAGTACACGTTTTCCATATGACCTATACTCGTGCCGATCTCAAGCCCAGAACTCAAAATCGGAATCATATCAATTCGTCGAATTCATATGCATATACTCCACCCCTTAACTCCTTATATCATTTATGTTTAGCTGAACATGTTTTCTTTTGATCTACTAGTCTGATTTGCAATATAGCTGCCCTACTTGAGGCATCACAAACGTATCACATTCTCCTTTATCACATATGACGTTTTACATCAAAACATGAACTGACCATACTAACCATAAGGGTAATTTGCATTGAAACATGAACTGACCATACTCACGCTGACAATACTAGTTTAACACCACAAAACCAGACACCACACATTACGTTATTGAGAGGGAACACTTACCGTACACAATTTATACAAAAAGAGGATTTATAACACACAAAAGTAATAAGGAAATCACTATAAAGTCTAATACAATAATCTATTCAGTAGGTCCCTTGCCCTTATTGCTTGGACCTTCGTTAGCTTCTTGAGCTAAAAAGAGAGAAATATATCTATCAGATCATTAAAATACTAAAATTTGACATGCATGCATGAATTAGTAGCATACAATCCATATCAAGAAGTTTCCTTCCTCACCACTTCCTCACAAGCAATTCTAAAACCTATACATGCTTTAGTGTAAATACGTAAATTCATTAGATAATAATCTAAGGGTTTACCAGAAATTACCAATAAATTGGTACTAATAATGGCATCAACTATATACTAGAAACTCTTATTTAACGATTCCAACTTACAAATTTCTAAAGGTTTAGTGAAGAACACAAGAAAAAAGTAGTAGAAGAAAGAAAATGTAAAACATGCTTTCTAGATATCCTTATATAGTAAAGTCATCCATGAAAAAATTTAATGGATATCAGAGGATCCCAGATCGCTCTAGAAGTTTGAGAAGAAAATAAGTAAAAATCGAATCAACTATAATACCCTAGTTCAGTTCTAACTAGGTCCTAACAAAACTTCAACTTTACTAATCGAGCCATCGTAATATATATTAAATAAGGAAACAAATCTATCGAGCTGCAAATTAACGAATTCACCCAAAACATATGGTGTTAGCAGATAGCTTAGCAGAAGAGTTCGCCAATCCCTAGAGTTTTCCAAATGGCGAATCCCACAAAATACACTACATAATCAAACACAAATACTTGACTAACTTACTCATTTTCTACCATTGGCTTAACCAACTAACAAGCCAAATAGTAACTTGATATAGTCTTCACCAGGTGGGATGTTACAATTCTCCCCCACTTAGAAAATCTTATCCTTGAAATTCTTGCCTATGAAAAGTTGAGGGTATTACACTCTTATCAAATTTTCTCTTTCTCATGTGACTTCTTTCGTATTGTGATTTCTCTTGTAAAAATGCAAAAATATTTTTCATAAGACAAGTTTGGCTCCACTTTCACTGCTTCGACTTGCACTAATCTGGATTGGATCAATATCTTCTTAACATGGACACGTGGAACACATTATGTATCTTTGATAACTCTTGTGGTAGTTCCAATCTAAACGGCACTGAACCAACTTGTTCCAAAATTTCATATGGTCCTATAAAACACGGGCTTAACTTCCCTTTTTGACCAAACCTGATGACTTTTTTTCCAAGGAGAAACTATTAAAAACACTTTGTCACCAACTCCAAATGAGATTTCTTTCCTTTTCAAATCAGTATAAGCTTTCTGTTGAACTTGAGCGGTTTTCAGATGAGTTTAAATGATTGAAACATTCTCTTCTGTTTGTCGTTCCAAATCAGGACCAACCATTTTCCTTTTACTAAGTTCCATCCAACAGGTGGGTGATCTGTACCTTCTTCCATATAAGGCTTCAAATGGTGACATTCCTAGACTGGCATGATGACTATTGTTGTACTCAAACTCTACCAGAGGAAGATATTTTCTCAATGCAGCCCAAAATCTATCACACAACTTCTGAGCATGTCCCCTAGAACTTGAATCACTTTTTCAAACTATCTATCTAACTGAGGGTGAAAGGCAGTACTGAATCGTAAATTGGTTCCTTATGATTCTTATAGTTGCTTCACAAACATTTATGTAAATCTTTCCAACTATGAATTTTGGAATCCCATAGAGGCATACCATTTTAGAAATATAGAGCTCTACCAAATTTTCCAATGAGTAATTCGTGCGCACTGGCAAGAAATGGGCTGACTTAGTAAGTCGATCTATGATTACCCAGATTGAGTTCTTCTTCGAAGGATTGAGAGGAAGACCCGGAACAAAATCCATGGTGATCTTGTCCCACTTCCACTCAAGTATCTCTAAGGGATACAACTTACCTGAGGGAACTTGATGCCCTACTTTAGTCCGTTGGCAAGTCAAACAACTTGAGATGTATTGTGGTATTTCTTTGTTCATTCTAGGAAACTAATATAAACTTCTCAAATCACGATACATCTTAACACTTCTTGGATGAAGCAAGAAGGGTCCTTGATGAGCTTCTTTCAATAGTTCTTGCCTCAACCCATTTCCAGTAGGCACATACAATCTTCTCATAAATCAGAGTTCCCCATCTTTTCCTAAACTAAATTTTAACGCTTCACTAGACACAATACACTGCTTGTACACATCATATTTCTTATCCTTTAACTGTTACTTTCAAAATCTAGAAAAGGAAGATAGGTCTAATAGTCAATTCTACAAAGAGTAACCTATCATTTTCTAGACAAACATTTGCTCAAAGAGATGCCAAAGCTGCCATAGTTTTCCTACTTAGAGCATTTGCTACCATGATAGCCTTTCTAGGATGATATCCAATTGCTAGATCATAATCTTTCAAAATCTCCATCCAACGTCACTGGCACAGATTCAAATCCTTCTGCGTCATCAGATACTTGAAACTTTTATGGTCTAAAAACACACAACATTTCTCCCCATAAAGGTAGTGTATCTAGATCTTTAACGCCAACACTACCACTACAAGCTCTAAGTCATGATTTGGACTATTCTTTTTATTCAACTTGAGCTGGCGAGATGTATATGCCACAACCTTTCCACTTTACATAAGCACACATCCAAACCCATTTAGGGATGTATCAATGTACATAGTATACTCCACACCAGATTTTGGTTGGGCTAATGTCGGAGCCTTAGTTAAAACAACTTTAAATCTATTAAAACTCTTCTGACACACCTTTGTCCATTCAAAATTTTCCTTCTTCTTTAGCAAACATGTGAGAGGTGTTGCCAACATAGCGAATCCTTTTTATGAACATCATGTAGTAACTCGTCAAACCCAAGAAGCTACGTACCTTAGTGACGGTCTTTGGCAGATTCCAATCAAGTATGACTTTAACTTTATCAAGATCTACCTTAATACCTTCAGCAGAAATAACATGACCAAGAAAATGAACTTCTCTCAGCTAAAACTCGCAGTTGCTAAATTTGGAGTACAGATTGTCCTTGCACAAAGTTCTTAGCACAATCCTTTGGTGTTCCTTATAGTCAGCCACACTTTTAGAGTAGATTAAAATATCATCAATGAAGACTACTACAAACTAATCCAAGTAAGGTTGAAACACCCTATTCATCAAATCCATAATTATCGTTGGCACATTCGTTAATCCAAATGGCATCACCAAAAACTCGTAATGCCTATATCGTGAATGAAATGTAGTTTTCGAAACATCATCACCTCTGATTTTCACCTGATAATAGCCAAAACGTAGATCAATTTTGGAGAAGACTGTAGCTCTACTTAACTGATCAAACAAATCTTCAATTCAAGGCAGTGGATACTTGTTCTTCACAGTTACTTTGTTCAGTTGGTGGTAATCAATACATGGGCAGAGTGTCCCATCCTTCTTCTTTACAAACAATATTGACACACCCCAAGGTGAAACACTTGGTCGAGTAAATCCCTTATCCAAAAGATCATGTTGCTGTGTCTTTAATTCCTTCAGTTCCAAGTGCCATTCTCTAGGGGGCACAACTTATGGGTGTAATACTAGGCTCGAACTCAATCGAGAATTCTACATCTCTGTCTGGCAGTATACTTGGAAGTTCTTCCAGAAGCACATCAGAAAAACTCTTTTACAATCGAAACTTGGCTATTATCCATTCTTGACTCAGACGAATCCATAATATACGCCAAGTAGGCATCTGTACTCTTAACCATTAACTTTCTAGCAGATACTATAGATATTATTCTACTCGCCAAATTGATTTATACGCTAAGAAACAATACTTCTTTACCTTCTACAGTTAGCAAACATACACCTCTAGCTCTGTAATCAACTATTGCACTATGTCTCGTTAACCAATCTACTCCAAGAACAACATCGAATTCATGAAAGCTTAATAAAAACAAGTTTACCAAAAAGTTGTGCTCGCCAAAGAACAATGGATAGCTCTTAATCACCTTATTAACCATCATAGTTTGACCAAGGGGGTTGGTGACTAATACATTTGTCTTAGAATAAACAACATCAAGACACATACCTTCTGCAACTTTAGTGCAGATGTATGAATGGGTTGACCTCGAATACATTAATGTATGAATGTTGTTTCCAAGAAAATAAAATTTATTGTTATAACTTCTGGTAAGTCAACATCTTGTTTGGCTTTCATGACATGCTCTCTAGCGGACAGTCTAGAGTTGGGCTTGGTATAGCTCTTTTTCGGAACCCCCTAAATTGATCTTGATTTTACTGCCACTCCTGATCTTGCTTCTTGCTCAATACTTTGAGGCCCTCGCATAGACTGTTCTAAACTTACTTCAACCTTGGAAGGACAGTTTCTAAGTTGATGATCCAAATACCCACATAAAAAAAAAGCTCTTGTATGCTTCCAACATTTTCCTCTATGATTTCTTCCACAATGCTTGCAAACAGAATTCCTTATCATTCTAGATTGTACTCGCCATCAATGCAGCTTATCGACCACCTCCATCACATTTAAAACTCATTGGCTGCAAATCCCTCCTTAACGCCGAGAAGCTTCAATTTTTCTACTGCTTGAAATTCGACAAGGTTGGTAGAGTAGAAAATCTACGTTTCAATCTTTCCCTATCATGCGCTTTACTCTTTTCTTGAACTATCACCTCCATTTTATGGGCGTTAGCCGTCATAGTCACTAAACTTTGACATTCAGATGCTGCCACCAAAGCGCGAGTTTTATTCTTTATGCCCCGTTCGAACTTCGCACATAAGGCTTTCTCATTTTGAAACATATATTTTACATAGTGGTTGAGTCTAACAAACTCCCATTCGTATTTCATCACTGACATTCATCCTTGTTTGAGGTATAAAAATTGTTCAAACATCTGACTCATCATGCTAAAAAAGGCGTTGTGACAGGTATTTCCAACTGCACCTAGATCAGCAATAGGAGTCTGCCTTTGAGCCTAAGGTACATGACTCTCAATTTTTTCACCCATTGCTTCTCTCGAGCCATCATAAATATTCTTTAATAGCTTCAACAAAAATTAAATTAACTCAAATTAAAAAGGTTAAGCCAAAAATGTATCACACATAGTGAGACGTGACTTAGCCTTCGATTTTTCAAGAATCGGCTCAACCTTGGCTCTAATACCAAAACTTGTAACACCCACACTTGAACTGATTACATGATCCGAGTATAATGTTTCACAACTTAAAAACCAAATGAAATTGAAAAACATACTTGAATATTTTTAAAACTTTGTAATCTAAATGTATACCCCAAGTATGGTGTAAATCCCAGTACAATAATAACAAAACAATCAAATCAATTATATGCCAAGTAAAAAAGTTTCAGACAAACATATAATAGAAGGCTTATAAAAGTTGATACAGTTATATAAATTACCAGATGGGTTATTTCATATACAAAAGTTTCAAGTGCATCACTAGCAATTAAACATCACTCAAAACAGTTTGGCGTATATACCTAAAAGATGATCTAATAATCCATAGTTAATAAGATTTAACATAGATTTCAAGAGTTCATAAAATATCCCAGAAAATAATGTTATAGTGAAAGACATAAATTATTACAAAGTTGGTTACAATCAGTTCTACGCGCCACCCTTCCAAAAGGTCATGTATGATACAGAAATAGACAAGTGGGTCAGCATCAACAGTAACTCCAGCGTAGTCCATTTCTACAGAATCTCTTTCTTAAATCAACACGCCTAAGAAGGAAGAATTAATAGAGTAAGTTCAAATGAACTTAGTGAGTTCCATTTATAAAGGTAACACAAACAATATACATGGATACTACTAGTAGACGAGCATTAGTATTTGTAATGATACTCAACCTTTCGATGAGGTTTAGACATACTAAACATTATACGCTCAATGGCGTTTACAGTTTTTAGACGAAATCTATCTACCAACTTAACATGACTCATAGATGGACACTATCCATCTGTTTAACCATAAATTAATACAAAATGCATGTTTTACATATCACCTATACTCGTGCCAATCTCAGACCCATAATTCAGAATTAGAATCATATCAATCAATCGCATTCATATGCGTATACTCCACATCTTAACTCCTCATATCATTTTTTTAGCTGAACATGTTTTCTTGTGATTTGCCAGTCCAGTTTACAATATAGTTGCCCTATCGGAGGCTTTACAAACATATTTCCTTCTCTTTTATCATATATGACGTTTCACATATAGATGGTATTGGATTTGTGTAGTAATGAGGGTATTTTACACCGAAACATGAACTAACCATACTCACATTGACAATACTAGTTTAACACCACAAAACCAGACGCCACACATTACGTTGTTGAGAGGGAACACTTACCTTACACAATTTTTACAACAAGAGGATTTATAACACACAGAAGTAAGAAGGAATTCACCATAAAGTCTACTACAATAATCTACTAAGTAGGTCTCTTGCCCTTATTGGTTGGACTTTTGTTAGCTTCTTAAACTAAAAAAAAGAGACAAATCTATCAGTCAGATCATTAAAATACTAAAATTTAACATGTATGCATTAATTGGTAGCGTGCAACGCAAAATTAGGAATTTTTCTTTCTCACAAGCAATTTTAAAACCTATACATGCTTTACTATAAATACATAAATTCTTTCGATAATAATCTAAGGGCTTACTTGAAATTACTTATAAACTGGTACTAACAATGGCGCCAGCTAGAAACTGGAAACTCCTCGTTAACGATTTCAACTTAGAAATTTCTAAAGATTTTGTGTAGAGCGCAAGTAAGAAGAAGCAGCAGAAGCAAAAACGTAAAAACATGCTAGCTAGATATCTTTATATAACAAAGAAATCTAGGACAAAACTTAATGAAAGTTAGAGGATCCCACGATCATTCTAGAAGTTCAAGAAGAAAATAATTAAAAATTATCTATAGTAACCTAGTTCAGTTTTAACTAAGTCTAAACTAAACTCCAACTTTATGAATAGAGTCATTGTAATATATATTAAACACGAAAACAAATCTATTGAGCTGCGAACTAACGAGCTTGCCCAAAATATTTGGGGTTAGCAGAGAGCTTAATAGAAGAGTTTGCCAATCCCTAGAGTTCGTCAAATCCTAGAGTTCACCAAATACACCATACAGTCAAACACAAATACTTCACTAACTTACTCATTTTCTACCCTTGACTTAACCGAGTTACACGCAAACAAAAACTTGATATAGTCTTCATCAAGTGGGTTGTTACAATTCAGCATGTGTTGAATACCAGATTGGTAAAGCACTTGAGAATGAGACCTGAACTTAGCACCCCAATCACTTTGAAACATCTTTACTTTGGAATTAAATCGAACTTGCACAAATTTTTGGAACTGTAAAAACTTTTTAACAGCTTCCAATTTATTCTTTAGTAAGTATATCCAAGTGTATCTACTATATGCATTAATAAAGGTAACATAGTACAATAAACCTTCTAAGGACACATGTGCAGGACCCCATAAATCTAACACTGTCACACCCTAAATATGGCGAATTTGAGAAGAAGGCATGTAGTTGTGAAGTTATCTATTTGGCGTAGTGTAGTATGCCAATTTACAATCTTGTGGCAGATAAGATTTTGGCGTAAAGTATCTGCCGTTGAAGTAATTAAAGATTTTATCTCAAGGTATTGTACTATTTAAGAAAAGAGTATGAAAAGTGAAGAGTAAGCCTAATGAGAATTATTGCCAAATGTATAGTACGCCTAGTTTGCTGAAGCATTGTGCTAATTGGGTTTTGTAATGTGATCTAGTTAGGAGCCAACTGAATTCTTGCAACTAAGCTTTTAATTCTTTTAACTCTATCGGAGCCATTTTGTACGGAGCTATCGATATTGGCGTTGTTCCCAGTACTAATTCAATACCAAACTCAACCTCTCTAATAGGTGGCAAACCTGGTAACTCTTCAGGAAATACATTTGGATACTCGCACACGACTGATACTAATTCAATCTTTATTTCTGTCACTTTCGTATCAAGTACATAAGCAAGAGAAGCTTCACACCCCTTTCTCACAAATCTCTTAACTAACATAGATAAGATTACAACTGGTAAACTATTCAGATCATCGGATTTAATTCTAATAGTCTCATTATTCTAACATTTCAGTTCAATTGTCTTTCGTCTACAATTCACTATAGCATCATGTATCGTTAGCCAATCCATATTTGCCTAACAACATCAGATTTAATTCATCAAATGGCAACAACATTAGATTAGCCGGAAAACAGAAATCCCGATTCATTAACGGACAATTCTTGCAGACTTTTTCAACCAAAACACATTTGCCTAAGGGGTTCGATACTTTAATTACAAATTCAGTAGACTCTACAGGCAAAGTCTTACTAGATGCTAAATTCATACATATATAAGAATGAGTTGATCCTGGATCTATCAGTTCAATCACATTAGTATCATAGAGAGTGAAAATACTGGTGATAACATCTGGAGATGATGCCTCCTCTCATGCACGAATAGCATAAGCTCGTACAGGTATTCGTGCCTCAGATCTCACAGTAGAATCTCTCATCACACCTCTACCACTGGATACATTTCCCATATTTCTTTGCGGTCTCCCTCTCATTGTCTTATTGTTAGATCTTACATGCTAAGATTTATCTTTCTCATTTAGCTCAGAACAATCTATAATAAAATGGTCTCGCGAACCACAACTGTAACAAGCTCCACTATTATTTTTCATCCAACAATCTCCAAAATGTCGTCTTCCACATTGGTGACATTTGGGTTTAACATCTTTCATGTTACCAACACTCGATACTGATGTAGCTTGAGTTTTAGGGCTGGTATATTGCTTTCCACGATCTCTATTAGAATATCACACTGAAGCTATCGATCAGTTAAAATAGTCTCTGGATTTCTTCGACAAGAGCTGATAAGGTTTACTCATCGATCTCTTCCTTGTATCTCTAGCCTCTGATTCAGCTTTCTTCTTTTCTCGACTAAATTCTTCAACTTTTCAAGCCCGTTCAACTGACACAATAAATTCTTTTAAATCTAAAATCCCGATCAGAAGCTTAATATCCTCGTTCAGCCAATCAATAAACCACTTACACATTATTTCTTTAGTAGACACATACTCACGAGCGTACTTGCAACCGTAAAAATTCCCTTTCGTACTCAGTTACAGTCATGCAGCCTTGTTTCAACTCTAAAAACTCTTTATGCTTTTGATTAAAGAATCGCTAACTTTAAACATTCAGCTAGTGTGCAAGAAAGTCTATCAAATGCTCGAATGGTATTTTCAAGCCACAACTAGGCTCTCTCAGGGTCATCATCAATATTAGCTCTGAACTCTTCAGCTCCTGTTTGCGAATCTTGTCAACAGGAGGATTATTCAATCTTAAAAGCTCAACTCCTTGAGGAGCTACGGGTACGGGTTGGGGATTAGGAGGAGATAGAGGTTCTTGAGCAACCGGGTTTGTTCGAATATATTGAGCGAGCCATTCGTTCATTATTTGGAAGAAGGCTTCTTTAGCCTCTCTTCCTTGGCTACCCGTCACAGGTCTAGAATTAGATGGCACTGTTCCTTACGCGGGAGCAGGCGCATTACTCTCAACCTCATTGACTATAGCTCGATTGGGATCCATTACTATATAAAAACACAATTTAAAATGTCAGGAGTCATCACACTATCTCAGTTTATATATATGGCATGTATAGCTAGATTCATATACGCTACGTTAGTCCTAGAATCGACTAAATTGTAGCTCTGATACCAATAAAATGTAACACCCCTAACTTGTATCTGTCATCGGAGTAGGGTTACGAGGTATTACCAATCAATTTACAATATATAACATACATTTATCAAACATAAAGCATTAATTCTCATAAATCATTCAACATAATCACATTGTCCTTTGTAAGGTCTTATGAGGCCTTAAACATGCTTCAGAAGTGGTTCGGGACTAAATCAATAACATATGAAAATTTTGGAAACTTAGAAGAATTTTCAACCTTACAAGGGTCACACGCCCGTGTGAACAGGCCGTGTGCCCCACACGGCTCCAGACACGCTCGTGTCTCAGGCTGTGTAGAAATAGGGCATACATACTGACTTGGGTCACACGCCCATGTGTTTAGCCTGTGTGCCATTCGAAGTGGCCACACATGCCCGTGTGTCAGACCATGTGCTAGGCCGTGCCAAAATTATAGGGTATACTGACTTATACAACACGGCCAAGTCACAAGCCTGTGTGCTAGACTGTGTGCCAATTAGGGAGTATACTGACTTGTACCACATGGTTAGTCACACGCCCGTGTGTTAGACTGTGTGGAGCATACTGAATTCAATTCAATTTCATCACCAGGGGACACACGACCGTGTAACATGACCGTGTGTCACACACGGCTAAGACACACGCCCGTGTCTCTCGTGTCTCTACCGGTGTGGACAAAAATAAGCCATTTGCAAGGCCAATTTTCCACCCTTATTCTTGCTCACCTAAACAACCAAAATGGTTTCCATTTCATCATACAATTAGGTAGCCAAAATCATCAACCAAATGCACAATTCATGCCATTATAATTTCATCTATTCCAAATTTCAAATCACTACCATTTACTTAACCAAATACATGTCAAAACAATATCAGTCTATATAGTTCATTTATCATAATTCACACTCACATAACTTCCTTATAAATAACCACACAACATCTAAAATCATACCTCATCAAGGCGTTTCTCAAGCATTTTATACTCCACAAATCAATTAACCATTTGAACAACTATAAAACTATAACTACATTCATACCAAACATAACAAAATAAGTCATCACTCATGGCTATATATATAAACCAAAACATATACAATTTACAAGCCAAATCTCATGGCTATAATCACAACCAAAATACCACAACTAGCCTATACATGCTATATGCCAAAAATGTATAATCCAAAAGTACCAACTTAGATGTTTGATAGTGTGATAATGTTCCCGACGACTCTTGAATCTGAGCTAGCTTTAATTCACTCTAAAACATAGAAAAATAACACAAAGTAAGCTTCATAGCTTAGTAAGCTCGTATGATATAAACTTGACTACTCACAAATACAACATTCATCAATCTAAACATATTACAATGTCTTTTGTGATTACTAACAAACCTTTCAACTACTTATTCATAAGCTTATATACAAACTTTGTAACTTCTTTGAGTTTAAACTCATAACATACATGTACATACCTGTACCAACCCATAACAAGTTCATACATACATGAAATGTCGTTGAATGCTCAATGTCTCATACACTAAGTGTCATACTCGATATCTCGCACACTAAGTGACATACATAGCTTAAAATATCTCAAATTGCACACTAAGTGCCATATATAGTTGAAGCTATGTCGAATCGCACACTAAGTGCCATATGTAGTCGAAGTTATGTTGTATTGCACACTGAGTGCCACATATAACCGATTTGTCGTCGAACATATCTGCAGTCTCGTATATACAATTTATGCAATATCAAAGCACTAAAGCATAATTATTACAATGCGTATTACATACGAACTTACCTCGGATGTGAAAATAGAGAATCGAGTCGATTAGTTGATAACTTTTGTTTTTCCCCGATCCTAAGCTGAATTTTATTTTTCTTGATCTTAATCAAGCTAAGAGTTGGCCGAATATCTCAAGCCCTAAAATGGATTTCTTCTTCCTTTTATTTTCGGTTGGAAAGATGATAATATGAACAAAATTTCCTTTTGTTTTATTAATATTAACATTGTTTATCAAATACCAAAGTTAACCTTAATTAAAAACCACCAAATTTCATGATATTATGCCCATTATTGTCCACTCAATTTAATTATGGTCTAATTACAACATAAGGACCTCTACTTTAATAATCCATAGCTATTTATTACTTTTAACTAATAGAACTCGAGTTTTATGCTTTACGCGATTTGATCCTTTTTCTCGAATTAAGCATTCAAACAGCAAAATTTCTTTACGAAACTTTCACGTAAATAATCTGTCATGTTGTAAACCTTATTAAAATAATAAAATAAATATTTTGACCTTGGATTTTTGGTCCCGAAATAACTGCTTTGATTTGACGAAAAACGGGTTGTTACAAACTCAGTACGGGAATCTGCCAAATGTAAGATCAGTTAGTAAGTATCTGCTAAGGAATAGTTTCTGTGAACAACCATTCTGGGGAAAAATGTTAAAAAATGTTTGTTTGAAAAGGAAATCCGTTGAAAGTGGGCTCTGTATAGATATTCTTTTTAAGAAGTACCTTCGTTGTTCTAAGAGAAAATATTATATATATCGTCTTGTAAGATTTGGAGTTAGCCAAGGTGTCAAGTGAGAGTTGATACATTAAGTATGGTAGTTGGCGTATAAGTATATATTTGATATTATGAATGTATCCACCAAAGACAGAATGGTAATCAAAAATCTTGCACATGAAGAATTCAACTAGAAATGCTCTAAGGTATTATGTATTAAAAGTCACTAGGTTAGCATGAACTTACAAATGTTGTTTACATTTCAAGTTATATTGTGAGAGTGAGTACGCCATGAGGGACCTAGCTTGGAATGCGCCAAGAATACGATGAGTTTGGGTTATTATGCATACAGAGGACATCTTAGGAGTATGGCATATAGTATACCACCCCTTAAAGAGTCTATCTTTTAACAAAATTTGTGTTGTAGTGTCTCATATTATTTTTAAGAGTATGTTATATTCTTGGATGTTTTATTTTATTTATTTTTTCAAAGAATATTTAGCAAAATAAAAAGATATATGTTGAAAAGGATTATGTGAAGATCGCTTAAAATTTATGCTAAGTGTTTATATGTCATGACATCCAACAACCAGACTCGGTGATCCGGGTTGGGTAGAGGGTGTTACAGACACAACCAACTCAAAAGGAAAAGAATACACAATTGTAAAAACAGTAAAGGGAAGCTTGTGAGATTTTCCTAGCTAACAAGTAGGACAAACAATAGGAAGCTTAGATGCTTGAAAAGGAACATTACAACTTTGAAGCACTTGATGAAGAAATTTGCTACAAGGATGATCCAACCAATTATGCCACAAATAAGAAACAATATTCGATGCTAACTGAGCATGATTCATTGAATGAGCATAGTTGGAAACTCTAGTGGAAGAAGTTGCACCAAGGCCTAGGTGTGGTGAAGAAGTGAACCCGTATAACCCTTTATGAATGTGGCCGACTAGAAAAACAACCCATTTTTGTAAGTCCGTCACAAAATAATGAAAGGGGTGAAATTCAAAAAACACGCAGTTATCTTTGGCAAAATGAGTAATAGAGAGTAATTTTTTTACAAATATAGGGAACATGAAGCACATTCTTGAGATGCAAAAGTCTATTACTAGAAATGACAGAGGAGGAAACTACATGAGCAACTGGTACACATGTACCATTTCCTATAACGAACTACCTAGTACATGTGTATTAAACAACTCCATTAAGAGTGGAAAGATCATTGGTCACATGATCAGTGGCCCCTAAGTATGGATACCAAACTTGATCACCTGTACTAGTAGAAACCAAATTACATTCTGATTGATGAGGGGTTGTTTGAGGATGATTGCCTAGTTGAAACTTGACATTAACTGAGGGAGACTACCAATGCTGGTGAAGATCAGTCATTTGATTAGAAGAATAAGTCATGTGTCCTTGCATCTAGTGACCACTACAATGACTGGAATTCTGATTATTGAACTAATGGTAATTGACCTGCATCTGTCCTCCTTGATCTAAATAAGACATATTGATAAAATTCTTATCAATTTTGTAGTAGCATCATTAAGCAACAAGGCCAATCCTACCACATAGTTGACATTAAGTCGACCATGAGAAAATCGATCTCTTATACTCCTACTTCGATAGTAGTTTCTTTCACCTTGATTCTGATTCTTGTACCTTTGGTTGTAGATCCTATTAGAACCATTATGTGACTCAGTGCTCTTGAATTGGTCTTTTTTACCAGACTTCTACTGAACTACATTAGCTTGTAATGGTATAGAGGCTACAAACTCAAGTTGCCTCGGCTCACAATTTGTAAGCATTTCAACAAGATGCTCAAGACAAACAGAAGTGGCTGAAGCCACTACTCTAACAAATTCAAATACAATAGGAAGTTCCACAAGAATAATATTGAGTTGTTTTTGATCAATCACAAGACTCCTTGCTGCAAACAAGACATCACACATACTTTTTATTTTGTGCAAATACTCTTTTATGAACAATTGGCCTTTTTTTCCAAGAGTAGAGTATATGCTTTAGACTCGAGATTTTAACACTGGATCAAGTAGCATATCGATTCTTAGTAATAGACCAGACTTCAAAACTAGTGTTGGCACTAGTAGGATAAACTAGAAGATCACTACATACCATAGGCAATAACTAAGATGCTAGTAGTTTATCCTGTTGTTTATGCAATGGGAATCCTGAATTATCTAATAACCTTCCATCTCCACTAGCTAGGAATTGAGAAATATTGGTAGATCCTAGAATATAATCTTGAACACGATAACCTTCAAGAATGAACATAATCTGATGCTTCCAAAGAATAAAATTGTTCTCATTAAGCTTGGCAGTGTTATGTTTGGGAAATTGTTGTATCTTTTTTACAACTCCAGTTCTAACAGTCCCTAGTTCAGCTCTATTTGAGGATGGTTGATGCTGAAGCCCTTCATTTTCAAAGGTCACTTCTAGAGCCATGAAAACAACTCTTGATCACATAGAATCCTTCTTGAACCCAGAATAAAAAAACACATCACACAGCCAAAAAAGCACTAGCTCAAATACCATGTTTAGATATGCAAACAAACATCAAAAAGAGGAAAATAAGTATATTTTTTTTATAGCTTTAGCTCCAATAATCCCAATAGGACCGAGCTATGTATTTATACAATGAATAAGTTAATGAATCGGTTAAGAAATCAACTAACAACAACCTAAAAAAATCTTGACTAATTACTAATTGAAAGAATAACATAATACAATTGACTTAACTAACTTTAACTACTAACAACTAACTACTAACTAAACTTCCAGTGTTGAACTTTGAAACACTTTAAGCAGCAATACCGCACTACCTTCAAACCTCAATAGGAGGTGGTTAAGTAAAGGAATTTTTACTATCTCTAATGCTCATAAAATGTTGGTAAAGGAATATTGGGATCAAAAAGAAGATTTATGGTTCGAGGTCTAATAGTAAAAACGGTAGCAATGTGTTCACAATTCTTGTGGGTAGTTGTGAAAGGTAGGTTCTTCACAAATGTTGAAAGGCATTACAAGGGTATGACTTAAAATGACTTCTGTTAGATTTGCAGTAGTAGTGCTAAGACAATATGGCATGTAGTTTGAGATTTTTCTTTAGCTTGACAGGATGGAATATCATTGTCCTCAGTTCTGTAAAAAGCATGATTTATTTTACTTTGCTAAGGGAACTACTGTCTGTAAATCTAAATAATAATATTAGTCTTAAATGTGTCAACTATGATCGGAATACCATGTTTGGTCATATACACTAACAATATGTTTAATTATCTTTTGAAACGAGTTCAAATTGGTGGAGAGCATATTTACAAATTGTGAATCATGAGTGTGATGTGTAAGGACTACTGTTGATGTCACTAGTATACAACATCGATAGCTATGGAATTGAATGGAAGATGCCTACAATGGGGTGGATTGAAGTTAACAAATAGGGTGGATTGAAGTTAATATTGATGATTATGTGGATCAGTTTAATGGCCTTACCTATGCTATTGGTCTGGAACATGATGACAGAGGGAGGTGGATTGATGGGTTTCATTGGTTCATGCTCAATCCTAGAAGTTGAATTATGAGGTGTATTTGATTGGTTAATAATTGCTTGGCTATTAGGATATAAAAAAAGGTTTTTATGGAATGTGACAATAAAGTGATTATGATGATTTTTAATGACTTACGAACTGAAGGAATGGAAATGAGCTAAGTTAGAAGCATCCGAGTGATTATGATGATTTTTAATGCTTTCGAGAGGCAAATCTTGTTGTTGACCACTTGGTGAAGTTGTGATTCCATTTGTAAATTGGTTTTTTATTTATTAGCTCACTACTAGCATCTTTGAAAAGATTGCTAAACCAAAATGTTGCTAGACGTAGCATTGAAAGGTGAATCTTAATTTAGTTTGGGGCTACTTTTGCTACAACTTTCTATAGTTCATTTTAAAAATAAAATTTAATTAAAATATAAATTAATAATAATTAAAAAGCATAAAAAATAAATATATTAAGAAAAATAAAAAAATATATTTATTAGAAAAACCAATGAAAATGAACTAAAATATAAAACTCCATAAATGTCCAATTTATTTTATAAAAATACAAAATATTAGAAAAATAGATTTTATCCATTTATAATTTTTTTTCCTTTCATATAATTACTAAAATATTCACAACCTCAAATTAACTTTAAATTGAAAAATGTTACTTACTTAAATGTATTTAAACTCATGATTTAATATTACTTTAGCAATAATAATTGAATTAATATTTAATTGATAATTTTTTATTTTTATTAATTGAAGTAAATTATTTAATTTTTGTTTTACTTAAATAATTAAATTGTTTGACTAACCAATTTTAAATTTAGAGTGAAATTAAATGAGTAGTGAAATATGGTACGGTACGTTTAATTTAATTTTTATCTTATATGACAATATTATTATAATATTTAATTTCACTACCATTATTATTTTTACTTTAACTATAAGTAAACGTATCGCTCATTTAAACTTATCCTCAACAAATTCAATTGTTGGTCGGAATTTTACAACGATGGTATAGCCAAGAGTGAAGGTAGGTTTGGTAATTAGCGTGGAAATTGGAGGGCATTTAATGAAGAGGAAAGGACAAGGGGGTTCTGGAGCTAAAACAGATGTAAACGTGTCAAATGAGGAATGGAATGACGTAAGCCGACTTGTAATTTGCCTACTAGGCTATTGCCTGTCCTATGGACGGAAATAAGGATCTTTTACTTGGAAGCTTTCAAATAAAGTTTATTAATTGCCAAATAAGAATCCTTTACGTACTAGAAATTCGCATATCAACATGGAAACTACCTGTTTACATCATAAGTATAAGTTTAAAAATAAAATAGTATGATTTGAAACTAATAATAATATATATAAAACATGTATTTTAATTATTGTAACTAAAATTTAGTTTAAATTGTTACAGAAAAACGAAAATTTCATAAAAAAAAATAAGTATCACAATAGAAAAAAAAATTATTATCATTTTTGTATCATAACACATCAAAATGTTATCATGTTAGTAAAAAAAATTCAATATAAAATTAATTATAAAATATTTAATATTTAATATTTAGTAGACTAATAATATAAACTCAATCAATGACATTATCAATATACTAATAATATGGGTCAAAACTTTTGTGTAATAATATTAAAATGTACAAAAATAATCAAGATAAAGTTTTGATTATAGCAATAAAGTTGAAGTTTTATGCATGTTGATGGCATAAATTTAAATCTCATCATTTGGAATTTTTTTGTTGTTTTTATTCAAAATATAAAAATAAAAAAGTACATTTATAAGATTATAACTTATTTTAATTGTGTAAGGATAGTTTAATAATTTTCCCAACCGTGTTGGTGTTTGGTTAGCTTAAGACACTTATTTAGTTGGGAGTTTATATAATAGTAGTATAGATATACAAACAATGCAGGTGAAACAATTTGTGTAATAAAAATAAAATGTATAAAATATCAAAATAAAGCTCTTTTTTTTTTAAATGGTAAAGAAAAGATTTTATAGAAATTGATAATATAGGTTTCAATATTAACATTTGCAACTTCTTTATTGTTTTTTAAATAAGGAAAAGACAAAAGTACCATCGTAATAATATAATTTTTTTAGAAAATGTAAGGTTATTTTAATAATTCCCTTGATCATAACACTAACTAGTCACACACTTAAATAATTGTATAAATAAATATATAATATATGAGGATTAAAATTTTATTCAGTTAGTCGATCATACTTTGATAGTTTTGGTAAAGATTGAGGTGATGATAGACTTGTTTATAAGCTATAATAGTCGTCCATGTCTAAAGGTTCAAACAAAATATGGAACGGTTTGGACAAAATTATTAAGGTTGAAAAATAGGTTGTCGAAAAAAATTAGGCTCATTTAAAATATAAAGTTAGACTTGGGCTTCAACATTTAAAGCTCGAGTTCAACCTGATTCATTTTATACTTTTGTAATATATTTTTATTTTATTTTGATATACTCTTCAATTTATATCACATAAAATTAAATACATGATTATACAAAACTATGTAAATAGTAAAAGAATGTTAAGTATCTAAACTTAAAATTTTAGTAAAAGAAAAGTCATCTCAAATATTAAATTAAAAACAATATATACTTTTAAAAGAATTATTGTAGGTCAACCTAAAACAAGCTTGAGTTAGTTATTTACAAGTATGATGGACTTGTACAAAATTTTAGGCTAATATTTCAAATTGGGTCGAACTTAAGCAACATAAAGTGTACTAATATCATATATAGGCCAAGTTTGAACCCGACTTGGCCTAACCCATTATCAGCTCTGTCACACCCAGATTTTTTAAGGACTTGAATTTAGGAGAGCTTTGGGACTTAATTGAGCTAAGTAGAGAGTAGGTGGACTCTACTAGGAATTTTGGAAAATTTTGTGATTGATAAATAAATAGTTAAGTTTCATTTCTGGTTTGTTTAGGATGGAACTGTCTGGTTCCAAAGTGGGAGACATAATAATTACTGGTGATTGGCTAAAAGAGATTGAGAGACCATGTATAGGAGTTATATATATGGGTGAGAATGGACACTCTTTCAAAAAGGAATTCTTCTCAATTCCATCTACAAAATTTTGCCTTTCACTTGGATTGTCTTCTTCGGTTGTTCCGAAGAAGAGGAGAACTTAGGAGGGATCTGCATGGAACAATAGCAGTGAGATTTAAGGTCTGGAAGTAGTGAAATTGAGAAACGAGTAAGCTTTTCTTATCTTTTTATACTTGAGGATCAGAGGAAGAGTGAGAGTAAGGATCTTTTATTAAGTTTCTGTAAAGTGGATTTTGGATTTAAGGTTTATATGGCTTCGGTTTAACCGATATATGGTTGTCGTTCTTAGCTGTCAAGACGATGGAAGCTCTAGCATTGGGACAAGCTAAGCTAACAAGAAGGAAGGATTTAAGGAGAGTTTCTGCACTTTATCTTGGGTGGTTGATGAGATTGAGCTGTTGAATGATTTGTGTTGTGACTATCCTAGGTTGTTTGAATATGTTGTTGTGTGTAAAAAAATGGTGATTGAGCATGTTGTGAATGCATAAGTTTGTACAAATGTGTGAATATTTATAAGAATAACCATTGAATGTTAAACGAATATTACATGATGTTAAATATGTGGCGTACTTTGTGTTATGTATTGTAACATCCTAACTTAGGGGCCTAGTCGGAACAGTGGTTTCGAGACCACAAATCTGAAGTTGAAATAATTATTTTATAATTATGTTGAGGTCTAGGACGTGAATGCATGCTTGTGTGAAAATTTCATGAAGAAATTCTATGCCTAAGATGCTCAATATATTTTTAGGGACTAAATTGAATAAGTTGCAAAACTTGAGTTCTAGAAGCTTTTAACATGGAATTGAGTTGGATTATTAATTAAAGGCCCTTAAATAGTAATTTAACCAAGTTTTAAAATTTTAGACAAAAATGGGCATGCATGGATAAAAATTCAAAGTTTAGTAAAAAGGGTATCTTGGTCATTTGGTTAATTAAAGAATAAAAAGGGAAAATAAAGTAAAAATCTTATCCATCTTCTCCATCAAGTGCCGAAAATTTGAGAGGCCATAGCTAGGGTTTTTCTTCAACTTTCAAGCTTGATCGTAAGAATGTTCTAGCCTCGTTTTTAATGTTATTTATGTTTTTGAGGTCCTTAAAGCATAATTTAGCTATTTCTACCATCATTTTGAGCTAGGGTTCATGTTTAAAAACTTATCCATGTGTGACATCATGTATGTTGGTGTTTAATGGAGGAATATGAAAGTTTGATCTATGATAAACATCTTTTGCTAAGTGGTTTTTCATGAAAACACCTAAAAATGACTTGTTTGTAAAAACGTGTAAAATGAGTAGTAAATATGTGAAATAAAAGAAAATTTGGGCTGCTATGAGCTAGTATATGATTTGTCTAGGTTTGGGTAACCAAGAAAAATGCATGCATTTCATTTTACGAGCCTAGGGACCAAAATGTAAAAATGTGCAAAGTTAGGGGTAAAAAGATAATTTTTCCATAGAATGAATTTTGGGCTGAAATTGATGAATGTGATACATTAATAATTTAAATTTCTTATATAGACTCAGAAAGACCAATCCCGGAAGTAAACCGTGGAAAATAAAAGGTTTTGGAATAGTCGAAATTCAAAACTGAAACATCATCCAGGTAAGTTCGTGTAACTTTTGAATATGTAAATATGTTGATTATAATTGTTGTGTGGAATTGAATGTGTAATGTAAGAATATTGAATTATGTGAAATTATTCATAAGTTAAGAATTGATTGAAAAGGGATTGTAATCCGTTTGAATTTTTGAATTCCGATGGTTAGGTTATTTCTTATACGAAATAGAATCTTACATGTGTTGCAGAAAGGATTTAGCCTGGATGGGTAACCCTGAAATGAGCCTATCAAATATATATTTCAATTAGGATTTAGCCTGGGCTGGTAATCCTAGTTAATTGGATTTAGCCTGGACTGGTAATCCAGATTTGACTCTATAGGGAATTCTTTGTCATATAAAGGATTTAGCCTAGACTGGTAATTCGACAAAGCCCTTAGACTATATGGTACAGCTAGAATTGAACCTGGATTGGTAATTCTGCTGTAGGATATGTAGCTCGAGAGTGTACCAAGAAGGTACAACTGGATATAAATTGACGGATGAAATATCCATCAGAATTCAGTAATTCAATGGATAATATATATATAAGACATGAGAAACATGAAATAGAATGTGTATATGATATGATGAGCTCATCTATGCATTTTATAATATTTGAGACTAACTTATTGATTGAGTGCATGTGTTTAGGGAAAATTATCTAAAATTGATGGATAGTATGGCTTATTGAGATTAGGTGTTTAAAATGACCGATAAGTTTACTTTCCGTTATACAAACTTACTAAGCATGTAATGCTTACCTCGATTTACTTTTCCCTATCTTATAGTGCTTGCAAGCTCGTGAAGGTTGGAGGAAGGTTGGAGGACGGTTGGAGCTTTGATCACACTATCAACAAATTTTGTTTTGGGTATAAAAGAAATATTCATTTTGATATAATGGCATGTCTAGGATAACTTATCTTTTGTCATATGTGTCATTTAATTTGGCCAAGTGTGATGGCTTTTGATGATTGATAATTCATTTTGTATATAGCCATGTAGTATGACTAATATGTGACTATTGGGTTGTAACTCTAATTAATTATGCATGTATGAATTGAGTTACACTCATGTTATGCATGATGGTTACTTGTGTTGACTAGAGTGATGAATGTCATTCATGTTTAGAGAAAGAATTATAATCAATAGGTATGGCCACAATCTTGATACAATGGTATAAATGAGAAGTAGGTTATTGCTAAAGATTTGTTATGGAATTTGTGTGGAATGACTTAAGTCACTTACTAAACTGAATATGTGCTAAGTAAACTTTATATGGTCATATATTAACCACATTTTGAGTGAAAATCAAGCCATGTTGTAAGCCTTTGAAACTATGATTGATCATGTTTAAAGGAGGGTGGCAATTGGCTTAGAAAATAGCCACAAATTTGTCCACACGGGTAGACACATAGGCATGTGTCCAGGCTATGTGTGACACACGGTCTGCCCCATCAATGTGTTTTTCGGCTGTGTGTCCCCTAAAACCTAGTTTTACAAGTCAGAATGCCCAGTAGTAAACACACGGCTAAGACATGAGCATGTTCTTAGCCGTGTGAGAGACACGGCCTACCCATATGGGCGTGTACTCTGGCCGTGTAAAGTCTGCACCATTTTATGAAAAATAATTTAAGTTTTAATTAACCACATGGTCTGGCTACACAGACGTGTGATACGACCGTGTGACCTTGTTTTGGTGCTGGCGTCATAAACAGAGAGTTACACGGCCTGAGGACACGGGCGTGTCCCCTTCATCATACGGACGTGTGACATTATTTTGATGAAAAATTTCCTAACTTTTCCAAAGATTCCAACTTAGTCCCGAACCATCCCAATGCGTGTTTTGGGCCACGTGAGCCCATATAAAGGACAATATGTATCTGTATAAATAGTTTTAAATTGGATGAAATTTATGGCCCATTTTTACGTGAGTATTAATGTAAATGTCTGGTAATGCCTCATGCCCTGTCCCGACCTCAGATACGGGTAAGGGGTGTTACATGTATCAAGTACCTTGATTACATAAAATGTATGAGTATTTTGTATGCAGAGCATGGATCTATTTACCTTGAGGGGGTAGATGAAGATAGGATTAATTGGTGTATTAGAGGAATGGGTAGATTGAAATGAGGATCCAAGGGAGTTCGAGTAACAATGTAGAATGGTATCGACTAGCTCCCTAGAACAACACCATGACGACAGTCTATCGACTCTATGGAGCGACATCACGATGACTGTTATTTACTGACTTGTTAGAGCGACACCGTGATGATGATCTATTGACTTTATAGAGTGACTACGCGATGGTGGTTTATAGGTCCTACGGGGCGACACCTCGAAAAAGGTTTGATGTGTAATATCATAGCTAGGTTATGGCAACATATGGAGTCCGCTAAGATAGACAACATAGGTTTATATTTTGTAAGACCATAGTTAGGCTATGGCACCATATGGAGTCCGCCAAGACAATAAACATGGGTTAAAGGTGTAACATTATAGCTAGGCTATGGCAACAAATAAAGTCTACTAGAATGGAAAACTGGGAAACTAACTAGGCATGAAAAAAAATCACTATATGACTCGCACACAAGTAGCGCAATTGGATGAACGCGACACGTTTGAGAATGTGTGTAAACGAGATAGTAAGAGAATACACCAAAATAAGAAGAAGATAATAGCTAATAGAAGTGTCCGAAAAAATGGGTAATGTCACATCCCAAAAATAGGGTTGGAAGAATAAAGGGTTGTTGGTTAGGTCAGTGGGTTGATTAGACTTTTAAGTTTATCTTTGCGTCTTAGGGACAGAATGAGCCTATTGGTTCAGTGGTAAGGTGTTAGCTTACCCTTTGATATTGTGTTCGAACCTCTGCGTGAGCAAAGTAGAATAATTTTTGCTAATTCCTATTACTGTTGGTTAGTAGAAATTTGATTGGTTCGAATTTTGGTTTTATAGTATTTTGTGTTATTTTATTTTTAATTTTTGAAAATTATAATCCCTAAAATTCCTTTTAGAACCATTCCCCTCTCTCCCACTTTTATTTTTGTTTGTCTCCCTTTTTTCCTTAGTTTTCTTTATTTTCTATTATTATTGGTGCACCCTAAAATCCCAACAATTTTGTATTATTTTTTCTTTGTGTTCTCACCATGGTCACTTGACGCTTCTTAAGATCTTCGTCGGTTCTTTCGCTTCTTCACTTAATTAGGATCTGAAGTAGGAAAAGTGTAAGTATTGTTGTTGAGTTTTTATCCGTCTGCTTCAATTCTTTTTATTCAGTTATGATCGATTGTTTCTCAAAGAGTGTGGTGTATTTGTGTAATCGAGTTTCAGATCAATTTTGTGGAGGTGCTTTGGTCAATTCTTAGTACTTTGGAAGCGCATTTTAGCTTTGCTTCTTGAACACTTGTAATCAGTAGGTGTATTTGGTGTTAATTCCGTGTTTTGCAGCAAGTTTGGGTGTGGTTTTTAGATTATATGGGTGTGTGTCGCACACCGACGGTTCACACGGTCATGTGTCGCTTAAGAAATTAGGTTGATTTTCTAGTCACACGGCCTAGGGTGAGTCATAAAGACTAACACATAGCTGTGTGACCTCTATTGGGAATTTTTTCAATTGCAAACGGTTTGGGAAGTTTTCATACGACCTGAGAGACAGTCGTGTCTCCCCTACTCTTTAATTTTGAAATTTGTCACACGGGCATAGAGAGTTACACAGTTTGCCCACATGACTGTGTACCTCAGCCACACGGCCGTGTACCCCTGTCACATAGTCTGAACCCCCCACACGGTTGTGTGGTCCTATTTTTATAGTTTTTTTTCACTTTTTCGCAAGTTGATTCGTTTTAGTCCCTGAGTGATCCCTTGTATGTTTAAGCCTCTGTAGGAGTGATTGGGACACAATTACTAATTGTTTGAATGACTGTGAAGAGCGTATTACTATTGTACATTTATATATAAATACATGTGTTTTAATTTTGTTATATAAGATTGTCTGGATGCGTGTATGTTATTGATTCAGCTAATTTTTTTTTAATTATGAGTATGTTGTGTAGGATATTGAAAGCTGAATATGAGCATGTTTGATTCGGTATATTTGTATGTATAAAGTGAATTACATATGCATTGTGGTTAGGATTTGGTTATGAAGAGAAGGAAGTTCGATTTGACAGTTTAACTGCATTGATTTAATTTAGTGGTAATTTCGTAAAAATGTTGGCAGCTTGACTGCATAACATTCAAGTGGCGAACAATCACTTCATGGTGTGTATCGGCTGGATGGGTCCACCATAACCCAAATTTGGTGTGCAGTGGATGGAAGGGTCTAATGTACCCTATTTGGTGTGTGTGGGATGGATGGAGATGGTGTGTAGCGGTTGGATAGGTGGAATTTTGTGCTAAATTAGATTTGAGCATAAATTGCATAATTGATTAGTGTTAACATATTGTGATACTCTACTTTGATATGATTTTTTATTATGATTAAAATTTTGCTATTGTATGTTCGATCAATTGTTTGTTACTACATTGTTTACTTTTTTTTCCTCATACTGAGCTTCGTAGCTCACACCCGTAGTTTGACCTTTTCAGTTAATCCGTGTGGTTAGGTCTTAGACTCAGCAAATCAGAGGTCTTAGAGTTTCTCATTTCGGTTTGACTTTAAATTTTTTTTCCTAAGATATAAGCATTTATGTTCAATTAGATTTGTAAACAAGTTTTAAGTGTATTATGGTATGGGTTTTTGGTTTTGAGTTAGTTTAGTGTTTTCATGCATGGATGTTAGTCGCTTGAACTCTTTCTTTTCTTTAATAATTGATCAAGTTTAAGTGTCAGTTTATGGATTTTCAATCGAAGTAAAATGTTAGATTTTTCCACTGGAATACTAGTTTTGAAACTTCAGTTTGTAAATTGCTAAATCCGATTTGATCATAAAGTTAATGAGGAAGTTGTTAATTTGGCTTTAATTTAATCTTAGTAATAATAAACTAATGTTTGCAAAACCTAAGTAAAGGCTACTGCCAAATTTTGTTAAGCATGAGCAAAAGTGGTTTTCAAAAAATTTAGGATGTCTAAATGATATTTTGTTCTAGGCCATTTCAGTGGACAATGTGACCTTTAGAAACCGGTCAAAACTTTTAGGTTAAGTTTTGGGGTGTTACATGTAAGCCTGTTAATAAGGGAACCCGCCAAATTGTAGCAGAAAGAGGAATTTGGTATATGTGGTCTTGACAAGGTAGAGGTAATAAAAGGAATACCCTCTTTGGGGTATGGGGTAGCCGTCATTATTAGTTCACTAACGATTGGCGAGTAACCTAACATTGGATTCAATAAGTAAGTCACTACAGGGAATTCTACGCCAATCATTTTGTTCAATAAGTTCGCCAGAGATCTTCAGAGAAAGAGGATGTCAGGATAAAACTTGTTAGCGCGGAAAAGTCTAAGGGGACTTTCAATCAAGGAAGTTCGCGAAAGACTAGTTTGAGTGGAAAATCTGTCGGAAACTATTGGAAGAAACGAATGTCTATTAGGACTATATAAAACATGAAAGACTATGTGGGACTACCAAAGGTGGAGATCGCCAGGGACACTTGGGCAGGAGATAGTCCGCTGGGAACTATCCATTTATTTGGAGTATTTTAAAAAGATTTGGCTCAGGTAAGAATGCATTCTAAGGTTACATTGCGGGTACAAGTCTGCTCGAAAAAAGGGGGAGTGTTGATTCATTCAGCCAAGTATCTTATTCAAGTCCACGAATAAGGATGATAGAAAAAGACATTATCCAAGAAAGGGGATCAAGCATAGGTTAAGTCAAAAAGTAGATTACCACCGAAATAGTACAGCAAATTCATATAGAGATCAGGGTGGATCAAAAGGATTTTCAACTATGGCGAGGTCTCGATTAAAACGCCAGTAAGTTTTGCCAAATCTGTGGTGGCAAATACGGATAATCAATAACAAGGAATATCCCAATAGGCTTAAGAAAAGTTTGGAATAAAGATAAATAGGGTCAAGACCCATAAGAAAGTATGGTTTTTAGAATACAGATATGGCGGGTGGTAACATTCACTGACAGTTAGCTTGGAAATAACAAGACATTTGCTACGCTAGTGAAATTTATGAATTCTCCTATGATCTTTAGGGAGTTTTACAATTGTACATAAAGTCTCATTTTCCCTTAATTTTAAGAATTCTTTTATGATTACCAACACACATGATATCACTAACTTCTTTCGAGCTTATAAAATCTTCATTGCATGTATGCAAGGTAGGCGATGACTCGACGAATCAAAAGGAGGGACCAAGCCAGACGCCACCAGAGATTAGTCATAGGCTAAGTAGCTATTCATGTATATAGAGGGGCATCCCTAAAGGCCACGCCCTAGAGTTTAAGTTGATTACATCTATGACTGTATCCGAGTCTTAATTTAAAATTTGTCAATAGTTTTTGAAATCAAAGTTGTAAGAATTTATGACCAGTTCTGCATGAGAACTAATAGAACTTAGATTTTGAAATTTAAGTTGTTTAATTATGTAATTAAATCAGAATAAGAAATATTGTTAAGTCATTCGGGTTAGTGTATCATTCGATACCTACACCTAGCAATTCGGTCGAGTATAAGGTGTTACAAACTCTAGGTTATAAATATTTGATGTTTTAAGTTTGATTCTCATATTGCATAAATCAGACGTGGATTGTCTATATATTTCTTCCGACTTAAATTTTACCATGTGTAGGTCCTTTTCATAACTATTTTAGTTGAGTCCAAATATATTTCAATTATTAATTTAAAATTACTCTATAATACTTAATTTTAATTATAATTTATTCAAATAGTTATTTCATTTCATACAATTCTAAACTAGCCTCGGGAACTTTGATTTTAAAGGTAATGTAAGTTAGATAACACATGTAAAACTATAACATTCACAATTATCTTTTAAATTCATTTCTCAAAAAATTATAAATTTGATATATTCATGCTTTTTATATTTATATATATCTCATAGTAAAACTCAACTAATTTATTATTCAAATTTTCAAATTCAGCAGACAACGGGAAAATTATAGAAAATACCAATTTCAAAACTTATTTAGTAAAGTACGCCGTTTTACCCTAAATTTAAGAAAATAAGTTAATTTTAGAGAAACAAACATCTCGTCCAATGGTAAACAACAGTAAAAAAAAATTAACAGCTAATTTCCAATGATTTTTTTTTTCAAATGGTTAGTTTATTTGCTATATAAACTCAACTCGTTTTTTTCTTTTGCATTCAAATCCTATTTTCTTAAGTCTCTCAACTATTTAGTTCTCAAATTTTCATTCAATTTCTCTCAAATTCTAGTTGTTTTAGTTTTATATTTAGTAATTTGTTTAATTTTATTTGATTCTTATAATTTATAAAAATGTCAATGCTGCTTAATAAACACATTTTTAGCATCCAATTGCAAATAGTAAGAAAATATTATTAAAATTTTTAATTTTAATTAAGTTAATTATTAAGTTGTTAATATTATTATTATATTTTTTATGTTTATATAATCAAACCGAAGATCGGATTATAAAAACGTATATACACAATTTAAGTACGAGGGCATCGTGTGGTATTGAACAACACTTGTAAGGGGCATGCTTTCAGCCCCTAACTGCCACCTCAGTAGAAAACGCTTCCTGTAAGATGTATTTTTTATTTTTCTATTCAAAATCTATCTATTTCCCTAAATTTGAAAAAAAAAATTCTAAATTCTTAATTATATTTTAAAAAGGGCTTTTTTTTTTAAAAAAAAATTTACCCAGCGTACAACTAACTCATCCAAAATAAGGGTACAAAAAACAATTAAAACTATATCATACTATGTAACTTGATTTGGATTTAGATAAATGGGCTTTTATGCAAAGTCCAAGCTTTGGGGAGAAGCAAGGTGTTTAAGTGTTGAGTGCAATGACAACTATCCCCAACTGGCCATGCTTAACCCATTTAGCGCAGAATTAAGCCCTTTTTTAAGGGATAATATGTAGGGTAATTAGTTTAAAGTTAATATACTATTTGGTACATATGTATATGATTTGAATATTTAATTTAGTATTTGAGTTTTTTTGTTTCAATCCAGTATCTGAGTTTAGTTTGAATGTTCATTTTGGTATTTGAATTTTTTCTTTGTTCCATATAGGTACCTAAATTTGACTTTAATATTCAATTTGATACGACTTTTTATTTTGTTCTTATGAAGTAACTTTGTTTTTTTTTACTAGAGCACACATGTGAACTAGTTATTGGATCACATGATGTTGTTTGATTTAGGTATCAATTTTAGATAAAAAATTTATGTACCAAATTGAACATTAAAACTAAATATAGATACCAAATGGTATATTAACATATTATTTTATGTAGTCTCTGTAAAATTTTAAGACTTTAAGCACAATTGAAAGGGTGACATATGTTTAACTTTATTTTATTATATCCTACATTCATATGTCACTCTCTATCCTGCTTGCATAGCTATAATTATTATTACACTTAGGGTTAAGAAAGAAACTGAAAAAAAATATTCGATTTAAATTTATTGAATTTAATTAAATTTCCGAATAAAAGATTGTTATATTCAAACCAAACTAAATTCTCTTTATTTTTCTTGGAATGCCTTTCATGTTTATTCAAAATTTTGTTTTGGATTAATCAAGATATAGGCATGTGATAAATAATATGATTTAACGATTCTTAAGGCTATTGATTTTTAACAAATAAAAACTTATATACTAAAATTATTAGTAGAGACTATGGTTGGCCTTTAATTGTAGGATTGGGTATATGACACAGATATATGGTAGACTTAAAAGAGAATGACAGTCCACATTTACTAAACAAATCAAAATTTAAAAGAGTTTAATACCTATTTTGGCCTTGTATTATAATGAAATTTTCACTTTAGCTCTTTTCTTGTTTTGCTTGGTCACTTTGTTCTTTCTACTTTCATTTGTCTATCATGTTAACCATTGACAAATTCTTAAGTCAATCAAATGCGAACACGTGAGTAATAATAAAAGAACAAAATAAAAATTTCACTATAATACAAGAGTCAAAACAAATATTATATTTATTATCGAGAGGTGAATACGTGAAGATATAGAATTTTTTTTTTTAATAAAAAATGTCCAAAAGATTAACATAATTGATAGTATAAAAGTAAAGAAGATAAAAGTGATGGAAAAAATAGTAAAAGATCAAAATAGAGATTTTACTCAAAACCGGTATTAATTTTTTATTATCAAAATCTTTAAAGAAAGAATAATTTATCTTTAATCTATATAATATAGAAAACCAGCTCCACCAGATTCATTAGGAATTAATAGGGGTACTATTGTCAAAAGAATCAAAGAGAACTCTCGGCCCAAAAAAGCTACATTTGATCAACCCAAAACTCTAGCAGATCCAATCACAAAACTTGGTTTATATTATATATGATCGTCTCTTCCACTTTTGATGGGTCTAATTCCATCATTTTATTTTTTTATTAAATTTATCTTCTACCACTTTTCCATTGGATGGTCTAAAAAAAATAAATCCTAACTTTTTTTTTTTTTAATATGCTTTTGATATATAGTGTTTACTTCTAATTTGCTTTTATTTTTTTTTAAGTGTAAGAAAAGAACCTGAATTGTTGTTATTGATTGTGTATTTATTCTTACCTTGCTCTTTATAGTAGGATGACATTTTATTTGATGGTAAGAATTCTTTTCCTGTTTCTTTCTTCAATTTTTATTTTAGATCTTATTTACAAGATTATATTTTATTTGACGATTGAGTTTCAATTTGAGATTTTATTTCAATTTTTGTATATGAAAATGACGAGGAAAAACATTTTTGAAGCTAAAATTTCAGTTATACTTTTTGGGTTTGTATGTAATTGATAATTCAAATACACTTTGAGCTTATTGCTCATGTGTATAACATTATTATGATTCCTCCAAGTCACTTGAATTTATTTTCTCATACCTAATTTATTTTTTCTAATTGTATTTAGGTTTTTTTGGTAGTATTATGTTTATTATATTTTTCTTTTCATGTTTTGGGTATAATGTTTATTTTGATCTTTTGACATATTCATTTCTTGTAACACCCTATACTCGATTCAATCGTCGAGTTCGAGCTACGGAATGTCATATTCGTTGCCGGAGCAACTAAGATCTCAATTTCAATTCAATTCAACAATTTATACATGTTATAAGTTCAATACACAATTATAATATGTTATATAATCATATTCGGAATTTAAATGAGCTTTCAAAAGCTCTTCCGGAATCCTAAGATCATTTGAAGACTAAGTTGTAACATTTTCAAAACTATCGGGTTGGCGCCACAATGCTGAGGGTATCACGCCGCGTATTGGACAAAACAGTAAGTGTTGTCGCGACATCGAAGGTCTAAGGTTGCAACGCCACTCTCTGTTGATTTCGCATCGCGACGTTGAATTGTTATCATTGCGACATCACCTACTATTTCCAAAACTTCATATAATACCAATTCACAATAGCCTAACAAAATATTCAATTGCTTATCCAACCCATTTAAGCATAATACACACTTTCAAACACTTCATATGCTACCATTGATGTAACATTATTCACCAAATTATCAATTCACTGTTCACAACTCAAAACCAACCTTAATACACATGTCAATTTCCACATTTCAACCATTTAAACCTTATACCATATACATGATAAATTTAACATTTCATAGGCTTAAGTTTCAAAATGCCATTTACCAATTCAAGGATTCAAATGACTATATACATTATAAAACCAACTCGGGCTTAGGTACATGTCATATATTCGAAAAACTTAAGGAAATATACAAAATTTGTTGAGTTGAGAGCTGCGAGTTGGATGCTAGATCAATCCTCGAGTCTTCGTGATCTATTAATACTTGTGTATGGAATAAATGAACCGTACACTAAGCAATAAAGCTCAGTGGTACTTTCATGATTCAAGACAATAAAATAAGAAAGTTAACATGTAAAAAGAACCTAACATTGCATAGTTTAATTTCAACCATTCATGTCTCATGCATCAAATATATACATTAATCCATTAAACTAATCTCGTATCAACATATCATGCCATGATTTATATTCACATATCACATTCAATTTCTAATTCATTTCACCATCCATTTATATATATACCAATTTGATGTCCAATCTCATTTGGTAATCCATGTGAACATATAGCATCATGCTTTCAATAAGCAATTCTAATTCACTTTCATTTAATGTCAAATTTGAGTATTCATTTTATTTTATAATTTTCTCTCGAGTTTATTAACTTGTTTTTAACCGATTTTCATGATTTATCAAACATTGTCAATTATCACATTTCATTTGCATACAAGGTATTTCATTTTCAGATGACATTTCATATCAACCACCGTTAATCAAGTTAATGTTTTATAAACCTTATTAACTGACCGCCTCCAAACGTGCGAATGTTTAGAGTTAAAATCATGCTAATAAAATATATAAATAATTAAGTGCGGTATCCACAAGCATACAGGTCAAATTGTAATATACAAGTGTTATAATGGAATATTGATAAGTATTTTGAGGATCGTACTTAAGGGATTGCAGATTGGAAAAACTATTATTAAATTAATTACAAAAAATAATTACTAATCTAATCGAGTCACGAATTAGTAGTGTTAATCCAAATCAAAATATTAACTAAAATAATTAAATTAATAAGCCTAAATTAACCTAATGGAATCTCCTATTCCTAGTGTCAACAATGTGAGCTTTAGCCTATGATCGATTAAATCCCTAATTAATATATAGAAGATTAACTAATTTCAGAATTCGAGTTTTAATATGAATTAGCTATTAATTAACTACCATTACCTTCCAACCTCTACTAATTAATTAATCGACAAATACTTGCTTATCTCTCGACCGCACTTTTTCCACTGAGATAATTTATGATTTACTCGACAAACATGTCTTCCAACCTCGTTTAACCTTTGATTACTTCCTAGGATTGTCAAGCTTAGGGTTTAAGCACCCATAATTTGTACCAACTAATTCTATGATGAACCCTTATTCTCTAGTTAATTAATCGACTTAATTAATTAATCAGTTTAATAAACGAATCATGCAAGATATGAATAAAGCGCAAGAAATTATTCTAATATTCATACAACAGTTAATTGATCAGGCTAACTAAGTATAAATAAAATAATAAAATAGAATAGTAGAGAGAATGCTCATTGATAATATATTAATGTATGGTTCCGGAGCAATCTCTGCTCGCAATTATCTTCACATCAGAATAGAGAAGTTCCGACTAAGTTAACATGAAAATAAAATACAAAGAAAACTAAATAAGAAAAATTGTCTGACTAAGTTCGCACACCATTCAGGTGACCCTAAGGTTATCTATATAGGCTACAGGTGACTTGGTGGCCACGTAACCTAAATACACTTAGGGATTCTAATTAATGCAATATTCTGATAAATGTTTGGGGTCCAAATAAGGAAATATCCCAAAGCTGTTGTCCAAGGAATCAACTTTATTTTGGTCTGCTTTCGTCATATTGATGGCCACTAAACTAGCTATAAATACGACAAAGACAAGCGCACCTATCGAACAATAGTATAGCTATGGTGAGTAGGGAATATCGTATCCACGAGGTCAAAAAGTAATAGTAATTATCATCTTCTTATTATTTAGCTGGCAAATTGGAGTGATTGTATTTTAATCTAAAATTACTAAACTAATTTATCTAAGAACGCAACAGAGAATGAAATAGGAAAATAATCGAAGATTACCAATGAGATAGACAATATCTAGGAAAGAATCCACCTAGACTTCATCTTTTATTATGAATTTGAATTAAACGATTTATTCACTTGTGTCTTTATCCGTAAAAATCCCTAAATTATGTTAATATCTCTTTCGAGAGTAAGAACAACTGACTCTAGGTTGATTAATTATAATCTCTTTCTAATTAAAACCCCTATTGTCGCATTAACTCGATCTATGGATTCCCTATTAGATTTGACTCTAACCTAGTAGATTTATGTCGTCCTATTTCTAGGAGTGCATACAACTCCACTCAATTATGCTAGATCTAATCTTAAACAGGGACTTTTGCTCCACTGAAATAAGCATATTAAACATGAATTAATATCCCAAAAATATTAAAACAAGAAATAAGCATACATAATTGAGAACAAGAATCCAGTATTTATCGCGTAAAATAAAAATTAAATAAAAAAATTCATCATATGTTTCATGCTCCCTAGGTATCTAAGGAATTAGTTCATAATCCTGAATGAAAACATCTCAAAGTCAGAATAACCACAAGACATAAAAAAATTCAATAAAATTTCAAAAGAAATTAAAATGAGATCTTCGATCTTGATGGAGATCCGTTTCCGAGTTGATTCCGATGGTGTTCTTCGAGTGTTTTCTTCAACCTTTTCTTAATTGCCCATTTCTCTATTATTCTAATTGGTATTTATAGTTTTTAGAATGCTCAGAAAGCCTAAAAATTAGGTTTTTCAGCGTATTTGGAAACAGTGTGCAAAATCAACACGGGCTGGCACATGGGCATGTGTCCAACCCGTGTGGAAATGCCCAGCTCGTGTAGATCCTAAAAATAACTCTTTTTGTCCAATTTTGGCTCGTTTTTCGCTCATTTCACTCCCAAATGCTCTCCTAAGTAAAACATGAATTTAAAGATCAGGAGCATCAAATTCACTAATTTGCATAATTAATCATGCAAAAACGCATTAAAATGTAATTAAAATATGTTACTTTTATAGCTTATCAAATATCCTCACACTTAAGCGTTTGCTTGTCCTCAAGCAAAATCCTCAACTCTCATTAAAATTAATCTTTCTCAACTTATAATTCTCATCAATAATGTCTCAAAGTAATTCACAAATAATCATGCATTGGTAATTCAACTAAAAGAACACTAAAGATTCAAACAATCTAAGTCGAAAATTTTTAAAGTACGAAAACATAGGTATTTCCCTTTTATCTAAGTAATTACCTTTAATTCAAAATCGACAAGAATCGACATCCTCACTAAAGATTCATTCAAATCACTCAAAGTGTTTAAAGTTTAAGAATAAGCACTCAATAGTCAAACAAGAAAAGTCATTACTATAAGCTTGCATGAAAATCAAATCTCCACCTCTATAAAATGATATGATACACAAATCAAAAAGTCTTTAAGAGGTTGCAGTGGGCTTAGGTTAAGGGTGTGGAGAAAGGCTGAAAAAGTTGGTTAAAATTAAAATCGAATTGATAAATTACCAAATTAGAAAAATAAACGAATGTTGAATTAAGAACTATTCAAGAATAATAAAATGAGCTTCTTCTCAAAATATGAATTTAACTATTAAAGCTCAATCAATAAGACTAATTAGTAATCAATATTATATATATTTTTTCGATCTTTTTTTTAGAACAATAAGAAATAATTCAGCAAATCAAACAAAAATATATATATATATAGTTAGGCAATCTAACCAAATCAAATCTCGACAGAAAGGGAGTCAATAAAACGAGAAAAAGTCTCAAGGAAAAATTGAGTGATGGGTTAACATTAATGGGAAAAATGAAAAAATGATGTGTTAGGCTCAACAGGGTTCACTAAAGGTTAATTACGAAGGCAGGCTTTTTATGTGATAATTGGGTTAAAACCTAAGTGCCTTTATCATCTCAGTATATCAAATCAAAGGTATGGTCTCGACATGTATAATCGAAGCTAGTTCTAGAATAACAAATCAAATTGACACACTCATAATCGATAATAAAATGAACAAGATAAATATATGCTCTAAAGGCTCAAAATCTCACAAAAATTTATGGTTTTTGATGTCAAATTTGCAAACTTAAAACTTCAAGATAATACCTTAATTCAGGGAAACAACCTAAATTTTTAATTCTGAAAATAAACTTATTATACTTGATTATCTAATGTCTTAAAGTTTAAATCAATCAATGCATAAATATCTACAAATCAATCCAAAACAAATCAACAAAAAAAATCCCAATTTGACAAAAAATCATTCTAATGGAAGTATGAGAAAATTACTTAAACACAAGACATAATTCAGGGATTTTCTAATAATTATATAAATAACCTCCCCACATTTAAGATGTACATTGTTCTCAATGTACAAACAGATATAATCATAGTATAAGCAGAATATTAGAAGAGAGGGAGAAAACTGAAACTACCTTGAATATTGGATAAAATCCCTAGAATAGTGAAAAGCAGAAGTGTAGTCAAATCTAAATGTAGTGCATAATTCCGAGCAAACTAATAGGAAAATAAACATAAATAATAAAGAAGATTTAGGGGTTATAACTTGATTAGAAACGACCATAAAAATATAGTTCAAAAGATAATAATTAAAGAAGTACAAGAAAAGAAAAATAAAACAAAACAACTAAAAATAAAAATAAACATAAACATAAAAAAGAAAAAGAAAATTAAAAAGAAAACAAATAAAATCAATGATCCTCATCGTCAGAGGCATTAGTAGCGTGAGTCGTCGACGGTGAAGAGGAGATATGGAGGTGCTAATAGATTTGCTGCAAATTCACGTCAATATTGTCGAACCTCTGAAAGTAGTGCTGGTCGAAGCAAGTGGACCATTCGGAAAGGTCCTCTAATGTAGCAGCAGAAGAAACAGGACAGTGTCTCGAAGGTGGATGATGAGGTGGATCATTGTGATAGAAAGGATATCATCAGTGAAGTCCTCAGGTTCATTCCGAGAGTCAGAATGAAAGAATTGATACTGAGGAGGATCAACTTTATGAAGCCACTTGATCAGTCGCATATGTGTCATGCTCGATAATCTTTGCGGGGACATCTGCTCGACTAGTGTGAGTGAAGAAGACTGCTCCGGTGTGTTGAGGAGACTGAAGTGTCGAGCGAGTTGAGTCACATAAGGGCCTAAATAGATAGGACCCGAAAACTCTGGTGCTCTCTCTCCTACCGGTCAATGTATGGGTCAGGATGGCATAAGTATATCTCAAAGCCAGGGGGGAGAAGTTGCTTTCGAGCGACTCGCGTCATAAGGTCTCGTACTCACTGTAAGCTCTACCCAACAAAGAGATGGTGAGTAGTGTATGTGGTAGTATAATTAGAGAAAGTTCTCAGCACTCATGAATTCTACCGTGTAAAGTCTTAATGCCACTCTAAACTCGAGGACACTCATATGTCATGCTATAGCACCGAGTTTGAAGGTGATGGTGCCCGGCTCATCATGGGACAACATCACCTGCTGAAGGGTAAATGTGGAACAAATATCCAAAGTAAGCTCCACATATGTGGGCTCAATGATGGAAAAGAACATATCCCACAGGGCTGTAACAATGATGGCGCGGACATGATTAGCTAACTGGACCTGTTCCAAAGCGGCCCAATCAATATAGCGGCCTAAACCGAGTGGCCTCAGTCGAAGTAGCTAATATAGGTCCTCATAAGGACCCTGTGAAAAGTTGAGGGAACGATGGCAAGCTTCGGTGAAAGGGCTCGAGGAGGAGGTCGTGTTGGGAGTCCTCCGCTTTTTTGAAGCGAGAACGGTGACTTTAGACTTACTTCGTGTGTTCGTCATGATGTGCCTGAAAATAAAAAAATTCAATAATAAATAAAACATCACCAAAGACACAAATAGAGGGCTGGCAAATCAAAATCCAAGTAGTCAAAATAGAAATCTACTCCTAAAACAGCATGTATGAATACTTAATCATGCAAAAACCAAATACTTAAGCTATTATGAATCAAACCAGAGATAATAACAACAATAAGGAATAATAAATAAAATAAACTAATTTAGAAACCAAAAGACACTTAAGGAAATAATTAGAAGAATAAAAGTAACAAATAATAATAACTACTAACCTAAACAGAAATAAAAGCAGGAATAAGAGTAATAATATTATAAGAAATAAAACAAAGAGAGCAGTCAAAAGACAAAATCAAACAATAATTATAAAATTATTAAATGGGGTTAATAACTAAATTAAATAAAAATAAGCAGAATAATAATATAGAATGAATTAATAAAGAAATAAAATACAATAAAATAATAAATAAAATAAATAGAAAAATAGGGAAAAAGGCCGATGAAGGGGTAGACAGTGGCCGGAGGTATGCGATGGTGAAGGGCGACGAAGTTGAGTGAAGGCCAAGGGGATGGTGCTAGGCAGTTCACACGCACGGGCTGCTTGACAGTGAAGGGTGTCAGAGGGGGAAACGAGGAAGGAAAGGGAGAAGGGCTAAGGGGGGTTGTGGCTGGTGGGGCGCGAAGGCTAGGGAAAGGGACTGTGGTTCAGGGTTAAAGGTGTTGCAAGGAGGGGAAAAGAAAGAAAAGAAGGGAGGCATGGAGGAATAAGAGATGCGCATGGTGGGTTACAGTTTGAAAGAGGGGCAAAGGAAAAAAGAGGAGCTAGGATGTGGGGGCGTGGGTGGTGGTGCAGTGAGGTGGTCGATTTCCTGAGGGAGTGGTTCAGCAGTGGCAATGGGGTTGTGGAAGGGAGCGTGACCAGATTGGAAAAGGTAGGTTCGATGATGGCTATGGGGTTGGGGAGATTTAGAGAAGAGGAAAGTAAAAGAAATTTAGGGTTTAAGGGTTAAAAGAGGGACACGATCGTGGAAGGGCCCGTGTTGGACCACACGACCGTGTCACATGCCCATGTGGATATTTTTAGCCCGTGTGCGATAAAAATTTCGCTCCAGGTTTCACACGACCTAGGACATGCCCGTATGTCTAGGTCATGTGGCATACAGTGCGTTCATTCACTTCTTCCATGTCCGTGTAAAAACCCACACACCGGCGTGGCTCAGTCGTGTCTTGCACATAGCCGTGTGCCTTGCCCGTGTAACTTTCTAGCTTGATTTAAAAATGAAGAAATTAGCTCCAGATTTCACACGGCCTTGGACACACCCGTGTGTCCTGGCTGTGTGGATTATTTTAGGTTGTGTAACCTTTGAATTTTTGAAAAATTAAGTCCCAGGATCCACACGGCCAAGGACACGCCCATGTGTCCAGGCCTTGTGGGTCACATGGCCATGTCGCCAGGCTGTGTAACTTATTGTCAAATTTTTTTTTATGCACAAGGCCAAGGAAACACCCGTGTGGGTCACACGGCCATGTCGCCAGGCCTTGTGACGTATTATCGACTACTCCATTTAGCATACAGCCTAGGACACGCCCGTGTGCCCAGGCTGTGTGGGTTAAAAACACATTTTTTTTTTAAATTTAAGATTTTAAATTAGCATACAATGGAATTAAAAGAATTAAAAAAAGTTAGACATTTGGGTTGCCTCCCGAGAAGTGCTTATTTAAAGTCTAAACTTGACTTACCTGATGTATTGTTACGGTGGTTCTTGGAACCAAAACTCTTCTCTATCATTTCTAAAATCGTCACCACTATAAAATTTGAGTCGATGTTTGTTTACCTTGAATGTGCCATATGTCAGATGTGTTACCTCTGTCGTACTATACGAGAATGTTTGTACCACATTTTAACTTTTCGAGAAATAATTTGAGCTTTGAATTGTATAAAAGGCCAACTGTGAATTGTTTAGGTTACTTCAAACGAGCGTCGCTTTGTCACTTCTTTATATAGTCTCGAGTTCTCGTAACATTAGCTCGCCACTCGTCTAACTCATTTAGCTGCATCAATCTCTTCTCACCTGCAAGTTTAAGGTTGTAGTTTAGAAATTTTATTGCCCAGAATGCTTTATGTTCGAGTTCAAGCAGTAAATGATAACTCTTTCCATATACAAGTCTGTAAGGAGATGTTCCTATGGGTGTTTTATACGCAGTCCTATAAGCCCATAAAGCGTCATATACTTTTATCGCCTAATCCTTTCTATTTAACTCCATAATTTTTTCTAGGATGCATTTGAGTTCTCGATTCACAACTTCAACTTGCCCGCTAGTTTGAGGGTGATAAAGGGTAGCTGTTCTATGATGCACCCCACACTTCTTAAGGACCTTATCAGATTGAGCATTACAAAAATGTGTACCCTTATCCCTAAAAATTGTTCCAAATTAAGAAAAGAGTGTAACAACCTGTTTTTAGTCAAATTGGAACATTGGTTTTGAGACCACAAATCCGAAGTCAAAATAATTATTTTATTATTATTTTAAAGTTTACAGCATAATAAAAAGGTGTTTAATAGCTATAAAACTTAAAAGTAAAGGTCCTTATGTGGTAATTAACCCATTCATGAGATAGTGGATGATAGTGGCATTGTAATTTTGAAATTTGTAATGCTCATTAAGGTTAAATAGGTAAATTGGTTATTAAAGGTTAATTAAATAAAATAAAACATTTTATTTTGTGATGATCTTCTTCAAAAGACAAACCAAAATCACTTCTCTTGAGAAAATAGGGCTAGGGATTCGACTATTTTGATTTCCTTCAATTAGGTACAATTTCTGTCCTGTTTTTAATGATTTCTATGTTTTTGAGATCGTGGCAGCTTAGTCTAGCTAGCCCAGGGACTATTTTGCAAAATTGTTAAAGGTTTAGGGTTTTTCCATCTATGAATCTATATGTTTTTTGATATTTGATGATAGAAAATGCATGCTTCTTGTTAGATAAACAACATTTGTAAAGTGATTTTTGACAAAATTGTTAATTAGGGTTAAATTGTGAAATGTGTAAATTTTATGGTTAAATTGTGAAATAAATGAAAATATGACTGTTAGGGACTTAATTGAAATTCTGATAGCATGGGTTTTGGTTGAATTGCATGAATTTGTGTTTTTATGAGTTAATGACTAAATTGTAAAAAAATATGAAATATTAGGGGAAAATGTGTAAAATTGCCTCAATTTATATTTTGGACTAAATTGAATAGAGAGATTATTAAATAAGTTAATCTTGATTACATTTAGATTAAGAAAGGTGAAATATGAATTTAGATCGGGGGAAGAACTAAGTTTCAGATTAGTCAACTTAATTCGCCGTTTTTACAGTCGAGGTAAGTTCGTATGTAATAAACATTATTATATATGTGTTTTAAATACTTTAATATTGTATAAATTTTGAGTACGACTCTACGAACATGTTCGACAAACAATTTGGCAAGTGAGAAATCCCGATTGAACCTTAGGAATAGATTAGGATACGATTGACATGTCATTAGGGGTTATGTGATTTGGGTACTGGTCCGTACATCCTACCGGTGACTTAGTTATCAGGCATGTGTTGTGGATACTTGTCAGCTTGTGCGAGCAGCACCGTGTAGCTTCATCATGACCGTCAGCTTGTGTGAGCAGACCTATTGATAACTCTAGTGTGAGCATTATATATGATACGAGATTGAGATAGCTTCGGCTACATTTGTGGCACTTAGGGTGTGAGATTCCCGAGTATCCGATAGTGTTTCGAATGATTCAATGGGTAAATCAATGATGTGGATGAGTGTGTATTTGATACGAGGTAGCACAGGTATGTACATAAATTGTACAAGCACTGAATCGAAGAAACTTGTGAAATGTATAACTAAACTTGTGAATAGAAATTATGGTAGGTTAATGGTTTAAATTGAGATATGTTATGATATGTTTCAATTGCTTAAATTGTACATATTTGATAAGTTAAGTTTATTGCTATACGAACTTACTAAGCTTTATAGCTTACTTTGTTTATTTTTCGTGTTTTATAGTGAATTCAAAGCTAGCTTGGATTGAGGGATCGTTGGAGACTTCATCACACTATCCAACTATCACTTGGTACCTTTGAACTTAAGTATTTTGGGTATATGGCATGTATAGGATTATGGTTATTTTTTATATATAGTTTGGTAAATAATTTAGCCATTTGAATTGGCTTGTAAACGTCTAAAGTTTGGTTTTGTATATAGCCATGAGAGTTGGCTTATTTTGTTTGATTTGGCTGTTAATATAATTGTGCAAAAGGCTCTTGTTATGTGCTTGATTGTGGATATGTGATGTTAGTTGGTTTTTGGTAATTAGGGGTGCTAAATGGTTGAGAATTGAATTTGGTATGTTTGTTAGATTAGGCTAAATAATGCATAGTTGAAAGTGATTGTATTGTTGATTTGAGGTTATGAGTTTTTGGTATGATTTGAATGGCACAATGTGGTATTAATATGTTTGGTATTGGTTGATTTTGAAATGGTAAAAATTATGCTTGTTTGAGGTTGGTTGAATTCTTAATTATACCATGTTTTTGTGCCAATTGGATTAATTTAGGTGTGTGCAAGTTTGGGTGGCAAAATGGCTTGGTAAATAGCTTATTTTTATTCACACAGGCAGAGACACGGGTATGTGTCTCAGCCGTGTGTGATACACGGTTAGGTTACACGGCCGTGTGTCCCCTGGTGTTGAATTAAAAATTAAGTCAATATGCTCCACACGGCCCAGCACACAGGCGTGTGACTTAGCCATGTGGCATAAGTCAGTATACCCTACGAGTTTGGCATGGCCTAGCATACGGCCTGGCACATGGGCGTGTGTGGCCATTTTTAGTCACACAGGCTAGTCACACGGGCATGTATGCTGGCCGTGTGACTCAAGTTAAAAAGTTACAAGGGGTTGGGCACGGGTGGGACACGACCATGTGATCCCATTTCGAATGTCCACCTGGCTTGTGACACGGGCGTGTCTTTGACCGTGTGAGACACACCGCCAGGCCACAGAGGCGTGTGTCCCTTATAGTTTGAAAAATTTTCTTAGTTTTGTAAAAATTTCCTGAGTTCTCAGTTTAGTCCAGAACCACCCCAAATGTATGTTTTAGGCCTCGTAGGCTTGTATTATGGACAATGTCATTAAGTTTGAATAATGATTGCATGAAATTTGAAAATGTATGTGAAATTAATGTTTAATTGTTATATAAGTTTGGTAATGCTTCGTAGCCCTATTTCGGCCTTGAATACGGGTGAGGAGTGTTATAAAGAGCTTCTTAAGAAATCAAACTACAACTCTAGCATCATTAGTAGGTATAGCTTGAGATTCTACCCATTTTGGCATATAATCAACTGCTACTAGAATGTATTTATTACCAAAAGAGCTAGGAAATAGGCTCGTGAAATCAATACCCCAGACTTCAAAAATTTCACATAAAAACATATAAGTTTGAGGCATTTTATCACGTTTAGAAATATTACCTGTTCTTTGGCATCTATCACAAGAAGCAATATATCCGTTAGCGTCCTTGAACAATGTGGGCCAATAAAAACCTTATTCACACATTTTATGTGCTGTCCTAATTCCACTATAATGTCCTCCTATCGGTCCTGAATGGCAGTGCTCCCAAATGTTATTCACTTCTAATTTTGTAATACATCTTTGAATTACTTGATCTACACATACACGAAGAAGAAAATGGTCCTCCTAAAAATAATTTTTCACATCGGCAAAGAATCATTTCTTTTGATGATGTGTCAATCCTTTTGGTTGGATGTTAGCGGCCAAGCAATTTGCGATATCTGTAAACCAAGGGACTTCAAAATCGATTATAACCAAGATTCGTTCCTTAAAAATAAATCATTTATCTCGTTCTCATTAAGCTCATTGAGATGGGGATTCTCTAATTGTGAAAGGTGATCTGCTGTAAGATTTTCAGCTCCCTTCTTATCTTGGATTTTCAAATTGAACTCCTACGATAATAAAATCCACCTTATAAGTCGAGGTTTTATATCCGATTTAGTTAGAAGATAATGAAGAGCGGAATCATCAGTGTAAACAACAATTTTAGACAATATTAAATATGGTCTAAATTTATCGAATGTAAAAACCACAGCTAGCAATTCTTTTTCTGTAGTAGTGTAGTTTTCTTGTGCATCTGTCAAAGTCTTGCTAGTATAATAGATTCACTGAAAATGCTTGTCTCTTTGCTGTCCAAGAACTGCACTTACTACAAAATCACTGGCATCACACATTAGTTTAAAGGGTAAATTCCAATCAGGTGCAATCACAATCGAGGCATTAATTAATTTTTCCTTAAGAATATTAATTGCTTCTAAGCATTCTTGACTAAAATTGAATGGCACATCTTTTTCTAGTAGATTAGTTAAAGGCTTAGCTATTTTGGAATTTTTTTTGATAAATCTTCTATAGAATCCAGCATGTCCTAAAAAGCTTTGAATAGTCTTAACTGAACTAGGAGGAGGTAGTTTTTCGATGGTTTCCATTTTCACTCTATCAACCTCAATCCCTTTACTAGAAATTTTATGGCCCAACACAATCCCTTCTCGAACTATGAAGTGACATTTTTTCCAATTAAGCACAAGGTTTGTTTCCTCACATCTCATTAAAACTCAATTTAAATTTTTAAGACAAAGGTGGAAAGAATTACCAAATACTGAGAAGTCGTCCATAAATACCTCTATAATGTCTTCTACAAGTTCATCAAAGATTGCTAACATGCAATGCTGAAAAGTAGCAAGAGCATTACACAATTCAAAAGATATTCTTCGATAAGCAAACGTACCATATGGACATGTAAATGTCCTTTTTTTCTTGGTCTTCGAGAGCTTTCAGGATTTAGAAGTAGCCAGAAAGTCCATCTAGGAAGCAATAATACATGTGACCAGATAATCTCTCTAACATTTGATCTATGAATGGTAAAGGAAAATGATCTTTCCTTGTGGCGTCATTCAACTTCCTATAGTCAATACAAGCTTTCCATCCCGTGACTGTTCTTGTTGGAATCAACTCGTTTTTCTCGTTGGCCACAACAGTCATGCCTCCTTTCTTAGGAACAACCTACACAGGACTCACCCAAGTACTATAAAAAATAGGATAAATAACTCCAGCATCTAGAAGTTTAATTACCTTAGCTTTAACAACTTCCTTCATGTTAGGATTTAACCTTCTTTGAGCTTGCACAGATGGTTTATACTTATCTTCCATTAAAATTTTATGGATGCAAAAAGAAGGACTAATCCCTCTGATGTCGGAGATCTTCCAGGCTATAGCTTTTTTATGTTCCTTCAGCACTTGCAATAACTCATCTTTTTCATTTGGCTTTAAATCTGAAGCAATAATCACTGGTAAGGAAGAATTGTCTCTAAGAAATGCATACTCTAAGTGATTAAGTAATTACTTTAGTTCCAATTTGGGAGTTTCTTCAATAGAGGGTTTTAATTTTAATTTATTATTTACCTCAATGCCCTCATAATTCTTCTGTCTCAGTGAAGACTCATTAGAATTTAAATAAATTTTTATCTCACTTATCACAGCATTATTGTTATCTACCTCCTCTCCTTGAACAAGATACAGTTCCAACGTGTCCTTATGAACAATTTCCTATAATGAATCTTGAATAACATGATCAATAGAATCAATAAAATAATAGAAATCATCTTGTTCTCTAGAGAATCGCCCGATGTCGTAGATTTTAAAAGTGATCTATTCATCACCTACCCTAAGCACAAGTTTACCATCACCCACATCAATGACAGCTTTAGTAGTGGATAAAAAGGGGCGACCTAAAATTAAAGGCACCTCACTACCCTCATCCATGTCAAGCATAACAAAATAAAAAAAGAATATGAATTTATCTACCTTCACATGTACATTTTCAATGATACCCCTAGAATATTTAACAGATCTATCGGCTAATTGAATACTCATCCTAGAGGGTTTTGGTTCCCCAAGACCACATTGTTTGAACATTTTATAAGGCATCAAATTAATACTAGCACCTAAATCAACTAATGCTTTCTCAATATTTAAACTACCAATAAAACATGGAATAGTAAAGCTTCCTGGATCTTTTAGCTTAGTTGGTAGTTTATTTTGGAGAATAGCGAAACATTCCTCGTTGAGTTCCACAGTGGATAATTCTTCAAACTTCCTTTTGTTTGTTAATAGCTCTTTTAAGAATTTTGCATAAGTGGGCATCTATGAAATAGCTTCAAAAAAAGGTAAGTTAATATGTAATTGTTTAAAAAGTTCAAGAAATTTATCAAATTGTTCATCTATGCGGTCTTTTTTCAACTTTGTCGGATACAGGATCAGTGGTTTATATTCTTTAACCACTGGTGTTTGAATTTCTTCAAGTTTTACCCCCTCATCATTTGCCTTATTAGTTTCCTTTTGTAACTTGTTTTCGGGTTCAATCAACACTTTTCTATTCCTCAATGTAACTGCTTTCACATGCTCTTCTGGGTTGGGTTAGGTGTTGCTAGGTGAACTACCTTTTTGTCTTTCTGAAACTAATTTAGCAAACTTTTCAACCTAATTTTCGAGCCTAAGAATTGATGCTTGTTGATTTTTCAAAGTTGTCTCATTGTTTTGAAAATGAGTCTTTGACGCAAAAATAAATTTTGCTAACATCTCTTTAAGGTTCAACTTCTTCTCTGACTGATTAGGTCGTTGTAAGCCTGGAAGGGGTTGTGATCTTTGGTTTCCTTGACCACCCAATGAAAACTTTGGGTAGTTTCTCCAACCTGCATTATAGTTATTACTATAAGGGTTATTTTGAGTTCTAGAATTATTGCCCATATAATTGATATGCTCATTCTCTGTGCTAGGACCGAAAGGTGTATATTCTGGATTATTTATTCCACCTCCATTTGCATCGCATGACATCATTGAATTAACATGCGTAAAAAGATATAAATCATCAAATTTCTTGTTTAATATTTCTACCTGGTTTGATAACATGGTGATCGCATCTAAATTAAAGACACCGGCTGTTTTCATCGGCTTCGTCCTCATGACTTGCCACTGATGATTATTTAGTGATATCTCCTGTAACACCCCTTACCCGAGTCCGAGGTCGGGACTGGGCACGAGGCATTACCATACTTAACTACATGCATACAATCGTTTCTGAGTCACCAAGACTTGATCAAACTTAAAACTTTTTCGAACCTTGTTTAAACTCCTTAATGTGAGCCTACGAAGCCTCAAACTCTCATTGGAAACCATTCAGAACCAACTCGGGTCCTTAAACCGACCTAATAAAAATGACCTTTGAAACAGGGCACACGCCCGTGTGGAGGGGCAATATGCTCGTGTCTCATACCCGTGTGAATTAAATTCTAAATTCGAACCTATAGGGGTTTTCACACGTCCTGACACACGCCCATGTCTACGGCCTGTGTCCCTTACACGGCCATGACACGCCTGTGTCCTAGCTGGTGTCCAAAACCTTGACATTCTATTTCTGACGTTAGCATCTAACAAGGGGCACACGACCAAGGTACATGCCCATGGCCAAAGGCCATGTCCTCCACACGGCCGAGACACATGGTCGTGTCTCTGCCTGTGTGTTTACTACCATGCATACTGACTTGAAAATTTTACGTGCAGGGAACACACGGCCAGACAACATGCCCATGGGGCTAGCCATGTGTCACACATGGCCTAGACACATGCCCGTATGTCTATCCGTGTGGACAATATGAGGCTATCTACCAAGCTCTTTGCCACCCTGAAACACAATCTAATGCCAACCAACATTTCAAAATTTAACTTAATATGATTTCTCAACCAAACAACCATAGCTAAGTCTTATGTACATTTCATATAATCAAATATGCCATCAATTTCACATTCGTGAAAGACTATCTTGCAGTCATATGATCACTTTCAAAATTAGCCATTTTTAATGGCCTTATACAAATTGAATCAAATGCTAAAGTAAGTCATCACATTTGGCCAATTAACAGTGATACAAAACTCAAAAGTCTAAGTTCCTATACATGCCATACTTAAAATATTAAGTCTAATTATACTGAGTGCTTCAGCAGATAATGTGATCGATACCTCTGACGTCTGTTGATCCTCGAGCTAGTTATGCGGCACTATAAGAAACTGGAAAGGAGAGGGAGTAAGCATAAAGCTTAGTAAGTTGCATGCAATAAATATAACAACAACTTTACCATTCATCATCATGCTCATAGTACTAAAGTAGGCATAAGCACAACTTACTCATCACTATCCAATACATTTCACATAGCATATATTGAGCTCACATCTCATACATTTCAATAGGTACTTGTATCACTCACAACATGGTTATAATTTTCTCGTTTAACTTAAACTATAACTCTCACCGTTGAACCATTTGGAATGCTATCGGATATTCACTAAGCCTTAAACATAGGGTGTAATGCCGATGCCATGTCCCAGACATGGTCTTACACTGGCTCATCCATCATGTCGATGCCATGTCCCAGACATGGTCTTACACTAACTATCAAAATTGAGGCCGATGCCATGTCCCAGACATGGTCTTACCCTAGCTCTCACATTTCCGTCCCGATGCCATGTCCCAAACATGGTCTTACATTGACACCTTTATACGTGCCGACGCCATGTCCTAGACATGGTCTTACACTTACACATCTCGTAGCCAATGCATGTCCCAGACATGTCTTACACTGGCTTACATCTCGAGGCCGATGCATATCCCAGATATGTCTTACACTAGCTCTCATCTCAATGCCAATGCCATGTCCCAGACATGGTCTTACACTGGCTCTCATAATATGGCCGATTCATGTCCTTGACATGTCTTACACTAGTACACGAATGACCCAAATGTCATGGCACGAACATCTGATTTGTTCCTAAGGTTCACCCGAGAGTTCTATTATCTCAATTATCATCATGTAATTTCATTACCACAATTAAGCAATTTATTCTATATCAATTCAAACACATATAATAACAATGTAGTTGTATTATTTACATACAACTTACCTCGGCACTCAAAATGGGGCGACTAGTTGATTTAATCTACTTGCTTGGCCTTTCCTAGGTCTAGGTTCATATTTTGTATTTCTTGATCTAAAATGGAAACATTTAGTCATTTAATCATCAAAACGCTTAATAATTTATAATTTGGGCAAAATGACCATTTTGCCCCTAGACTTTCACAAAATGATTATTTTACCCTTAGGCTTGAAAATTGATTTTTATCGAGTTTCCTTATTATTCAAGACAACCCCAAATTTCCAATATTTCACAACATTACTATCTATTTTACAAACTTTACAAAATGGTCCTATTAGGGTTTTCATGAGAAGTCCCTTCACAAAAGTTGTTTATTTCACAACCATGATTCACTTTCTTCCATAAAATTTCAGAAAACAACATGAACCCTCTCATTGTAAAACCCTAGACTTTCAACCATTTTACAAAATGGTCCCCCAATTTGAAAGCTTATGCAACAAGGGTTCTAAAAATACAAAAATCATCAAGAAATACCATCAAAATCACTTACTTGAAAGGGTTACAAGTTGCTAAAATTTTCAAGCTTTTAAACCCCAACAATGGCTAAATTTTTAGTGCAGAAGAAATGGTGAAAAGGGACGATATCATCTTTCTTTCATTTTATTTCTATTTTAGTCAAATAAGCTACCAAAACCCACCTAATTTGACTTTTTGACCATTCTTGTCCCCATGGCTGGCCAAGCACTCTTTTTAGTGTCTATTTTCCCTTTAAAGACCCACAATTTTGTTTTTCTAGCCATTTGACACCCTTAGCTATCAAAATAGGACTTTTGCATTTTATGCAATTTAGTCCTTTTTCGCGATTAAGCTTTCAAACGCTAAAATTAATTCACCAAAATTTTCATGCACCTTTATAATCATGTCATCACACATAGAATAATATGAAAATAATTTCTACAACTTTATAATAGTGGTTTCGTAGCCACTGTTCTGACTAGCCCCAAAATCGGTCTATTACATCTCCCCAATAAATTCATAAGCCGCTTCGGATGTTTTATTGTTTAGAGTTCCACTGACTACTTTGTCGATTAGTTGCCTAGTTGAGGGATTCAAGCCATTGCAAAAGATTTGAACTTGTAGCCATAGTGGTAACCCATGATGAGGGAATCTTCTCAATAAATCCTTATACCTCTCCCATGCATCATATAACATCTCTAAATCGATCTACACAAAAGAAGAGATGTCGTTCCTCAACTTGGCTGTCTTCGCTGGTGGGAAGTACTTTAGTAGAAATTTCTCAGTCATTTGATCTCATTTAGTGATAGAACCTCAAGGTAAAGAGTACAACCACTGCTTAACTTTGTTCCTCAATAAGAAAGGGAACAACCATAGGCGAATGGCGTCGTCAGTGACACCATCAATTTTGAAAGTATCACAGATTTCTAGAAAGTTGGCCAAATGAGTATATGGATCTTCATCTTGCAAACCATCGAACTGAACAAATTTTTGAATCATCTTAATAGTGTTTGGTGTTAGTTCGAAATTATTTGTAACAATAGTGGGTCTCACAATTCTCGATTCAGCCTTAGTTAAAATGGGCTTGGCATAATCGTACATAGTACGAGGAACAAGAACAGGATCTACAATATTTATAGCAACTGCAGGGGGTAGTTGATTATTCTAATTATCACTCATCTCCTTAGTAATAAAGGAACCTACCGAAAGCAAACAAAAGAAAAAATTAGAATGTAAGAATTAAACTAAAAACCAAAAAAATAAAATAAAAATAAATGGCTTAATTAATAAAAACAAAGTGTTCTTAATATTTTAGTCCCCGACAACGGTGCCAAAAACTAGATGGTCACTAAACTAACTATAAATACGACAAAGGTACACCTATCGAACAATATTATAGCTATGGTGAGTAGGGAATATCGTATCCACGAGGACTAAAAGTAATAGTAATTACCGTCTTCTTATTATTTAGTCACAAATTGGAGTGGTTGTGTTTTAATCTAAAATTACTAAACTAATCTAAGAACGCAACAGAGAATGAAATAGGAAATTAATCGAAGATTACCAATGAGATAGACAATACCTAAGAAAGAATCTATGTAGACTTCACCTTTTATTAGGAATTTGAATTAAACGACTTATTCACTTGTGTCTTGATCCATAAAAATCCCTAAATTATGTTAACATCTCTTTCGAGAGTAACAACAATTGACTTTAGGTTGATTAATTGAAATCTCTTTCTAATTAAAACTCTCATTATTGCATTAGCTCGATCTATGGATTCCCCTATTAGATTTGACTCTAATCCGGTAGATTTATGTCGTCCTGTTTCTAGGATTGCATGCAACTCCACTCAATTATGCTATATCTACTCTTAAATAGGGACTTTTGTTCTACTGAAATAAGCACATTAAATATGAATTAATATCCCGAAAATAGTAAAACAAGAAATAAGCATACATAATTGAGAACAAGAATCAAGTATTTATCGCGTAAAATAGAAATTAAATAAAAGGATTCATCATATGTTTCATCCTCCCTAGGTATCTAGGGAATTAGTTCATAATCCTGAATTAAAACATCTCAAAGTCAGAATAACCACAAGACATAAAGAAACTCAACAATACTTCGAAAGAAATTAAAAGGAGATCTTCGATCTTGATGGAGATCCATTTCTAAGCTGATTCCGATGGTGTTCTTTGAGTGTTTTCTTCAATCTTCTCTTGATTGCCCCCTTCTCTATTCTTCTAATTGGTATTTATAGTCTTTAGAATACTCAGAAAGCCTAAAAATTGGATTTTTCTGCGTATTTGGGAAGTAGAGTGCGAAATCGACATGGGCTAGCACATGGGCGTGTGGTAGCCCGTGTGAATCCTAAAAATAGCTCTTTTTGTCTGATTTTGGCTCGTTTATCACTCCTTTCACTCCTAAATGCTCTCCTATGTATAAAAACATGAATTTAAAGGATTAGGAGCATCAAATTCACTAATTTTCATAATTAATCATCCAAAAACGCATTAAGAATGTGATTAAAATATGTTACTTTTATAGCTTATCACATATTGTCGTGATGTGGGGAAGCTCCTTTTGCGATGTCAGCGTTGTGAATTCTTTCCCATGATCATCATGACATGGAGTGTTTTTCTAGCCTTGGTAGCATCATTGCTCCATGTTTAACACGAACTTCCTTGTATCGCCGCCCGACGATTGTTCATTGTATTTTTGAACCTGAATTGACATCCTACACACTTAATTAGCTTGTTAGTCACTCTTGAATCCTAAGTCAGCCTTACAGGTCATTGAAACAATAGAAAATGCATAAAAACACTTATTTTTATTAATATTTAGATCTTAAACTACTAATATTGAAAATGAAATAATTAATTATAAAATGCCAAGAAAACAAGCTCGTTAAGTTTCAAAATGTCCTTAAACCACTAATACAATTGGCGACACATTATTAACCGAACACAAACTCAGGACAGATGCACGGATTATTTAACTATCACACCAATTTGGCACTTAATGCCTCATTAGAACGTTTGAAATATAGTTTGTGTCTAACGTTTATCGGTATATAACCAAAGTATAACCCATACATAATATAATTCTATAGAATGCTAACTATATCACACTCTGTCTGAGACAGTTAATAGGGTAACTAATGTTCCAATTACGCGTCATATACATGATTATCTCAATTAAATTTTCAACATATTATATCATCACATATGAACCAAGTCATGAGACTATGCTTACCTCGATAATTAATTTGCAACAATCATATATATACATATATATGTATTCAATAATGAACTTGAAAAATAATAGTACAAATTGAATTTGACACTCATCTACAACTCTTGTCTTTCTTTTCTCTCACGACGACTTGACGTTATCTTTAGCTACGTTCGATAATATAATTATAAAAAAAATGTTAGTTCACGTCCTAATCACAGTAAAATACATAGCCAACATATTTTGCATTTTATTTAATTTAGTCCATATACTCGGGATACACATATTTTTCCATATTTGACATCAAATTAAAATTTATTTCACATTCTTTTATTAGGGACCTTATACTTTTCATCTATATCAAAATTTCATGATGGTTTTAAATTTATTCAATTTAGTCCCTAATGTCACAAAGTTATCTAGCAAACTTAACTTAATTTACAACTTAGTCCTTAACATAATCTAAGTTCACTACCTAGTAACCTCTTCAATTTCAAGTCTAATGCATCAATGTAACCCCCAAAAAATTTGAACTTCTGTCTAGTAAACTATGCCATTAAATGTGTGTTTGCTTTAGTGGTTAGTACCTTAAGTGTGTGTTTGAGATCTAGGGTTCAAGTCCCACTTGTGAAAATTTTTACTATTCTTTTTATTCAACCGTTATCTGTGAACATTTGACCTAAGTTTAATTCAGTGTAATTTTATGTCAAGATTGAGCCTGTTAGTTCAATAGTTAAGCTTCTATATTCTGAGTGTCTAGTGTTTGAGCCATTGTGAAAGCTAAGGAAAAATATTTTTATGCTATTTTATACAATTAGTTATTTTAAAGAAATTAAAATCTTTTATTCTATTTTTATTTTCTTTTTAAAAAAAAATTTCCTTTTACGTTTCCTCTTCCTACCGTTTCTCTCAATTTTCTTTCTTCTCTTTTATTTTCCCTGGTATATTTTATTTTATTTTGCTTCTTCTGTCGATCTTGCTGTTGAACTATAAAGGAAATTGAGTTGTTTTTGTTCAATTGAAGGGTTAATAGCATAAGTTTTGTTGTGAATTTTTGTTAATGTTTGTTTCTTTTCTTATTGTTGGTGAAATGGGGTTTTCCTATTGTTGTGGTCAATTTCTTCGTTTAAGTGTTCAATTGGTTCTTTTTCTTAGGTGAAGGGGTTACGAATGAAGATCCTCTAACATCCTAAGTTTTGTGTTGTTGATTTCGCGGGAGGGTAAGCGTTGTTTTCATTTTGAGTTTTTGGAGTCGAAGTGTTTTGATATAGTTTGGTTTTGATTGTTAGGTTAGCGAACTGGTTTGATTAATTCATTTGATTGGTAAATGCAATGTCATTTTTAGTTTTCAGAATCATCGTTGTTTCTTCTAAATCGAAAGTGTATCAAGTGTGTAACAAAAACCCTAGATTTTACAAACGATAGAAGCTGAAAACCATGGCTATCGACACCATACAGCTGTGTGATAGGCCGTATGAGCCACACGACCGTGTGTTAGGTCGCGTGGTAGATCGTGTAACTCACTGTTTTGGAATTAGAGTCACACGGGCCAAAGACATGGGCATGTGTCCAAGCCATGTGAGAGAATTTTTGGGTCCTGAATCGCATGAAAATGTGCTAGACTATGTAACTCACTGTTTTGGGTCACATGACCATGTGCTAGGTTGTGTGACAGGCTGTGTGTAACACTGAGGAGAGTGTACTAGGCCATGTGGATCACACGGGTCATCGATTTAGGCCGTGTGAATCCATACGGGCATGTACACCAAAACCCAATATTTTTCCCTATGGCCATAAATATCGTTCGAATCTAACGTAAGCCTACCTTGGGGTCCATATAATCTGAATTAGGTAATGGAATTCGTTATATGATGATCTGTTACTGAATAATTTGTCATTTACACACACAAACACACACATATATATATATATATGAGATGAAATCTGATAAGTAAGTGTGACAATACTACATGAGTATGATTTGAATTTGTATAACTGTATACGTATATTCGATATCTGTTAAATTTGCATTTGTATTGGGTTGAATTGTGTAGAGAAGAAAGTGTGGGCAGTTTAATAATTTGTCGATTTGGTGGCTAAGCCACAAGCATATATCTGATTCTAGCGATTTATCACATTCTGATCTGGCAACTAGACTACAATTATTTTGAAATGTGACATACAGTCATTATGTGATGCGTAGGGATGGATGAGTACTTGATACTCATTATGGTGTGTAGGGATGGATAGAGATGGTGTGTAGTGGATGTGGGTAGGAATCTGCATCTGTATCTACTCTGTTCTGCATTTCTATCTTACATGTTCTGTAACGGTACCTAATATCTTGTGTTTCTGACTCTATATTTGATTTTGAAAATTGTCTGTTTAAAGAGCAATCAAAAACATATTTGTTATATATAATTATGATTGGATTTCAAGTAACCCACAGACTTGATCGAGTTGATGTATCGAGAGTTTTATCATTCTACTTAATCATTTTATTATGTAATCATTATTTTCGTTGTTATTTCTTTTTAAGATTTTTGTTTTTAATAACTGGATTTTATGGTTGTTTATCATCCTTTATATGACTTCGAATCATTTGAACTTTATTATTAAAAGGGGGAGTTTCCAGAAATGGTTTAGTGTAGCTCTCCAAACTTAGCCATAACGTCTAGGTCGGGTTTGAGGTGTTACTATTGATTTCTTTTAACGACAACTTGTTAAATGTAATGCCCTGAATAATGTATCCTTGTTTCTGTAAAATCTGACAACTGTGTATTTGCTTCAATTGTTAAGTGTTCTGGGTGTGTATATGAGGTCTTAGGTTCAAGTCCCACTTCTACCAATTTTTATTATTTTTGGATCCAAGCCTTATCATTGTTCGATGGGCTTATATTAAATTGCTTGTAAAATCATATTAGAATGAGCCTGCTGTTTCGAGTAGTAAGGGAGTTAGTGTGTTGGGGGTCTTGCGTTCGAATCTCTGCACAAGCTTGAATGTTATATTTTTTGCTCAGTTGACTGGTAGTGTTTCAGTTGAGTTGAAAGTCTGAGGAGGTTCAGAGATGATGGGAGAAAAATATGGGATTATGGATATTTTAATCGTAGTCAATCGTTCGAAGTGTAGGGGTAAGTATTGGTTGTTTGATTGGAATTGTTGTTATTTTCATAGTTTTGATTTAATCATGGATTAAGCATGATACTAAGCTTTGGTGTGTCGAATATAGGTGTTGGTGGTCTCGAGAGGGTTTTTACATCAAAAGGATACTAGGTGTGTACCCGAAACGTAGAAAATGAGGCTTCGATAAAAGTCAAAAAATGAATATGTTGACACCACACGAGCATGTAGTCACCCGTATAGATGGCCGTGTGTGAGACATGACCGTGTGGTTAACGAAGGCATGGCTGTGCATAGTACACGACTATGTGGTGGCTCGAGTGTGGCCGTGTGGGTCACACGAGCATGGCCAAGTTGGGCGTGTGGGCAACATCGGCGTATGGGCCCACACGAGCATGTCACACGGGCGTGTAGACTTTGGGCTTGGCCATGTGGGCCACACGGGCAAAGGCCAATCTAGGCATGTGGGCCATACGGGCGTGTAGGCCTACACGAGCATGTGGCCCCATAATTCTAAAATTTTTCTTAGGGTTGTACGGGTCGCTCTGATCGACTGTGGGCCTACTATAGGGTCGATAAGGGCTAATTAAACCCTAATTTGTATGCTATGATATTCTGATAGACTGATATCTGTATATATGCATGTTGAGCATTTTAAATCTGTTATATCTGTTTCTGATTTCTGCATCTGTTATTAGGGTGAGATTTGTATATGTATGGAGGAAGTGCTCTGTTTGGCTATATCACCTATATTCTAGCAGCATGGCTGCATGTTATTTGTTATGTGTCTTAATGGCACAATGTGGTGTGTAGGGATGGGTGGGTGTTTTTAACCCCACATGATGTGATGGGATGGACGGAGTTGGTGTGTAGAGGATGGGGGTAGGATTTTGGCATATTTGTTGTCCGAATCTGAAACTGATATCTGAATCTAAATCTAAAACTAAGTTAGCATCTGTTTCTGATTGTGTATATAATGTTGTTTGACTGCATGCTTAATTATGTTGGGTTATACACTGAGTTTACGTAAACTCAGATCTGATTGTCTATTTTGTCAGGTAATCCACAAACTTAGGCGGATCGGTGCGGCAGAGATTTAGTGGTGACCACTCGACCGTAAACTATTAAAACTTAATTAATTATGGTTTATTTATGATTTTTGGATTATATTTGAGAGTTTGTAATTCTGGGACTCTCTGGACTTTATGGTTTTATAACTGTTGGTTTTGAATTTATACGTTGTTAATGCATACTTTTCTCTAAAAACGACAATTTATACGCAAACAATGGATTTTTTAAATACGAATGCATTTTCAAAATACAACTGTTTTAAGGCTTCCGCTGTTATAAGTTTTGAATGGACTAATTAGATGATGTTTTCAAGTAAAGACATGATTGTTCTAACGAGTCAACTTCGTTTTCAAAACTCCTACCTTGTGACACTTTTGGATTCAATCATAATGTTTAGGTCGGGTTTAGGGTGTTACATGTAGTGGTACCGGAGCCAGGTTGCCAAACTCGGCTGTGAATTTTGGGTTCCAAAATTTTGTTTTAAAGAAAATCAGTTTTTGAGTATCCTAAATAATTTGAAAAAAATATGTGGTACACCGAGTCTCCGGCGCCGATCTTGTAAGTACTTCTAAAACCTAGTTAAAATTGTTCTGAAAATACTGTAGATAGCACTTACTGAAAACTGTACTAAAATAGTTAGACACTGAACCTTCTAGAAATAATTCTAAATTACTAATAAGTTATGCATAAAATATCTGTTAATAAATATTGGAACTGATGCATAAAACTTTATAATGTAGATAAATTTGAAAATTTGCGATGAGTGCTCGTGGAACTCGTGGACGTAGCATTTGTGGATGTGGTAGAGGTCGTAGGGAGGTTCGAGCTGAGTTTTCCTCTCTGGGTAGTATGCTGTATGAGACACCAGTTTCGCCTACTACTAAGATTGGGTCTCAAAGTCGCTCAGCTGGGGGCGAAGTACTGTCCCAAGCCATGCTGAGGATTTTAGAGAGGGTCGCTGGACCCTATTTTAGAGCTGGGGGCCGAGGGTCAGTAACTGAACGACTCCGATCTAATGGTGCTGAGTTATTTAGGGGTATCACTAGAGTCGCTCCTAGTGTGGCCGAGTATTGGTTGGAGGCCACTAAGAGGGTTATGAATGATTTGGACTATACCCCCGAGCAGAAGTTTAAGGGTGCAGTCTCTCTGCTACGTGATAAGGCTTACCAGTGGTGGTTTATGGTTGAGGAGGGTACTCAGCCTGATCATCTGAGTTGGGATTTCTTCAAGACCACATTCCAGAGTAAGTACATAGGGGCAGGTTATGTGGATGCTCGCAGGCATGAATTCATGAATCTCACGCAAGGCAATAGATCTGTGGCCCAGTTTCTAAGGTTGAGCCGCTACGTTCGAGGAATGATAACGTCTGAGTATGAGAGGTGTGTCCGCTTTGAGGACGGTCTGAAGGATAACTTAAGAGTTTTGATTGCGCCATAGAAGGAGCGAGAGTTCGCAGTTCTGGTTGAGAAGGTAAAGACCACCAAGGATGTTAAGCACGTAGAGCACCAAAATAGGGATTGTGAAAGAGGAAAGAATAAGATGGATTCGGAGTCCTCTAGTTCTGTTCAAAATCCTAAGAAAAAGGCTAGACCTGATGGGCCTATTAGAGTGGGGCCCCTGTTGCTCTTACTGGGTTATAGTTATGCAATAATTGTGGTAGGCGCCATCCGGGCGAGTGTTGGAGAATGATAGGGGCTTTTTTGAGGTGTGGGTCTCTGGAGCACCATATTAGGGAGTGTCCACAGAGGGCTGATAAGATACAAGTTACGGGATCAAGTTCTGCGCAGCCTTAGAATGCAGTTTTGCAGCCACCTAGGGGCTGTAGGCCGACTAGGGTTGTTAATAGTGGGGTTCATGGACAAAGAGAGTTAGGCAAAAGTGCTAATCAGATAGAGGTAAGACAACCTGTATCGGTTTATGCTGCAAGACACCGAGAGGATAGAGATGCTTCAGATGTTATCACTAGTACATTTCTTATATTTGATGTACCTTATACTGCTCTGATAGACATAGGTTCTACACACTTCTATGTAGCTAGTATTGTATCTGAAACCTTGGGAATTTTTATTGAGAGCACTACCAGTGAGGTTACTGTACTGAGTCTGTTGGGGCAGTCTATTTGTGTTAGTAAATTTTATAGGGACGTTCCATTAGAGGTGCAAGGGTGGTATTTTTGGCAGATCTGATGGAGCTTCTATTTGGGGAATTTGACTTGATCCTGGGTATGGATTTGTTGGTGAAGTATCGGGTTAGTTTGGATTGTATGACTAAGAGGGTCGTTCTAAGAACTGAGGATGGTAATGAGGTGGTTGTGATCGGTGAGCACTGAGATTATCTATCCTATGTGATCTCCGCGCTGGTGGCTGAGAAATTGGTTCGGAAAGGATGTGAGGCGTATTTGGCTTAAGCCAGTTATTCTGTATTTAAAGACTCTTCTGTTGGGGATATCAAAGTAGTAAGGGACTTTTCGGATGTCTTTCCTGAAGAGTTGCTAGGTTTACCTCCGAATCGGGAAGTTGAGTTTAAAATTTAGCTTCTATTGGGTACAGCTCTAGTGTCTACCGCTCCATACCGTATGGCACCAAAGGAGCTTACGGAGCTTAAGGATCAACTACAAGAACTTTTGGATCGTGGTTTCATCCATCCTAGTAGGTCTCCGTGGGGAGCACTAGTTCTGTTTGTTAAGAAAAAGGATGAGACCATGATGATGTGCATTGATTATCGGTAGTTGAACAAGTTGATTGTAAAGAATAAGTATCCACTTCTGAGGATCGATGACTTGTTTGATCAGTTTCGAGGGGCTTCGGTGTTTTTGAAGATTGGTCTTCGTTTTGGCTATCGTCAGTTGAGGGTTAAGAAGAGAGATTTTCATAAGACTGCATTTAGGACTAGTTATGGACATTATGAGTTCTTAGTGATGCCTTTTGGTCTGACGAATGCTCCAGCGGCATTCATGGACTTGATGAATCGAGTGTTTCAGCCTTACTTGGATCAGTTCATCATGGTCTTAATCGACGATATTTTGGTATACTCTAAGACCGATGATGAACATGATGAGCATATTAAGGTAGTACTTCAGATTCTACATGAGAAACAACTTTACACTAAGTTAAGCAAGTGTGAGTTCTGATTGAGTGAAGTGACTTTTCTGGGGCTTGTGGTTTCTACTAAGGGGATTCGTGTTGATCCAAGGAAGATAGAGGTTGTACTGGATTAGAAACAACTTAAAATCGTATCTGAGATCCGTAGCTTTCTAGGTTTGACGGGATATTATCGGTGGTTTGTCGAAGGGTTCTCTCTTATTGCAGCTCCTTTGACTAAGCTTCTGCATAAGGGTGCTCTTTTTGTCTGGACTGATACGCAACAATTGAGCTTCGAGAAGCTCAAGACTGTTCTGACTCAGGCTTCTATTCTGATATAGCCTGAATTCGATAAAGAGTTAGTGATCTACAATGATGCATCGCATGTTGGTTTGGAATGTGTATTGATGCAAGATGGAAAGGTTATGGCTTATGGGTCCCGTCAACTTAAGACACACAAAGGGAACTATCCAACGCATGATCTAGAGTTGGCTGCTGTGGTCTTTGCATTGAAAATCTGGAGGCATTATCTGTATGGTGAGAGGTGCATTATCTACAGTGATCATAAGAGCCTCAAGTATCTCCTTACACAGAATGAGTTGAATCTTAGACAGCATCGATGGATTGAGTTGCTCAAAGATTCTAATTGCACGATTGAATATCATCCTAGTAAGGCTAATGTGGTGGCCGATGCTCTCAGTCATAGAGCGATGACTGATCTAAGAGCGATGTTCGCTCATCTTAGTCTGTTTGATGATAAGAGTCTGTTAGCTGAGTTTCAAGTTAAGCCAACTTGGCTTGGTCAGATTTAAGATAACCAGGTGGGGAATGAGTCTTTGAGTTTACGATTTTGTTAGATTGAGAGTGGTAGTACTTCGGATTTTGGGCTGAATGATAATGGTCTTCAGTGTTTTCGAGGTCAAATCTATGTGCCAAATGATACTGATTTAAGGCAGTCAATTCTAAGAAAGGCGCATAGTAGCCCTTATACTATGCATCCCAGTGGTAATAAGATGTATCGTGATCTTCGTGATTTGTACTGATAGCCAGGTTTGAAGTATGAGGTTACAAAATTTGTGGCTTGATGTCTGACGTGTCAGTAGGTTAAGGCTGAGCACCAATTGCCTTCAGGTTTGTTGTAGCCAGTTAAGATTCCCTTATGGAAATGGGAACATGTGACGATGACTTTGTTAGTGGGTTGCCCTTGACACCCACTAAGAACGATTCTATTTGGGTCATCGTCGATCGATTGACCAAGACTGCTCACTTTATTTTGGTTCGGACGGACTATTCTCTGCAGAAGTTAGTGAAGCTTTATATCTTTGAGATTGTGAGACTACATGGGGTTCCTATTTTGATTATTTCTGATAGATATCCTCATTTCACTTCTCAGTTCTAGAAGAAGTTGCATGAGGCTTTGGGTTCAAGGTTGGACTTTAGTACTGCGTTCCATCCTCAGACCAATTGTCAATCTGAGAGGGTGATTCAGATACTAAAGGACATGCTTCGGAGTTGCGTGATTAATTTCTGAGATAGTTGGGAGGATTATCTGCCGCTAGTTAAGTTCGCCTACAACAACAGTTTTCAGTCTAGCATTCAGATGGCACCTTACCAGACGTTATATGGTCGTAAATTTCATACTCCACTGTGTTGGACTGAATTGGGTGAACGTCGGGTTTTGGGTCCTGAGTTGGTTTTTGAGATTGAAGATAATGTTAGACTGATTTGGGATTGTCTGAAGGCAGCCTCTGATAGACAGAAATCTTATGCAGATCTGAAGAGGCGCGATATCGAGTACTTTGTGGGGGACTTTGTGTTTCTTAAGGTTTCTTCATGAAAGAAAGTTCTGAGATTTGGTCGCAAGGGCAAGTTGAGCCCTAGGTTCATTGGTCCGTATCGGATTTTGAAGCGTGTGGGACCGGTCCCTTATCAATTGGAGCTACCTCCAGAGTTAAACTGTATCCACAATGTGTTTTACGTCTCGATGTTGAGGTGATATCAGCTTGATCCATCTCACATAGTCTCCGTTGAGGAGATCGAGGTTAGACCGGACTTGACTTTTAAGGAGGAGCCGGTTCAGATTCTAGATCGAGACGTTAAGGTTCTGAGGAGGAAGTCCATCCTTTTGGTGAAGGTTTTATGGTGAAATCATGGTGCTGAGGAGGCCACATGGGATCCTGGAGACTCGATGCGTTAGCAGTATCCTCATCTGTTCTGATCAGGTAAATTTCGAGGTCAAAATTTCTTTTAGGAGTAGAGTTGTAACGCCTTGAATAATGTATCCTTGTTTCTATAAAATCTAACAACTGTGTATCTACTTCAGTGGTTAAGTGTTCTGGGTGTGTGTATGAGGTCTTGGGTTCAAGTCCCACTTCTGCCAATTTTTATTATTTTTGGATCCAAGCCTTATCATTGTTCGGTGGGCTTATATTAAATTGCCTATAAAATCATATCAGAATGAGCCTGCTAGTTCGAGTGGTAAGGGAGTTAGTGTGTTGGGGGTCCTGTGTTCGAATCTCTGCGCAAGCTTGAATGTTATATTTATTGCTCGGTTGACTGATAGTGTTTCAGTTGAGTTGAAAGTCTGAGGAGGTTGGGAGATAATGGGAGAACATTATGGGATTGTGGATATTTTAATTTCTATCCATCTTTTTTTTTTCAAAATTTTCTCTTCCATGGAAAAAGAACTAACGCTATTTTCACTCTGTCTTCTTCAACTCTGCCTTTTTTTTCTTTTCTTTTGATTCCTCCATTCGATTCTGTTTTCCTTGTTGTCTGTCTTCTTACCCTTGTTCTCGTTATTTTGGGTTTCGTCACACATTTCTGGTAAGTGAGGCTTTGTCATTTTGTAACTTGTGTTTTCCAAAAAGTTGGTTGCAGTTGTAATGTTGTTCTGGTAGTAGCGAATCAGAAAGATCGTGACCTTACTCTTGTAGAATCGTAGTCAATCGTTCGAAGTGTAGGGGTAAGTATTGGTTGTTTGATTGGAATTGTTGTCGATTCCGTAGTTTCAATTTAATCATGGATTAAGTCTGATTCTGAGCTTTGGTGTGTCGAATATAAGTTCTGGTGGTCCTGGGAAGGTTTTTGCATTAAAACAATACCAGGTGTGTACCTGAACGCAGAAAATGAGGCTTCAAAAAAAGTTAAAAAATGAATCTGTTGACGCCACACGAGCGTATGGTCACCTGCGTAGATGGCCGTGTGCGAGACACGGTCGTGTAGTCGACAAAGGCATGGCCGTGCGTAGCACACGACCGTGTGGTGGCTTGAGTGTGGTCGTGTGGACTTTGGGCCAGGCTGTGTGGGCCACATGGGCAAAGGCCAATCTAGGCGTGTGGACCCACATAGGCATGTGGGCCCATAATTCTAAAATTTTTTCTAGGGTCGCATAGGTCACTCCGATCGACTGTAGGCCTACTGTGGGGTCAGTAAGGGCTAATTAAACCCTAATTTGTATGCTATGATATTCTGATAGACTGATAGACTGATGGACTGATATCTATATATATGCATGTTGAGCATGCTAAATCTGTTATATCTATATCTAATTTCTGCATCTGTTATTAGGGTGGGATTTGTATATGTATGGAGGAAGTGCTCTGTTCGGCATATATCGCCTATATTCTGGCAGCATCGTTGCATGTTATCTGTTATGTGTCTTAATGGCACGATGTGGTATATAAGGATGGGTGGGTGTTTTTAACCCCACATGGTGTGATGGGATGGACGAAGTTAGTGTGTAAAGGATAGGGGTCGGATTTTTGCATATTTGCTATCTGAATCTGAAACTGATATTCGAATCTGAATCTGAAACTGACTCTATATCTGTTTTTGATTGTGTATATGAAGTTGTTTGACTGCATGCTTAATTCTGTTGGGTTATACATTGAGTTTACGTAAACTCACATCTGTTTGTCTTTTTTTTAGGTAATCCACAGACTTAGACGGATCGGTACAGTAGAGACTCAGTGGTGACCACTCGACCGCAAAACTATTAAAACTTAATTAATTATGGTTTATTTATGATTTTTGGATTATATTTGAGAGTTTGTAATTCTGGGGCTCTCTGGACTTTATGGTTTTATAATTGTTGCTTTTGGATTTATACGTAGTTAATGCATGCTTTTCGCTAAAAACGACAATTTATACGCAAACAATGGATTTTTTTAAATACGACTGCATTTTCAAAATACAACTGTTTTAAGGCTTCTGCTGGCAAATGGATTAATTAGATGATGTTTTCAAGTAAAGACATGAATGTTCTGACGAGTCAACTCCGTTTTCAAAACCCCTACCTTGTGACACTTTCGAATTCGGCCATAACGTCTAGGCCGAGTTTGGGGTGTTATATTAAACATCTAACAATCGATCAAATTAACATATGAGCTAGCTAGATTAAACTCCCATGACAAAAAATCTATAAAAAAAATAAAGAAAAAAAAGCTTGGTTACTTCGGTATAGTGTGGATCGAATTGAAAATGGAAAGAACAAGTTTCTTCTTCTTTTCTTTAAGTTGGACAACCAAAGTATGAATGAAGAAGATGATGACTCATCTTTCTTCTCACTATCTTAACATTTATACTAGGATTAAAAGTTTAATTAACTTAATTAACCATTATTAATTACATTTTTATGTATTTTTTAATTATAAATTAAAACTACGTGTCATTTATCATCATTTTCAACTAACTTTAAAAGAACAATAGTTTAATAACCATTTTGGTCCTTTAGGTAATTGTTATCTAGGTCCCCAATTATTTTCTAAATTAAAACTCCATAGCAATTAAATTTTAATTAACTATTTTTCGGTTAAATTACTTAATCAATTTTTAATATATTTTCTTATTAACTTCATTCATCTTTATATTTCTTCCTTACAGACTTAGTTTACGGAAAAGTCGGGTCATTACATTTCTTTTATTTGAATTGATTATATATATTGAAAAGTTTGTATTAGTTAAATAATAAATTTGTGTAAAAAAATACAAATTAAAACGCAAATGAATTGAAGAGGTAAGTTTTTTCTAGAGTTAATTTTTCTCTACTATAAATTATAAATTATCGAACTTCTCCAAAAGTGGACAATTCTTTTGTTTAGAATGATTTTACATTATTTCTTAAATTCATTTACATTTTTATATTAATATTAACATTTTATAATTTTTTATCTAATGAATTTAAATTTATGACTTATTTTTATTTTTCTTTAAATTAAATTAATTAAATGTTTTAAAATATTTTTTATTTTATGCATGCAATGTAATACTAAAAAGTATGACAATGAAAATTAATGTAAATGTCTCTCTATTTCTTTTTGCTCTTTCTTCTCTAAATACAAGAACTATTAAATATAAGAACTATCAATATAGCACCCCGACACCTGACTCGATCGCTAGATTCGAGCTACAAGGTGCCATATTTGTTGCCGAAGCAACTGCAATCTAGAATATTCAATTCAACATTAGTATACATTCAAAAGTAAATCAAGGGTTTTAAACAATATATAATCATTTCTAAGTATTATACGAGCTTACGAAAACTCTTTTATTAACTTGGGATCGAAAAGGGATCAAATTGTAAAGAATAAAAAGTTTCAAGTCGATTTTGTGACTTTAGAGTTTCCTCGTCGCAACGTGAATCCTTGACTAGGCTCGTGTGACCTTGAAGCAACAATGTCGCCGCAAGAATTTTGCTCTATTTGTTGTTGCGATGCTAGGGGTTCGTCATCGCGATGTGACAATTTATTACTATCAAAATTCAGCCTACTTAAGGTAAAAAGACCTAAATTTTCATTTATACAATTTTGGACAACCAATTCACAGCATATCAATAATTCCAAGTTATAAAATACCAAAAAAAAAAAAAAAAATCATCCAAACCAATTTCAACTTACATACTCCAAGCTAGCCAAACATTCAATTAGTTTCATAACCATTTATCATAAGACACCAAAAGCAACAAATGGAACACATCCAAACACAATTTCAAATCATTAGCAACAGATGATATCTTTAAGACATTTAGCCAAAAATCCCTAGGTACATACCAAAAGACTAAAATGAACTACTTTATACAAACTTTGTTGGGTTGGAAAAAATAGTCTGGATGCTGACTTCAAATTTTAAGGCTTTGAGAAACACCTAAACCTATACACGGAAAAAAAAAAACTCGTACGTTGAGTAATAAGACTCAGTAGTACACTTACAATTTAAGTATATACAACATAAGACTTAACATTATACTCCAATTTAAACATGCAACTTGCAAATGATACCTAATCAATATATATACCAACTGTAATCCTCATATCATCAATCCAAACGTACTACAAGTTTACAACAAGTACTAACAATTTCACCGAACTGTACCACATATATGTTCAATTCTATTTATATAACAATAGTCATCTATACATATTATACAATACAATATTAGCCTTAAACTATGTAGTCATTCATAATTCTTACTACATATATTTAAAGATTTGAGCCAATCACATACTTTAATTCGTTTCTAAGGTATATCTACTCATTTACGATTGTTTCGGTCCCTAGGGCTTGATTCCAATTGGTTTTCATAATCATTAACATATTTCCTTTTTATCTCAAACCACTTATATATCTATTTAGCTCAATGATATCTTATGTACATATGCAAATCATTTATTAAATTTACGATTTATCACCTTTATTAACTTGACTCAAACTCTAACGGATACTTGGATCGTCCAACCAGCACACCAAACTGGCATCGAAGTGCATCATCGAATAAAATGAATTAGGATAACTGGTACGTAATGTGTATACTGGCATATGTAACGTCTTTATAACTTAATGAAATATAAGTTTAGGATCAAATTAAAAAAATTGTCAAGTTTCGAAACTAATGTGAAATAAAAAATTAAGATTTAAGTTAAAAAAATTTAACTCTACTTTAATTGAAAAAAAAAAACATGATCATTAAATTATTTTAAGGAAAAAAAGGGAATTTTTCTGTCCAAAATTTTATAACTTTCTAATTTAGTTGTCAAAGTATTAATATTATATTAATCAGGTCCTTTAATCGGTTTAGTTATAAGTTCAAGTGTTAAGAGTGTGTTTGGTCGAGTAAAAAAGTGGAACGATGTAAGTAGAGAGTGAAAAAGTGGGAAAAATAAATTTTAAATGTGTTTAACAGGGAAAAAAATTGATAAAGAAAATTGGAAAGATAATCTTTTTTTATATAAAAACTAATCATTTCAAATTGGGATGATAAGACAGAGAAAATGAGAAAATGGTGCACGTTAGTTCAAAATTTTTCATTTATCAAAAGTTTTATTTTTTTTATTTTTCAACTCTATCAAATAATGTATGAAAAGAAAATTATTTTAATTGGATCTGATGTAGAATATATTTAAAACAATGAGTCAAATTTTAAACACTATGTGGCATCTTAGATATGATGTATTAAAAGAAAATAAAAATCGTATGTGTGTGTATTTTTTCAAAACGTCATATTTAAGATGTTTATGCAATAAATCTATACATGTTTAAATTTTAATCCATATATTTTAAATATGTTTTGCCTCAAGTTTGAGTTAATATTTAAAATTCAAGCTTACAACAATGTTAACGAAAGGACTTGATTGATACGAGATATGATATATTGATGACTCAATTAAAACATTGTAAAGTTTGGAAACTAATTTAAGTTTGAATTATAGTTTGTGGATGTATAATACAATTAATCCTGAATATTATGCCAAAGAACATAGAATCTATAGTTTTAAGCCTAAGATAATTTCAGGTGCAAAGTCAAAATTTTTTATAGTAGATCGAAATTGAAATATAAATTTTTGAGAAGTTAAATTATAAATTATAATTTCATCATTTTTGAAGGGATTAAACATTTTTTTTTCATTTTTAGAAAGGCCAAAGTCTAATTTTATCATACATTAACTTATGATTATAACATTTATGAGGGACTAAATAACAAATTTTCTATTTTTTTTTTTAAAGTCAAGGCGCTGAGTACCCCTAGATTCGCCTTCATTATTAATCATTAAGTTCCAAAGCAATGGGCGAACTTTTCATTTTCATATTTTGTTTCATAAGGAGAATAGGGAGTGTTTAGAGATGGAATCTAAAATTTAATTTTAATAAAAATTTCTTTCAAACTGAGCTCTTTTGCTATTACACTACTAGCTTACATGAAAACTTTTCATGTTTATGAGATTTTGGCTCAATAGTAAACTTCTTAATTCTAAAAACTATGAATTTTTTAAATTCGATTTTTCTCAATGTTTGTAATCATTGTTACTGATTTTAAAAATAGGCTTAGAATTTAGATGAAAGTTTGTTTTTTTTTGTTTTGATTTATTTTTCCAACCCTAGAAATGGGGTCGAGGCTTGACAAAATCCTTCCTCGTTTATGGCATAGAATCAAAAACCAGTGTGAGTTAACCCAAATTATTGTCAACGGTAGCCAGCTTTTTGTCTTGGTGTACAAATTATGTGCAAATCCCACATCAAACAGCTTTCTAACGTTATAGGTGAATTGTGAATTGTGAACACCTTATGATTGTGCCACTTAGACTCAGATCTTTTACGTATAATCCAATATATCCAGTGAAAGATGGCTGAATCCATTCACAAATATTTATCAAGGATTTTTTTTTTATTGTGTTTATCGAGTTATTTATCTTTTGTTTTAGCCTCAAAATTTTATTTATTGATTTTATTAGGAGAACAAATACTTAAATAAGATGCAAGTTCATAAAGTAAGTGTATTTCATAATGTTTGCGAAAGTGAAAACCATTGCAAGGCTTGAAACTCTGACTTAAGCTTATAAGTCATTAATGGAGGAGTATGGTGGCTCAAATGGTACCATGCTTCGAGTTATATCATGTGTAAATTCTTTAGTTTATCGTAACTTTATTTTCTCAAGCACTACAAGACACTTGGCCTTATTACGTGCAAACTCTTTAATTTGTTGCGACTTTATCTTCTCAAACACTATAAGACACTTACACTTTATAAACTCGTCATCTATTCATATGCTTAGACTTTTGGCATTTTGTGAACCTCTTCAAACTCTCAACAAAATTAGAGATCCATGACTGTCAACCATACCAATAAATTTAAGTATGATTTTTCATCTATTTATTATTTCCTCCGTCCTTCAATAGTACTTGGCTTTATTTTTTTTTAGAGTCTGTTTAGATATCACATAGTAATTGAATGAAAGTATAATTATTAAGGTAATAATTACACTCTCTTTTAATTATAAAGAATTGTAATTCTCTAGACCTGTTTAGTTAACAGAGTGTAATTATATTGTAATTTCTTATGTTATGTTTGGCAGTACAAATTATAATTACATAATTACATAATTTATATTTTTAAAATATTAATTACTATAAAAGATTATTAGCATGATAAAAAAAATCTAAACAAGTAACAAAATTTAAATCAAATCATTATATGTTTTATGTTAGTCTAAAAAAGTAGTTAATAATAGAATTACTAATAAAAATAACAAGAAAAAAATATTATATTCGATTTTATCTAATTGTTCTAGTGTTCCATATTTGTTGGGTTATTACCTCTTTAATATTTAACACAAGCTCATTTTCATCATGTGTTGGTCTTTGACAAAGTTCATCACCTGAATATGTATTATTTAAATTATCAATATCTCCTTATTCTATATATTCTTCAAAGTATGGATAATCCCAAATCCACCTATGAATGAAGTTATAATATATGCAACATGTTAATACGATTCAACCTTGTTTATATTATGCTATATAAAAGTTATATTGTTAATATAAGAAATATTTTTTTAACAGCAAATATCCTTTCAACCACATTTCGAAGCCTTGAATGTTTTAAATTAAAGAATTTCTGAGTAGTATCTGATTTTTGTGCCCAACTCCATTCTCTCAAATGGTACCATACCTCACAATATGATGCTAGAAAACCTTTTGCATTTGCACAATTAGCATCTACAATATTATATTTAGGTTCACAGTACAAATAGTTTGTATCTTTAATCATAAAAACTTATATAAACTTAATTTGTAGAAAAACTTGTGTTAGGTTATAACCTTTTTATAATATGTAAATTAAGTAAAAAATGATATAAATTTATAATATATAATCTTTATAATTTTTTTTATAAATTGTACAATAACTTTTATAACATTCCTTATAAATAATATTTTTTGTCATAATTTTAAAAAGTTCTTTTTTTTTTACGAGTAAGCAATGTTTTTTAAACCAAACCGGTAGTTAAATTAGTCAAGTCATTGATTCATCGGTCCCATCGGTTTGATTAAAATTTATTAAAAATTAAAAAAATTAAATTTTAAAAAAAATCTTGACTTAACCGATTTTTTAGCGGATTCAACCAGTTGTGTTGGTTCCCAATCTAACCTGTTCAAAGCCACACTTTAGATTGGTACCTAGATTGGTTCTCGATCCGATCGATCGGTCCAATTTGGTTCCAACAACATTGCAAATAAGTTATGATAAAAAAAAACTATAATATTTTTTTTATGAATAAGCATTTTTTTTTATAATTAGGGTTAGGGGTGAGGTTACAAAGGATCAAACTCAAGCTTTTAAGCCAAAACACAAATATTAGCATGAACATATAAATGAGTTAAGCCTATTCTTATTGACCATTAACTTTTTATAAATAAATATATTATAACACTTTTATAACATATAAATTATTTTTTATAACAATTTTTTTTTTGATAACTTTATAAAATTCACAAATTATTTTTATAATATATATTTTTTACAATTTATAATATAATAAATCTTTCGTCATAACTATTCCAAACACTCATAAATGTTCATAATTATAATATAAAATTTTATAACTTAAGCTTGTATAAAAAATATTTTTTAAAATTAAATCTGGGTGTAATTATCTACATAAGTACTCCAATTCTCACTCCTCCCTTAAGAATTAGAAAATGTAATTGGAATGTTCTAAGTACATAAAATTAAGTGAAACCCACCAATTACAATAACATGTTACAATTACAACCAATTACACCCAAATTCATTTATTAGATGACTTTTTAAACACTATATTAATATTTTTAAAATTAATTTAGCATTACATATTGCACTTGTGTCTCGATTGGGAAAAATATGGTTAAATAAAAATAAAAATGTCCCTTTAAAATATGATATTGATTTAAAAAAAAAACTAATTTAAATAAAATTAAAACAATTCAATTTTATGATATATTAAATATCAAATTTAACTATATTTGTTTAAAGTTTACAAGCACAGAATAATTAAAATACATAAAAATTAGACCAACTCAAATCACAAATTGACTAAACTAAAAATCACACATAGTAATAATTTTATGTGGAATTGCACATGATGAATTTCAAATTTAAATACTCAAGACTTAGAGTCTCCATATTTGCTAACTGAGTCAATGTCTCATTAGCAATTTTAACTCTTATTATTATTATTATTATTTGAGTTCAAAATTTTAATTAATTTTTAAATGATTAATTAAGAATTAGATTATAATACGCTCACAATGTGAATGAAAATTTTAGTTAATTATTAATTAAAGGTTTGTATAAAAATCAAATGAATTTTTTTGTTGAAATGATAAAGTTAAATGTTTAAAATCATTGTGATAGGTTCAAATTTTGTCACGATTAAATTTTTATTGATTTTATACAAAGTATAAAAAGACAATAATACCATAATAAAAATATAACTTAATTTGTACACGATGAAGTATTTTAGTAATTTAATAACTAAATTGGTATCCAATTAACCAATGAGTAATAACATCAACTCAATAAAACACTTAAAATAAATAAATATATAGATATAGTTAATCCCCAAGTTTTCAGTTACTTTATAAATGATTTATTGTCATACAATCAATAGAACTTCAAAATTCCCCCACTTTGAGCAAAATTAAAAGAAAGAGGCAGCAAAAACCAGCCTCCTTCAAATCTCTAAATTCAAGAGTTCTTTTAATGCTCAGTTTAAACACATTATTACATGATGTTTTTTTAGTAAAATTTTTCATTATCTTGTTAACTCACATTGTGGTATGAGTCAATGATGGCGTCTGCTAGATATTCACACTTAGCCAAAGATAATCCTGCAAGTGATATCCTTCCATCCTTGGTCATATAAACATGCCACTTGTTTGTCATATTATCGCACTGTCACGAGAACAATCACTTGCGGTTAAGTATATCTGTGTTGGAAACATACTAGTATTCGACATTTAGTCGGAATTCAAGTAACATAAAGGTTGGAAAGGGACGTTACCTGAGCTTTGTTTAAGCCTGTGAACGAAAACATCCCGATCTGCTTAAGAACGAAAGACCAATCCTTCCCACTTTTATCTTTGGAAGAAAGACTATCAAACAATTTATGTCTCACATTCTTGATTCTCCCTGCCATCATTTCCATCTCCGCATTCCATTCCTTGAAGAGAGCTGAATCCCCAACAATGTTGGCGACAATTCTCGCCCCATGAACAGGAGGATTCGAGTACATTGGTCGAGCTATTCTTTTCAGTTGGCTCTTTACCCTGGAACATACATACAACATAAAAGTCGGTCCTTAAGCACGATATTTGATGGTTCTATTTGTGCAACATTAAGCACAATATAATTGCACCTTGCAGCAGCCTCTGGTGATGAACAAACAACATTGATTGCTCCAATCCTTTCTGCATATAGGCCGAGATTTTTACTGTATGATTGAGCAGCAATAACCTCCATACCACGGGCCACGAACATCCTCACAGACGCTGCATCGGTGTCCAGGCTTCCACTTGCAAACCCCTATTCGGAAAAAGCAAATCGAGAAGTTCTTATTTAAGTCACCTTTGTTTGAAAATTCTATATGATGTTTATTCAGGCAAGTAATACCTGGTATGCAATATCGAAAAATGGAATATGGTTCTTCTCTTGGATGACATCTGCAATTACTCCCCACTGTTCAGGAGTTGGATCGATACCAGTTGGGTTGTGAGCGCAACCATGAAGAAGAATAAAAGATCCCTCAGGAGCTGCCTGAAATGTGTAATTGAAGAATAAATCTTAGAACAAGGAATTGACTTATTGTACATTGATATGTACTCTAGTGAGCACTTTTAGCCAGAGTATGACCTTGATGTCCGCTATCATCCCCTCAAAATCCAAACCAACTGTTTTCGGGTCGTAATATCGGTATTCCGACCATGGAACCCTAGCATCGTTGAAAATGTTCTTGTGGTTACCTGCAAGACAATCCAACTATGAAAAATACATAACATTGAACAAATTTGACAACTAAATTTAAGGAAAAGAAAATACTCACCCCATGTAGGAGATGATATTAGAACTTTTGCCCCAGGAAAATATCGTTCTATGAGAGCTGCAGCCAGCCGAAGTGAACCAGTTCCCGAAAGCCCTTGAACTGTTGCAACCTGGAAAAAAAAAGTATAATACTTCATCATAGAGGGCTAAAATAGATTGTTCTTTTTCGGTATTAGGTGATGGCCAGAACTCTAACGTACCCTTTGTTGCTTTATAACTGGATTGTCCGCGCCAAATAACAATTCCGCAGTCACATTATTGAAAGCAGCCAAGCCTTCAATTGGGAGATACTGCGTGTGAAAAACCATAGAGTATGCTCAAGAGAAGAGTCACCTCAGGTTTTGTATTCAAATGAGTAAATCGAGTTACCTCTCGGTTTTCCCCTTTCTCGAGTAGAAGCTTATCTGCCTAGAAAATTGAGAGTTACCGAAACAAACATATTTTCAACTCAGTTCAAATCCCAAAGAAACAAATCATCAGTCTTTGGAGCAAGAAATAAAACAAATGATAAGCTATGTCAATGGAGAACCTAGATCAGGCCAGTTCAACTTAATTGTCAAAGAAACAAATACTCGGTTGTTGCAGCAAGAAACGAAGCAAAATTATAAGCTAATGGCAATGAAGAATCTAGAGCAGGCCATCATTCATATGAATAAACTAGTTTAGGAAAAAAATACTTACCTTTTTAACCACATCAAGCACATAAGGCTGTAGCTCTTCAGTTCTATAGGCTCCAACACCAAGGTTGAGTTTCAACTCATGGTTGTCTGCTTTGAAAGCTTCAGACACCCCAAGAATTGGATCAGGGGGAGCCATTGTTATACCCTCGAAACGAGACACATTGGAAGCCACAACCATAGAGACTCGACCAAAAGACTGCAAACAACAAAACAATTCAAACATAGAAGCCAAAAAAAATTGAATTATGCTCCAAGTCCCTGTATGCTTTGTACATTTGGAATTAGTCCCTCTACTTTTCAGGCTTCAAAATTTAAGTCCAACTTCAGTTTTCAGTTAAATTTGCAAGAGTGACATTTTGAAATTTTAAAAAAAAAAAAAAAAAAAAAAAAAAAAAAAAAAAAAAACACTAACTTGACATTGTGATCAACTTGAATTTAATGGAAAATTTTTAATTGTTTCAACAAATGAACTTACAATTTTAAATCTGAATTGAAATAAAAGTAAAGGGACTAAATTTCAAAAGAGCACATAGTACAGGAACCTGGAGCATAACCCCTTTAATCATAATTACAATTACAATTACAATTACATAACCATACTGGACATAAAGAGTTGATCTTTAAATGGAAATGGAAAAGGGGTAAAAAAAGTACCTTTGCTTTGATGAAAGGATTGGTTTTTTCCTTGTTCATGCACCCACGATTCAATTTTCCCTGTGGGAAACATATATTTCCATTTTCTCAGTAATCAATCAGTATCTAAAACAGAAACAAAAAATGAAATTGAAAGAAAGGGATTAGAAATACCTTGTTAATTTCATGAAAAGAAAGTGAAGCAGAGGGAGTGGCAGAAGCCAAAGAGAGCAGTGTGGAAGCCATAATGAAATCAACAAATTGGTAATAGCAAGGATTAGAGATAAGGGGTTTAGTAGAGGCAAAAGGGGGCGATGGGATCAAAGCGAAAAACTTGGTGGTGGTGTTGGCGATCAAAATGGGTTTTTGATTTTTCCAGCTAAAACACTGTGAAATGCTCTGCCGTTGGGATCGAGCTGGTAGAGACTCTGTGTGCGAGCTGTGATGAAATCGTCTTTAGGGGTATAGTCGTTTGCCACTTTTCAGCTCATAAGCGGCTTTACCATTAGTTGATGTTGATTAAGATCTCTACCGTTCATGATTCACGATCTTGTCCGATGTTGTGTTGACGAGTGTCCATAACAACGGCTAAAGTATTAGCCTTTGGAATTGGTAATTTTACCTGTCTTGGTATTTATATATTTTTTTCCACTTCATTACTTAAATTTGAGAATTATGACCATTTAAGTATACCAACTTGATAAATGTGAAAGTTTAATGACGTGACATTTTATAATTTCGTGTGTTGGTTTGATAGTTAAGATGTTCACCGCACCAGTGGTGACCTGAGTTCAAGTCGTGTTAGTCGCATATAATTCACCAAAAAAATGACGTGACACTGTAAGATTCTATCACGTATAATTTGGAATCTAATTTTGATAGAATCTAACTTCAAGGAGGACGAAGAGGGTGAAAATGATCTTCAAGAGGAGACCCCTCAACAAGATGATATTGAACAAGAGCTAGAAACAGTAGTCGAGCCGGTAGCTAAGCCGGAGGATGAGCAGAACACAAAACCCGTCGTCACAAAGATACCATTTCCCGCATGGTTAGAAGATAAACAGAGACGAGATAAAGCGAAATTTTTAAGTTTTCTAAACTTGTAACACCCCTCGCCCGTATCCAGCACCGGGACGGGGCTTGAGGCATTACCAGATTTAAACCTTTACAAACTTACTAAATCGGGTCATCAAACTTTGCCCAAAATTTAAAACCTTTCAAACAGGTACACCTCGTCTCTTACACAGGCCTTCGAGGCCTAAGTCATAGCTGGGGGCTGTTTGGGACAGAACCGGGAACTTTCAATAGACTTTGGGCATCTTAAAAAATTTTCCCTTATTGTGAAGTGTGACACGCCCGTGTGGTGGGGCCGTGTGGTTACACACGCCCGTGCCCTCAACCCGTGTGCAACACTGACTTCAACCTTATCATTCTGTTAAAGGTACACGGCCAAGACACACGCTCATGTGCTTAGCCCGTGTTCTATACTAACTTAAAAATTTAGGTGCAGGGGACGCACGGCCATACCACACACCCATGGGGGTGAGCCGTGTGTCACACATGGCCTAGACAAAGGCCCGTGTGTCTACTCGTGCAGACCTTATTGGGCTATTTTCCAAGCCTTTGATCACCCTCTATCAATCAAATATTCTTATGAGTTACTTTAGTGTGTGTTAAGACCAAAGTATGCACTTATATATATATAAAACTTGATTAACCTCATTGCATGCAAACCTCATGTCATTGGTTTCATACATGCTAAGTTAATTCTCATCTTGCATTTAAGGATTTCTATGTCTACTTGACATATTTAAGATTGACTCGTTTTTATAACTCATTGCTAATTATAACCAAGCCAACATATGTGAATATAAACATGCATAGATTTGTAGATCATAGCCTACTTCAAAATAAGCCAATTTCCATGGCCACATACAAAGAGATAAGTATAACTTTATATGCCTTCATTTTGGCAAACCAAATGACACATATAACAAAATACTCAAAAGTTCTATACATGCCATTGAACAAGATATAAGAATCTATATACCAAAGTTGGACTAGTTGATAGTGTGTTGATTCTCCAACCATCTTCCAATCTTTACGAGTCCTCGAGCTCTGAAAACGGGGAAAAAGAGAGGGGTAAGCATTTACATGCTTAGTAAGCTCGAATAACTGGAAAGTAAACTTACCGATTATTTAACATACATCCTTATTAGATAATGAAACTAACAAATATGAAAATGGTTTCTCTATCACATGCACTCAATCAATGAGTTAGTCATATAACAAAACATCATATAATTTATCTTAGATGAGCTCATGATTCAACATGTCATTTGTACATATATCTCGTATTAGTCCCGTTGGGTTTTTTTAGGAAATCTCGATGGATTATCCAATCACTGTCAATTGATACGAATGCTCATTTCAGGTATGCACTCCCGCGAACCTCACATCTTACGGCAAAATTACCAGTCCAAGCTAAATACTTCGTAATATAAACTCATAAGGTAATGTCGGGATTACCAGTCCAGGCTAAATTCAGACACTAATCGGATTACCCGTCCGGGCTAAATCCATAATGCACACATATTCTTCGGAAGGCTCGATCATTCAAGGAACACTCGTCTGGGCAAGATCCTTTTTATATTTGAGATCAACGGATTACCCGTCCGGGCTAAATCCTTTCTGCAACACATGCAGGATCTCAAGTCACATATAATTCATGCTTTATGCATCGAATTCCCTTTTTAACCTCAACCAGACTTTTTCCAACAAATCATTTACAAAGATGCATTTTATATGATTTCATACCATTAATAAATACAATCATCATGCATTCATAAATAATATAATTAGACACATTTCAAGTTTACTTTAAGTTATCCGAACATACCTGGTACTCGTTTCGGAATTGTGTCTCGATTATTTCGAAACCTTTTGTTTTCCTCGATCTACCTCTAGAATTTGTTTATCGGGGTTTAAAACAATAAAAATAAATTATTAATGACTCACATTGTACCCTTTTGAGCCTAAATTTCAACCCCGATCCAAATGACCATTTTGCCCCTAACCTTTTACATTTTTACGATTTAGTCCCTAGGCTCGTATAATGAAACATATTTAATTTCTATCTTACCCAAGCCTAGCGAACACTTTTCCCTCTTATGGCAGCTCACATTTTCCATTATTTTCACTTTTCTACCACATATTTTACAACTTTTGCAAAAAGGTCCCTTTAGGGGTTTCTCATAAAAATCACTTAAGAAAAGATGTTTAACACACCTTCAACTTTCATATTCCTCCATAAACCATCAAAATATAAGTAACTCGTGCATGGGTAAATTTTTAAACATAAACCCTAGCATGAAATATGGGTAGAAATGGAGAGAGTAAGCTACCAGGATTTTAAAAATACAAAGAACATTAAAAACGGGGCTTGGGTGCACTTACTATTGAGCTTGAAAATGTTGAAAACCCTAGCTATGGAGTCCCTTGAAGTTTCGGCAGCATGGAGAAGAAAATGAGCTGATTTTTGGTTCATTTTTCCCATTTTATTTCATTAAAATGCCAAATGACCAAAATGCCCTGAGGCCCTTTCTTTAAAATTTCATCCATGCAAGCCCATTTTTGTCCAAAAATATAGAAATTGGGAAAATTACTCTCTAAGACCTTCTAATTTATAATCTAAAGCAATTTCATACAAATTTCTTCTAGAATCCAAGTTTTGTAATTTATTCAATTTAGTCCTTAATTTCTAATTGGACACCTTACTCAAAGAATTTCTTCATGAAATCTTAACACATACATATTCTCATATTCTAGACCTCATAATAATCATAAAATAAATATTTTGATGTCATATTTGTGGTCCCGAAACCACTATTTTGACTAGGCCCTATTTCGGGATGTTATATTTCTCCCCACTTTGGGACTTTTGTCGTCGAAAGTCTTACCAGTAAACAGGTTCAAATATTGGTTTCTCATGGTTTCTTCTGATTCCCATGTAGCCTCTTCCACATCATGTCGATGCCATAAAACCTTTACTAAAGCCACATTTTTATTTCTCAACTGTTTAACCTCACAAGCCAAAATCTTGACCGATTCCTCTCCGTAGGTCATGTCTGGTCTAATCTCAATCTCTGCTGGTGAAATCACATGAGAGGGGTCTGAGTGATATCACTTTAACATGGATACATGGAACACGTCGTGAATCTTTTCCAATTCGGGTGGCAATGCCAAACGATAGACTAATGGTCCAACTCTTTCAGTGATATCATACGGCCCGATAAATTACAGAATCAATTTGCCTTTCCAGACAAATCTCAACACTTTTTTCCATGGAGATACTTTTAAGAATACTCTATCTCCAACTTGGAATTCAACCTCTTTTCTTTTCAAATCAGCATATGACTTTTTCCTATCTGATGCCTCTTTTAAACAGTCTCGTATCACTTTAACTTTTTCTTCAGTTTCCTTAATCAGATCAACTCCATGAAATTGACTTTCCTTGAGTTCTGTCCAGTATAATGGAGTTCGGCACTTTCTGCCATACAAGGCCTCATAAGGCGCCATTTTCAAACTCGTTTGAAAACTGTTATTATAGGCAAATTCTACCAATGGTAAGTACTTTTCCCAACTACCTTGAAATTCGAGGATGCAACATCGCAACATATCCTCGAGAATCTGAATCATCCGCTCATATTGACCATCGATCTGTGGGTGAAAAGCCGTACTAAAATTTAACTTTGTATCCAAGGCTTCTTGCAACTTCTTTCAGAATCTCGAAGTGAACCTTGGGTCTCTGTCCGAAATAATCGATAGTGGTACCCCGTGTAATCTCACAATCTCAGATATGTACAAGTCGACCAATCTATCAAGAGAGTAGTATGTTCTTACCGGAATGAAATGAGCCAAATTTGTCAACTTATCCACTACAAATCATATAACATCTTTCTTTTTTGGAGTCAATGGTAATCCTATCACAAAATCTATAGTGATTTTGTCCCACTTCCATTCGGGGACCATTACAGTCTGTAACAAACCTGGAGGCACTTGATGTTCAGCTTTAACTTGCTGACATATCAGGCACCTCGATACAAATTCGAAAATGTCTCTTTTCCTGCCGTTCCACCAATACATTTTCTTCAAATCGTTGTACATCTTGGTACTTCTCGGATAAATAGACAAACAGCTGTTATGTGCTTCTTGAAAGATTTTTTGAATAAGTTCATCATCTTTAGGTACACAAACTCTATCTCTAAACATTAGACATCCATTAGGACCAATCTGATAATCTGATTCAATGCTCGACTCACATTGAGTCTTTTTAGCTTGCAGGTCTCTATCATTAATTTGAGCATTATAGATTTCCTGAAGAAATGTCGGTCTAGCTTCCAGCTCTGCCAAGACCGAATCATTATCAAGCAATGCTAATCGAGCGTCCATGGCTCTCAATGCAAACAGAGATTTTCTGCTTAACGCGTCGATGACCACATTCGCCTTTCCGAGGTGATAGTCAATGATCAACTCATAATCTTTTATAATTCCAACCACCTCTGTTGTCTCAGGTTCAACTCTTTTTGAGTCATCAAATACTCTTGTGATCAATAAATAAACGAAAAGTCTTACCATATAAATAATGCCTCCAGATTTTCAAGGCAAAGACAATGGCGGCGAGCTCTAAGTCATGTGTCGGATAGTTCTTCTCGTGTGGCTTCAACTGTCGTGAAGCGTAGGCTATCACCTTGCCATCCTGTATAAGTACACAACCCAATCCGTTCAAGGATGCATCACTGTAGACTATAAACTCTTTTCCCAGCTTAGGTAGTACTAAAACAGGAGCTTCAGTCAGCAATGTCTTTAACTTCTTGAAACTCTGCTGACACTTTTCTGTCCATTGAAACTTAACATCTTTCTGTAGCAACTTCGTCATTGGAGTTGCTATCATAGAGAATCCTTTCACAAATCTTTGGTAGTAACCGGTTAAGTCTAAAAAGCTTCTAACCTCGGTTACATTTTTAGGCGGTTTCCATTCAACAATAGCAGAGATTTTACTTGGATCAACTCGGATGCCTTCACCCGAAACAATATGACCCAAAAATCCAACTTCTTGGAGCCAAAATTCACTCTTGCTAAACTTAGCATATAGTTGTTTTTCCCATAAAGTCTGCAACACAGTTCTCAGGTGCTTCGCATGCTCTGACTCATCTTTAGAATAAATTAAGATGTTGTTAATGAACACAACGACAAACTTATCCAAGTATGGTCAAAAGATCCTATTCATCAGGTCCATAAATACGGTCGGTGCATTCGTCAATCCAAATGGCATAACCAGAAATTCATCGTGGCCGTATCTGGTTCTAAAAGCTATCTTTGGTACATTCGATTCCTTAACACGTAACTGATAGTAACCAAACCTCAAGTCTATCTTAAAAAATACCATGGCTCCTCTCAACTGGTCGAATAGATCATTGATCCTTGGCAAAGGATACTTATTCTTGATAGTTACCTTGTTTAGTTGTTGATAATCTATACATAATCTCATTGAACTATCTTTCTTCTTTACAAACAATACGGGGGCACCCCAAGGTGAAAAGCTTGGCCTAGCAAAACTTTTATCCGTCAACTCTTGCAACTGTGCTTTTAATTCTTTTAGCTCGATTGGTGCCATTCTATATTGAACAATAGAAATGGGAGCTGTTCCTGACACCAATTCAATACCAAACTCTATCTCTCTCTTAGGAGGTAATCCGGGTAATTCTTCTAGGAACATGTCTGGATATTCACATACTATCGGCACAGTCTCAATCTTCAACTTCGTTTCCTTCGTGTTCAACATGAACGCAAGGTAGGCTTCGTACCCTTTCCTCATATATCTCTGAGCAACCATTGTCGTGATTACAGCTGGCGACGTGCCCAACTCTCTTGAATCAACCCGTAGAATCTTACCATCTAGGCATTTCAATTTAATAAACTTGCTGTCGCAATTTACAATTACATCATACAGAGCTAACCAATCCATGCCAAGTATTAATCGAATTCATCAAAAGGTAACAACATAAGGTTAGCCAAAAAACATTAACCATGAATCATCAAAGGCCAATTCTTACAGACTTTATCAACCAGAACCGATTTGCCTAGTGGGTTCGACACTTTAATAATAAATTCCATAGGCTCAATGGGTATGTTCATACTAGACACCAATCTCATGCAAATATATGAATGTGTCGTTCCCGTGTCAATTAAGGCAATAACACATGTATTGAAAAGAGAAAAAGTACCCGTAATAACATTAGGAGCAGAGGCTTCCTCTCGAGTGTGTATTGTATACGTTCTTACTCGGGCTCGAGCCTCTAATTTTGAAGTATCTTTAGCTACAACTCGACTACCACTAGCACTTCCAGGGTATCCTGGGGGTCTACCTCGTGCCATGGGGGCACCCGACTTCGGGGTTACTTCCATTTCTTTTTCAATTTGTTCTGGACAGTCCTTGAGAAAATGGTCAAGAGAACCACACCTGAAACATGCACCACTCTTTATTCGGCACTCTCCAAAGTGAAATTTGTTGCAACTCTTACACTTTAGCTTTTGGTCATCTACACTCTCCACACTAGTCACCATCGGGGAGGAAGACTTCTGATTTCGTCGTTTAGAGCCTCTCATTCTACCGGAGTATCCTACCGATGAAGTGGAGTGTTCATGTTGGCTCCTTGATTTCTTTGTGAAAAAGGGGAGCGTCTTACCGCTGGATCTCTTGCTTGCAACTCGAGCCTCTCTCTTCACTTGCTTCATTTCATTATTGAGTTCCTCAGCCTTCTTGGCCCGATCAACTAATGCGGCGAACTCCCGTATTTCAAGGATACCAATCAATAACTTGATTTCTTTATTCAAACCTTCCTCGAAGCATTTACACATTTCAGACTCGGTTTGAATCCACTCAGTTGCGTACTGACTTAACCTTACAAACTCTCTTTCGTATTCTGCCATAGTCTTATTCCCTTGTTTGAGTTCCAAGAACTCCTTTTGCTTCGAGTCTAAGAACCTTTGACTGATATACTTCTTCCTAAACTCTACTTGGAAGAATTCCCAAGTGATAATTTCCTTTGGCGCCACCGAAGATACGGTCTTCCACTAGTGGTACGCAGTGTCTTTCAAGAGAGACACGACACACTTTAAGCACTCCTTAGGTGTACATGACAACTCATCTAATACCCGTGTAGTATTCTCGAGCCAGAACTCAACTCTCTCACCATCATCCTCAACTTTTGCTCTAAATTTCTCAGCCCCATACTTTCTAAGCTTATATACGGGGGCCTTACAAATTCTTATCAGTGCCATACCTCGTGGAAAATCCTCATCAGGTTGGTTAGGGGGCGGGGGAAGTCGTGGTATGTTAGGGCGGTTCCTCAAGTAATCCCCAAACCATTCAACTATCATGTTAAAGAAGGTGGCTCGGGCCTTTTCCCGACCTTCAGATATAACTCGTCTACTACTACTAGATACAGCTCATTGTACGGAAGCTGGAGCATGGCTCTCGGCTCCCTCGAACTCATCTTGTGCTTGATTGGAATACATTTACTATATTCAAAAACAATTTTAAATAGTTAGGAGATATCATACTATCAACGTTCATATAATGGCATGTATAGCGAACCTCAATGCTCTCTACGGTAGTCCTAGAACTAACTAAATCGTAGCTCTGATACCACTAAATGTGACACCCTTCGGTCGTATCTGGCACCGAGACGGGGCTCGAGGCATTACCGAATTTAAACCTTTACAAACTTACTAAATCAGGTCATTGACCTTCGCCTAAAATTTAAAACCTTTCAAATAGGTACACCTCGTCCCTTACACAGGCCTTCGAGGCCTAAGTAATAGTTGGGGGCAATTCGGGATAGAACCGGAAACTTTCGATAGACTTTGGGCATATTAAAAAATTTCCCTTACTGTGAAGTGTGACGACACGCCCGTGTGGTAGGGCCGTGTGGTTACACACGCCCGTGTGGCTTAGGACACACCCGTGCCCTCAGCCCATGTGCAATACTGACTTCAACCAAATCATCCTATTAAAGGCACATGGCTAAGACACGCACCCGTGTGCTTAGCCCGTGTTCTATACTAACTTAGAAATTTAGGTGCAGGGGACGCACGACCGTACCACACACCCATGGGGGTGAGCCGTGTGTCACACACGGCCTAGACACACGCCCGTGTGTCTACCCGTGCGGACCTTATTAGGCTATTTTCCAAGCCTTTGATCACCCATTATCAATCAAATATTCTTATGAGTTACTTTAGTGTATGTTAAGACCAAATTATGCACTTATATATATAAAACTTGATTAACCTCATTGCATGCAAACCTCATGTCATTGGTTTCATACATGCTAAGTTAATTCTCATCTTGCATTTAAGGATTTCTATGTCTACTTGACATATTTAAGATTGGCTCGTTTTTATAACTCATTGCTAATCATAACCAAGCCATCATATGTGAACATAAACATGCATAGATTTGTAGGTCATAGCCTACTTCAAAATAAGCCAATTTCCATGGCCACATACAAAGAGATAAGTATAACTTTACATGCCTTCATTTTGGCAAACCAAATGACACATATAACAAAATACTCAAAAGTTCTATACATGTCATTGAACAAAACATAAGAATCTATATACCAAAGCTGAACTAGTTGATAGTGTATTGATTCTCCAACCGTCTTCTAATCTTTACAAGTTCTCGAGTTCTAAAAACGGGAAAAAAGAGAGGGGTAAGCATTTACATGCTTAGTAAGCTCGAATAACTAGAAAGTGAACTTACCAATTATTTAGCATACATCCTTATTAGATAATGAAACCAACAAATATGAAAATGGTTTCCCTATCACATGCACTCAATCAATGAGTTAGTCATATAACAAAACATCATGTAATTTATCTTAGATGAGCTCATGATTCAACATGTCATTTGTACATATATCTTGTATTAGTCCCGTTGGGTTTTTTAGGAAATCTCAATGGATTATCCAATCACCGTCAATTCATATGAATGATCATTTCAGGTATGCACTCCCGCGAACCTCACGTCTTACGGTAGGATTACCAGTCCAGGTTAAATCCCCCGTAATATAAACTCATAAGGTGATGTCGGGATTACCAGTCCAGGCTAAATCCCTTATAGCGACAAACACACTTAGTGAGCTCGGATCTAAATTACCAGTCCAGGCTAAATTCAGACCCTAATTGGATTACCCGTCCGGGCTAAATCCATAATGCACACATATTTTTCGAAAGGCTCGATCATTCAAGGAACACCCGTCCGAGCTAGATCCTTTTTATATTTGAGATCAACGATTACCCGTTCGGACTAAATCCTTTCTGAAACACATGCAGGATCTCAAGTCACATATAATTCATAGTTTATCCATCGAATTCCCTTTTTAACCTCAACCGAGACTTTTTCCAACAAATTATTTACAAAGATGCATTTCATATGATTTCATGTCATTAATAAATACAATCATCATGCATTCATAAATCATATAATCAGACACATTTGGAGTTTACTTTAAGTTATTCAAACTTACCTGGTACTCGTTTCGAAATTGTGTCTCGGTTATTCCGAAACCTTTTGTTTTCCTCGATCGACCTTCGGAATTTGTTCATCGGGGTATAAAACAATAAAAATAAATTATTAATGACTCAAATTGTACCCTTCTGAGCCTAAATTTCACCCTCAGTCCAAATGACCATTTTGCCCCTAACCTTTCACATTTTTATGATTTAGTCCCTAGGCTCGTATAATGAAACATATGCAATTTCTATCTTACCCAAGCCTAGCCGAACACTTTTCCCTCTTATGGCCGCCTACATTTTCCATTATTTTTACATTTTTACCACATATTTTACAACTTTTGCAAAATGGTCCCTTTAGGGGTTTCTCATAAAAACCACTTAGAAAAAGATGTTTAACACACCTTCAACTTTCATATTCCTCCTTAAACCATCAAAATACAAGTAACTCATGCATGGGTAAATTTTTAAACATAAACCCTAGCATGAAATATGGGTAGAAATGCAGAGAGTAAGCTACCAGGATTTTATAAATACAAAGAACATTAAAAACGGGGCTTGGGTGCACTTACTATTAAGCTTGAAAATATTGAAAACCCTAGCTATGGAGTCCCTTGAAGTTTCGGTGGCATGGAGAAGAAAATGAGCTGATTTTTGCTTCATTTTTGCCATTTTATTTCATTAAAATGCCAAATGATCAAAATGCTAATGAAATAAAATGCCCTTAAGCTTTTTCTTTAAAATTTCATCCATGCAAGCCCATTTTTGTCCAAAAACATAAAAATTGGGAAAATTGCTCTCTAAGACCTTCTAATTTATAATCTAAAGCAATTTCATACAAATTGCTTCTAGAATCCAAGTTTTGCAATTTATTCAATTTAGTCCCTAATTTCCAATTGGACACTTTACTCAAAGAATTTCTTCATGAAATCTTAACATATACATATTCTCATATTATAGACCTCATAATAATCATAAAATAAATATTTTTTGATGTCAGATTTGTGGTCCCGAAACCACTATTCTGACTAGGCCCTATTTCGAGATGTTACAAAACTTATTTAAATCGTTTAATGTTAATTTTCCTATTATTGAATTAATAGAGAAAATTCCAAAATACACTATACTTGATAGAAATATTGGTTAGGCATAGGAAACTTAAAAAGGAAGGCCAAATTAACTTAGACACATCCTGTAGTGCGATAATTAAAAAGCAAATTCCTTCAAAATTAAAAGATTAAGGGGGTTTCACAATTCCAATAGAGATAGGGGATATCCATTTTAGTAAGGCTTAGGAGTCAATATCAATCTAACGCCTTTATCAATATATAAGAAACTTGGGTTAGGGGAGCTAAAAAACACACATATCACACTACAGTCGGCTGACAGGTATTTAGTACAACTGAAAAGGGTGCTTAATATGTTTTGGTTAAGGTGTGTAATTTTCTATTCTCGGTAAATTTTGTAATTTTAGACATTCAGGAAGACTGTGAAATCCCTATTTTGTTAAGAAGACCTTTTCTATCCACATTTAGGTTTACCATCAACTAAGAAAATAATGAATTAACCATGAAAATCAATGGTGAGACCAAAGTATTTAAATGTGGTAACCTATAAAAGGAGGGAAATGATAAAAAGTTAGGGAGCGCATGTTATGAGATATCTTTAAATTGCCTTAACAACCTTGATCCGAGAAAGGTAGATTCTGTTATAAGTGCAGGACAGAAGAGCAAATTAAAAGAACGAGACAAGCGGAGTAAGGTGTAGTAGCATGACAGACGTTGGGAAAATTTAGACAGGCAACCAAGAGACAGAACGTCCAAGTGTAGACTCACGGAGTTGATGGATGAATACGATAGCAACACCTGATAATTGACAAAATATGTTAATTTTGTTGTAAATTATTGTAATTTAAATAAACTTAAATATTAGTAATTGGAAAGGAATAGGACTAAGTAGGTAGAATAAGATTAGCTTTCTCAAAATGTTTAGAATTAGGATACGTTTGTACCAAGCACCTTGAAATTCAAGGAATAAGGTTAGAATAAGGCCGGTGTCACAACATCGAGCCCAAACTCAAAAAAATTCCAAAACTCAGCTCGATGTCGCGGCACTGGTACCCCTATGTTGCGACATCGAAGATAGTGACCCCAAATATCAAATTTTCAAGATGTGTCATAAAATTGAACCCCGACATCGCAAAAACGAGAGACTGCCAAGGGTGTTGCGACACAAAACCCTTATGTCGCGACATCATTGTGAAAAATTATAGGGTTGATTCGACCCATTGTGCAATTAGCCGACCTAAACCTTATTTCACCCGATTTTTAACCTAAAATACTACTTTGTAAACTAAAACACTCCTAAAGCTAATCCTAATCTCGCTTTGGCTCTAAAACATTCAAAACCTCTCAACTTCTCTTAAACCCTTGTTTTTAACACTTCTACTTATTACTTCTTTTCTTTTGCTGCTATTTTTATTTTTCTTTTCTTTTGCTTCTGTTTTATGCAGGTAAAAGCCCCACACCAACAACAAAGTTGCAACAAAGTCTCAAAAGGAATCACAATCATTCGACAACACGAGGTTATTGGTTCCTTTTTCGACTTTTACTATTACATTGATTAAATTGAGAAACACATTGCTTGATTATTTGGTTATCTAGTTAAGAACATTAGAAAAAGGCCTCCTAGTAAATCTAGAAGAACCAATGAACAAGAAACATCGATGGCCATAAATGTAACAACTAATTTTTAGTGTTGACAAAAATAGTGGTTTCAGGACCAGAACTCTGATGTGTCGATCTGTAAATATTACTTATTAAATATTTACGAAGTTATTAGTGTCGTATTAAAACTTGGTTAGGAAATTTTATCATTTGGATAGTTACTTAAGTAAAAAGGACTGAATCGTAAAAACTACAAAAGTTGAGTTTTATTAATTAAAAGGACTAAATGAAAAATTTGACCAATAGGTATTAAGTTAGTGAATTACAAGTGTTATTATCCATGTGAATAAAGTCTATTTAAGCTTAATGTTAGGTTAATTAAAGTATAATTTTAAAAAGTCTTAAAATTTATAATTAAACCAATGTATATAAATTAAATTAAAGAAACTAAGAAAAACTAGGGTTTTATTTTTTTCAACTGTAACAGTAGATTTTGTGCCTAGTTTGAACAGTGGTTTCGGGACCACTAATCAAAAGTCGGAGAAAGTATTTTATTATTAACTTTGAGTTATAACATGTTTATATTAGTGCATGAAAAATTTGGTGAAGTAATTTTAGCGTTTGTGAGCTTAATTGCGAAAAAGGGGCTAAATCGCATAAAGTGCAAATGTCTTGAATTGATAGCTAAGGGTGTTATATTTCCATGAAACTTAAATTTGGGGTCTTTAAAGGGCAAATAAACCCTTAAGTTAGAGGTGACCGGCCATAAGGGGGGCAAAATGAGACATGTTCACTAGGTTAGGTGGGTTTTGGTGACTAAATTGGGTAAAAAATAAAATTTAATAAAGAGAGAATGATATTTTTATTTTTTCTCATCTTTTTCCCACTGTTCATACCATAAAAAGAGGGGTTTTTAAGGTTAAAAAAATTTCAGCCGCTCTTTATTCTCATAGGTAAGTGATTTTGATAGTTTTCTTGATGATTTTTGCGTTTTTGGATCCCTTGTAACATGAGCTTTCAAATGAGGGAACTATTTTGCAAAATAGTTGAAAGTCTAAGGTTTTACCATGAGAGTGTTTATGTTGTTTTCTAAAATTTTATGGAAGAAAATGAATCATGGTTGTGAAATAAACAACTTTTATGAAAAGATTTCTCATGAAAACCCTAAAAGGGCCATTTTGCATAAGTTGTAAAATAGGTAATAAATGTGTGAAATAATGAGAATTTTGGGCTGCTTCTAGTATAAAAATTAATCTATTAGACTTGGTTAATAAGGAAATTCGATAAAAATTAATTTTCGGACCTAGGGGTAAAATGGTCATTTTGTGAAAGTATAGAGGCAAAATGGTCATTTTACCCAATTATGAATTTTCGAGTGTCTAGATTATTACACTGATGAAATGAATGAATTTCTATCATTTTAGATCAAGAATTACAAAATATGGGCTTAGACTAGGGAAAAGCAAAGCTAGAGGACTAAGTCGAATTAGCCGCCACATTTTGTAATCCGAGGTAAGTTGTATGTAAATAATACAACTACGTTGCTATTATATGTGTTTGAATTGATATAGCATAAATTGCTTGTTTGCGGAAATGATTATGCATGATGAATATTGAGATAGTAGAACTCCCATTTGAACCTTAGGAAATAAATCGGATATTCATGCCACGACATTCGGGTTATTTGTGTGCTAGTGTAAGACATGTCTAGGACATGCATTGGCCACAATATCAGAGCCAGTGTAAGATATGTTTGGGACATGCATCGGCCTTGAGATATTTAAGCCAGTGTAAGACATGTCTGGGACATGCATCGGCTACGAGATGTGTTAGTGTAAGACTATGTCTAGGGCATGGCATCGGCACGGATATGTGAGAGCTAGTGTAAGACCATGTCTGGGACATGGCGTCTACCTTGAATTTGATAGTTAGTGTAAGACCATGTCTGGGACATGTCATCGACTTGATGGATGAGCCAGTGTAAGACCATGTCTAGGACATGGCATCGACTTTATACCCTATGTTAGGGGCTTAGTGAATACCCGATAGCATTTCAAATGGTTCAATGGTGAAAGTTATATTTTAAGTTAAATGAGAAAAGTATAACCATGTTGTGAGTGGTACAGGTACCCATTTGAAATGTATAAGATATGAGCTCAATATATGCTATGTGAATTGTATTAGATAGTGATGAGTAAGTTGTGCTTATGCCTACTTTTGTATTATGAGAATGAAGATGAATGGTAAAGTTATTGTTATATTCACTTGCATGCAACTTTCTAAGCTTTATGCTTACTCCATTCCCTTTCCATTTTCTTATAGTGCCTCTAAAGTAGCTCAAGGATTATCGCTTACGTTGGAGAAGCCAGTCACACTATCAACTGAAGTGCTCGGTATAGTTAGATCTCTCATTTTGATTATGGCATGTATAGGATCTTGGCTTTTGAGTTTTGTGTCATTGTTTTGGGGCCAAATGTGTTGGCTTAAACTAGTACTTGACTCATATTGTATAAGGCCTGAATAATGGCTAATGTTGAAAGTTGATTTATGGATGCAAGGAAATCTCCCATGAATGTGAAAATTATTGGCATGGTCATATATGTATGCAATGTATATAGGCATTACCTATGGTTTCTTGGTTGAGAAATCATATTTATTTAGACTTTGATATGTTGGTTGGCATTAGATTGTGTTTCAGGGTGGCAAAAGGCTTGGTAGATAGCCTTATTTTTGTCCACACGGGTAGACACACGAGCGTGCGTCTAGGCCATGTGTGACACATGGTCTGCCCCATGGATGTGTTGATAGGCCGTGTGTCCCTTGCACGTAAATATTGCAAGTCAGTATGCATGGTAGTAAATACAAGGGTAGAGACACGGCTGTGTGTCTCAGCCGTGTGAAGAGCACGGCCTAGCACACGGGCGTGTGCTTTGGCCGTGTGACCCTTAAGGATTGCTGACGTCATAAACAGAATGTCAAGGTTTTTAGACACGGGCTAGGGCACGGGCTTGTCATGGCCATGTGAGGGATACGGGCCATAGACACTAGCGTGTCAGGCCATGTGAAAACCCCTATAGGTTCGAATTTGGAATTTAATTCACACGGGTATGGGACACGAGCATGTCCCTAGATGCTTTGGCCGTGCGTGTCACACTGGCCATCAGCACGGCCATGTCATACTGACCACACGGGCGTGCTGCCCTTCCATACGAGTGTGGGCCCTGTTTCAAAGGTTATTTTTCTAAAATTGGTTAAGGACCCGAGCTGGTCCCGGATGAATTCCAAAGGTCGTTTGAGGCCTCGCAGGCTCATGTTAAGAAGTTTAGACAAAGTTTGAAAGAAGTTTTAAATTTGGTCAAGTCTTGATGATTCAAAAATGTTAGAATGCATGTATTTAAATGAGGCAACACCTCATATTCCATCTCGGTGTCGGACTCGGGTGCGGGGTGTTACATTTAGTAGTATCAGAGCTATGGTTTAGTCGGTTCTAGGACTAACCTAGCATGAGTACGAGTCTAGCCATACATGCCATAGTTGTGTATTGATAGTATGATGACTCCTGACGATTATAAATTATGTTTTTCATATAGTAAATGGATCCTGATGTAGCTACGGTGGATGACATGGAAAGTAATGCGCCGGCTCCCGCTAAAAGGACCGCGCCAGTAGATAGCGGGCTCGTGACACTGAGTCAGGGCAAAGGGGCTAGAAAAGCTTACCTTCACATGAAAAACCAATTAGAATTTTGGCTAAAGAAGTAAATGAACTTCGAAATAAAATGGTACCATTGGTAAAGTTTTTGTGGAATCGTCACGGGGTCGAGGAGGCTACATGGGAAACCGAATAATTGATGAAACCACAATACCTGAGCCTATTCATTGGTAAGACATTTTTAGGATGAAATTTTCTAAGGGGGGAGAGTTGTAACAGCCCGTTTTTCAATGGTGATAGAAACAGTGGTTTTGGGACAACAACTCTGATGTGTCAATCCGTAAATATTAATTATTTAGTATTTACGAAGTCATTAGTGTCATATTAAAATTCGGTTAGGAAATTTTATCATTTGGATAGTTAATTAAGTAAAAATGACTGAATTGTAAAAGCTACAAAAGTTGAGTTTTATTAATTAAAGGAACTAAATGAATAATTGGACCAATGAGTGTTAAGTTAGTGAACTACAAGTGTTATTGTCCATGTGAATAAAGTCTATTTAAGCTTAATGTTAGGTTAACTAAAGTATAGTTTAAAAAGTCTTAAAATTTACAATTAAACCAAGGTATAGAAATTAAATTAAAGAAACAAAAGATGATATTTTTGTATCATATTCTTTACCTATCTTCTCCACGGTCGAAACTAAGGAAAACTAGGGTTTTATATTTTTCAACTTTGAAGCTTGAGTTGGCAAGTGAATTCTAGTTTGTTTTTAGTAATTTTTATGTTTTTGAGCTCGTATTAGCTTAACCTAGCTAACTCGAAAACCAATTTGTAAAACTATCTAATGTTTTGTATATTGCCATTGATTATTTTGAGTTGTTCTTAGAGTTTTATATTAGATTATTCAGCTTGGTTGAGAAATATGACTATTTCGTAAAGTAGTTTTTTATGATTTTAATGTTAAAGGACTAAATTGTTAAAAGTGATAAGCTATGATGATTCAATGTGAATTAACAACAAATAGGAGATGTAGAGAAGGTTTAATAGGTTCGGTCAATGTGGGTTTTTAATAAAAATGGTTAATTTGCAGGTTTGGGGCTTATAGACTAAATTGAATAAAAGTGAAATGTTGAGGGAAATTTTGTAAAAATGTCAAAAATGACTTAATTGCAGAAAATGACTTAATTTTGTTGTTGAATTAGTCAATTGAATGAAATTATTATTCTAGATCAAGAACGTGTTGATAACCAAGGAAAAGACAAAGTAGTTGAGTAGTCCCTGTACTTTGGTTGTTACTGCATATCAGTCCGGTTAGTTCATTCAGTTTAATTTTAAATAATTTAAAAGCATATTAGGTGAATTAAATTGCTTCGGTTGAACATTACAATGATGTCATGTATATAAGGATTGAATTAAGGGATCGCTATAGCATTGATCATTAATGAAATGTTCCGAGTCGATAAACGTAGGATAGAGCACGATTGGCATGCCAATAGGTTATATTGCATGCGGTACAAGGTACATATGAGTGTAGATGATTTCTGTAGATTCTTTGTCCTCTGGATATGCTGAGGTCCTACATTTTTTGCGGACTTACATGGTATATTACAGTATTATTTGGTGTGCTGGATGGTTTAGCTCATACGAGTAATTTGTGTGCTGGATGGTTTAGCTTATATGAAAACCTGGTGTGCTAGATGGTTAATCGTGTACTTACATCCATTTATCATTTACCGGGCTACGTTTATTGATCTCTGATAGTTATTGAAATGTGGAACCGATTGTACCCTTATATTGGGCATTACTCACATGTTGTGAGCTATGATTAATAGGAACTCTGTTATTTTATCTGGTTATTTGAATTGTTATGTTTAATTTGGTAAGATTTATCGTTTAATCGACAAACTTACTAAGATTTACGTAAGCTTACTCGTGTCTTGTTCTTTGTCGTGTAGATTACATTTTGTGGATGGGAGTTCGGATCAACTCGCAGAATTACACTATCCCAAGGACTCTTTGGTAGATTTTCCAAACACTTTGGTTATATGGCATGTAATAAGGCATATGATTATGATTGCAATGTTTCCAAGCTATGTGTGGTGTTTTGGTATGTTTGATGTTGTAGAATGGTAAACTTATATGGTATGCTTGTTAAACCCAAAGTTGAGCTTGAGTGTTTGTCCAAGAAATGGTAAGTATCACGTTTAAGTATGGTACGTTAAGGTTGAAATAGATTAGTTGGTGTGTATGTTATGATTTGTAGGTGATATGAAATGATAATGTTTGGGTATGAGCATTATTTTGTATCTTCATGTATGACATATTGGTTTGGTCTTAGATAGTTGAAACTGGTATATTTTGGTTGTTTTTTGGTGTGGTTATTGTCTTGTAATCATGTGTTATCAATTGGTTTAGGTACTTATGTAATTGGATGAAAAATGAGCATGATTTTAGTCACTTTTGGGTACACACAGTCTGGACACATGGCTGTGTGCCCTTAGCGTGTTAGGTGAAGGGTTCACATGGCAGGCACACGGCCTGTGACATGATCGTGTGACCCAAGTCAAAGAGTTACATAGCCCATGGACACGAGCGTGTGAGGTAACCACAAGACCATGCCTGGAACCATACAGTCTGGGCTCTGCCACATGGCCTAGACACACGACCTTGTTATCCCTGTTTTGGAAAATTTTCATTTTTGTCTCAAATCTCATGTTTTGTTTTGATTTGGTCCCTGATTGCTTTTAAACTATTTTTAAGGCCTTGTTGGTTCGATTTAAGACCCGTGAATGTATGTCTTGCATAATTTTGAATCATTTATGAATATTGTTACTTAATTTGATGAATTGAGAGTTACTGTTATAGAATGTTCCAAATTGTACGGTAATACTCTGTAATCCTATTTCGACGACAACAACGGGTTATAGGTGTTACAATAAATCCTTTAACTTTTCAAACTTGAATGTCGAAATTTTTTTCTTAGAACTTTAAAGAAAAAATCTCATACAAGAGAGGGGTTTTGAACCATCAATAGTCTTGTGTAAGGAAATATGTGCATTGGTACGGTGCCATAGGTAGGAACGTTTCTGCATAACCCCTAAAGACCCCGCTGTGATCTCTGTAGTACAAGAATTTTATGCATCATTGAGAAATAGGGAGTCTAGTAGACCATACGATGCCGTTTGAGAAAAGGTACAAGTATGGGGTATAGATGTGCATGTCACCTCTAGGGAAATTTGTGAGTTTTATAATGCTCCATATTATGAATTTGATTTTGTCGAAAATAATGATTAAGAATATTATAAGGATATTAAAATCGATAACATTATAAACTATTTAACAGAGGGTAGGGGTGAATGGAATCACCGTTCCGCCACTGATTTTTCCACTTCTTTTAATCAAGCGATTATGTTTCCCATCATGGAAATGTGGATGCAATTTTTATGCACCCAAATCGCTCCTACTTTAACTGTATCTAACATAAATACTTTTTAAGCAGTCTTATTGTATGTTGTTTTACAAAAAAAAAAAAATAGGTATGTATCGAGATGTGGATATACCACTATATGGAGAGGTGCATCAGTGGCTAGAAAATTGGGGTTTTCTTCCCTCACTTAGTGATGACATAGTGCAAAAAGACTAGAGTTCCAATAACCACAACAAAATAATTCATGAAGCCATCCAAGAGTCTCATTGAAGATCCACTATACACGCAGTATACAGAGCTTCAAAGAAAGAAAATTTAGGATTGGAACAAACACCAAAAAGAAAATATAGGCGTTCGAGCTTCACTGAAATGGAAAATAACATCAAGTCTCAGAGAAAGTTATAGGGAAGCAACATTTCGGACCTAGAGTGGATGATATGATGGATGCAAGACCTGGACTTGGTGGCACAAGAATTCGTAAGGGAAAATGGTATGCGAATACCAGATTTGCCACCAAATAAATATGGGCCAATGCAATTTCATCACCAATTCGAGGAGCAAGGAAGCGAAGAAGAAGAAGACGAGAGTAGGGATGATGGAGAAAACAAAGGGGAGGAAGAGGCTATAGAGCAAGACTCCTAGGAGGAGAATGATGATTATGAGGCAACATTTCTGCCACAACGATCCACGCAGAGAGGGCCAGTTATCCTTAACCCAACTCGGCATGCACATTAATCGGGTGGGGGCTCTACTCAAGGCCACATTTGGAGCAAGGGAAAATATCCTATGGAGGGGTGGCAACCACCCTAATTTTATGATTAAAACTATTTTTTTGGATGTGTAAACAATTAACTTTGATGGTTTTTATTTTTATTTTTGTAGGAGTAGGATAGTATTAGCAGATATGTGTGTGTGTGTGTGTGTGTTTTATTTTTAAATTTTCTATGCAGGAACCCTACACTAGGAGATCACTACATTTACGAGCTTTAAATGAACAAGAAAGGAGAAACCCACCATAAGGCTACAGTAACGTCATGATCAACCGGGTAACTTCTTTCTTGTATTTTTTAAGGCTGCACATTAGGGACAATGTGCTATCTAAAGTGTGAGGGTAACATAGAAAATTTATGTGTTTATTTTATGCTTTTATTTTTAATTTTTCTTGTGTAAAGTGTGCTTAAGCTTATAAAAATACAAGTGATTGGTTAGGAGCATGTATTTAGGTTTATCGTGTTTATTGTAAATTTGGCATGATAATAAATGATTTTAAAATTTCAATTATTAGACTACTAAGTTCTATATATTACACTGTAAATAGTCATTTAGTAATTGAATATACCGAATGATAGAGAAAACATAGGGAAACAAACATGCTAGTATGAATAGTAGATGATTAGAGTTGTGATTATTTATTCGATTAAATTCATGAATATTAAGACACCTAAGGATGACCTAAGGCATTGTTTGGTATAAACAGAGAGCCAAAAAGAAAACCCTATTCATCGACCTATAGTACCTATATTTGAGCCGAAAATCACTTTTTGAAGAAACTTTATACAAAATTCGAAGCCCAAATATATATTGTACTTATCCTTTTTCTTTGGTGCCTGCACTACACAAACTTAGACGTCATGCCATACGTATTGAGGGATAGGTAGAGACATAATGATGATTTTGTAATATCAGAGTGAAATAGGAAGAAAAAGTGTGATATAGTAATTATAGGTCGAGCTAATGTATGCAAATAAAAGAAAATTTCAGAAAAATACAAAACGAGGGGAAAAATTACTAAAAGAATGAAAAAAACATTATGAAAGACAATATCGAAAAAGTCAAAGTGACCCAAAAATAAGGTTACAAGATTAGAAATCTTAATCATTAGTGCACAAAAAACTCATAAATTTACCATAGTTATTATTATTACATTATGACTTCCTACATGGAGAAATAAGGAATGTGAGAGAATGAGAAATAAGGCAGTAAGTGGGAAAGAGTTGCTAAAGAGGGTGAATAGCGAACAATACGATGTGTCAAACTAATTTCGTGCTTGAACCCTCTTTGATGCTTCCTGTTCTTAAATTCCATACTAACCTTCAGCCTCAAAACATTACAAGCCGAAAAGTCCTATGTGACCTACGTAAATCTATTTGTGAATGGACATTGTATCGAGTAATTATAATAATAATTATTTGTATTCTACTAGTATAATCAAATTACCTATATGATTTCTTAATGGATCAATATATTTGATGAACTTTTTTTTATATACTTTGTAATATACCGAACTTAGGTGTTTGGGGTTGATAGTGGCAAGTCATTTACATATCATGTCAGAATTATGTGTATTTACGATTATTCCTATTTGTTTCGCTCCTAAACTAATCTTTGTATCATACTTTTTCAAGGGTTGTAATTTTTTTAATTTTAAAATTTTTATGTTTTCTTTTTTGAGGACAAGCAATCAATGACTTAAGTGTGAGGGAGTTTGATATGTAGCAATTAGTTGTAGCAGATTAAACTATTTTCCATACTTAATGAGCTTGTGGGAAAGTAATTTAGTTATGTTTTTATTTAGTTTTCATTTTTAGTTGGCAGATAATAAAATGAGCAATTTTGACTATTTATAAGACAGTGCGGGCCAATAGAGGATTAAAGGTAGATTACCCTGTTCAATGAGTGTGTAGGACACTACTTGGAGGCGCAAAGATAGTAGACTGCCCGCAATGTTGCGACATCGATCTAGGATGTCACAACACAAAAAAAGAAATATCAAAGGAGTAAACTGCCTTCAATGTTGCAACACAACCAGAGGGTGTTGCGACATAGCCCTAAAGACACACCCAAGCTAATAAACTACCAGCCATGTCGTGACACAGGCTAGAGGGTGTCATGACACTAATGAGATGAGATCAATTAATGAGGCAAGAGTGTTTCCATCAGCACAAGAAACTTTAACACCGAATAATGAGCCGAATTAGTTAAGGACCAACGACCAACCTTAGGCCTATAAATAGGATTGCTCTACTCAGTTTGCAAACAGTTTTTCATTTAGTTAATTTTTTGTTTCTTGTTGAGTTTTATTTATACTTGTAATTTATGTTTCTTTTCAACTGTAATTCTAGTTTAGTATTTATTTCGTTATTCACAGAATTTAGATTACGAATTCATAAAACTATTTGACGTCTTACTGTTCGTGCTACTATTAATATATCAAGATTTTTCTCATCTCTGCTCTTGAATTGTTTTTAATCAAGTTCATGTTTTGTGTTAAATCCATGAGGAACTAATATCGTAACGGGAGATTAACAAGTGGATGTGGGATTAATTAGCTTTTATGTAGGGTTTCTTAGCGAATCAGCTGGTTGGGATAGGAAAAACTTAAAACCATAGGCTTGACGACCTTAGGAAGTCATATAGGTGGGAATGAACCTAAAATTGATTTGTCTATTTATGAAAACCTTACCCCAATACAGTTTGGACTATGAGGTTGAAAGATAAGTAGCTTTTGTCGACTTATTAAGTTAGTGGAAGGCCGAAAGCCTATGCTAGGATAATGACTAGTTGATTGGATAAAACCCGAAATAAGAGTTAATTATGAAAAGTGAAGCGAGTTAGTCTTATGTCGTTTTAATCTAATTAAATCTCTAATTTTTTCTATTATTTTATTAGTTTAATACAATAGCTTCTATCACTACCTTAGGATTCATCGTAATATAGTTTAAATAAAATATAGATTAAACCCATTAACATAGAAATTATGATTAATTTAGTCTTGCCTCCCTTGGGTATGATCTTTGGAGTACTTCCATACTTTGTTGTATAACTATATTATAATCTAACTCGTATACTTGTGGAAACCACCTAATGTGTAACAACCCATTTTTCAATGGTTTCAAAAATAGTGGTTTTAGGACCACGAATCTAACGAGTGTGTCCGTAAATATTATTAATTAATATTTACGACTCAAATATAGTATTATATTGAATTTTGATTTGATAATTTTTTCCAATTGAACGAATATTTAAGTAAAAGTGGTTTGTCCCTAAAGTCAAGTGATTTTGAAAAACGAGGTATTGAAACCTTATTCCAATAAACCGAGCTCCATAAATTTCATTAAATATTTACAGAGTTACTATAGTTTGGTCTGAAAATTTTAATGTTTAGCTAGTTAATTAAGGAAAAAGGACTAAATTGTAAAAGTCGTAAAATTCAATTGCTATTGAATTTTATTAGTGAAATGGCTCAATTAATAAATGTGCAAGGGTTTATGATATAATTTGACCATAATTGATTATAGTGGCGGTTTAATGCTTAATTAAGTGAAATTTATAATTAAAATGTTATTATTTTAATTATTTAAGTAATTATAATTGTAACAGCCCAATTTTAGCTAAATCAAAATAGTGGTTTTGGAATCACAAATCCGAGGTCATAAAATTATTTTAATATTATTTTTGGTGTTTATAGCATGTGATTATATATGTGTGAAAATTTCGTGAAATAATTTTATCGTTTAAGTGGTTAATTTGAGAAAAGGACTAAATCGCGTAAAATGCAAAAGTAGCATGCTATAAGTTAAAAGTGCTTAATTGCTATGGTTCATTAAGTGGAAGGTCCTTATGTTGTAAATAGACCATTGATAGTGGAGATGGACATTAATAGCCTTATATTTGATGATTAAGTGGTTTAATAACCAAGGGTAAAATGGTAAACTATGTATTAAGTTATAATAAATAAAAGAAAAATAAATTTAAGCTTAAATTATCATCATCTTCACCGAAATTAGAAGAGAAAGAAGCCATGGATGTTGTTTTAAGGTTTGGCCCTTGTTGTTCTTAATTGAGGTATGTTTCGAGCTTGGTTTTTGATGATTTTTATGTTTTTGTGATCGTTGCTTTGAGTACTAGCTAGCCTGAGTCTTAATTTTTGAAGCTGTTGAAGATTTTGAGAGTTGCCATTTATGATTTATTGTGTTCTTTGGTATTTGATGATGAAATAGGAATTTTTGATGATGGATTATCATGTTTTATAAAGTGATTTTTAGTAAAATTGCATAAAAGGGATTAATTTGTGAAAAGATAAAAATGTGAGGTTAAATGTGTAAAATATTGATAAATATAGGCTGTTAAGAAGCCTATAGAAATTTGACTAGCTTGGGTTTAATTAAAAATGTTGTAAATTATGTTTTTTATGAAATAAGGACTAAATTGTAAGAAATGTGAAAGTTTAGGGCCAAAGTGCAAATTGGCTTAAATATGTGTTTGGGGATGAAACTGATTAAGTTGGTGATAAAATGGATTAATTTTTAATATATATAGATCAAGAATGAAAGAAATCAGATTTAGATCGAGGGAAATCGAAAGTTATCGAATTGTCGATTCGATCCCTCTATTCTGACTACGAGTAAGTTCATATGCAAATAAATGTCTTTAAATTGAATTATATATGCTTCATTATCATTGAATTGCTATAATTGTTGAATGAGCGATTTTGAACAAGAATCGACAGAGTTATGGCATCCGAAAGTCCTGTGCGAACCTTAGGAATAGTATAGGATACAAATGTCATGACATTAAGTTATCAAGATGTGATTACATGTAAGTCCATGTCTGGGACATTGGCATTGTATTGTGATTACATGTGAGACCATGTCTGGAACATTGGCATCGTATTATGATTTCGTGTAAAACCCTATCTGGACAGTGGCATCGATATGTGATAACATGTAAGAGCATATCTGGGATATGGCATTGTACGAGCTTATGTGATTTCTGAGTATCCTTAACAATTCCGAATGGTTCAATAGGCAAAGACAAGTCGAGAAAGAATGTGTGAATGAGTTAAATGACTTAGGTACGTATGGAATTCATACAAATATTGAAAAGGGATGTAGTTGATGAAATTACATGTGAATTTGAATAAGTATTCATTAAGAAAGGTTTGTGTATATATATGTGTATACTTGTATTTGGCCTATTGATAGAAATATTGTAATTCATGTGGTAAATTTATTTGTATATGGCTTACTAAGCTTTAAAAGCTTACTGTGTTTATTTTTCACTATTTTATAGATTATTGAAGCTAGCTCGTGGATCGTCGGGAAACGTCATCACACTATCGATCATCTTGTTGGTACTTTTGGAGCTTTGTATATATGGTATATGGCATGTATAGGCTAGTGTTATATTGGTATGTTTTGAGTTATGATTTTGAGCCATGAGATTTGGCTTATAAATGTTGGTATGTATTTGGCCATTTAAGTTGGTTTAAATTATGTGTTTTATAAGTGATATATGTGATGTATATAATGCCTTATGTGTTGGCTTGTTTGGTATGGTTATATGGTTGCCCTTTTGGATAGTTGTAAGTTGGAGTATTGTTGCTTGGAAGTTGGTATATTGTGGTTTGATCTTGAGATGGTGGTATGGTATGTTTTGTGACATGAAATAGTTGATAAGTTGATAAGAAAATACAATTGGTACTTATGTAAGCTTTGATGATCTTGGCATAATGATTTGGTATGTTTTAAATGTGGAATTTAGTAGTTGAAATGGTTGAGGATAGATGGCATAAATGTGTATGAAATATCATGATTTGGTTGCTTATATATGTATAAAATGGTGCAAATATGATGTAGTTTAGGTATGCTTGTGGAGGGTGAGAAATATGGTTTTTACCAAGCCTATTTTCACTCCATATGGTTGAGCACACGGGCGTGTGGCTCGACCGTGTGTGACATATGGCCTTGGTACACGGTCGTGTGTCTCCTGAGGTACCCTTTCGAATTAAGTCAGTATACCTTACAGGTTTGGCACGGCTAGACACACGGGCGTGTCTACTGGTTGTGTGTGGCACATGAACTAGCACATGGGCGTATGGCCGGCCGTGTGGCCCAAGTCAATAACCCTTCCAGTTTTCCCACGGCCATGGCACACGAGCGTGTCTTCGGCCGTGTGGTGCAAGTCAGTATGTATACCCTGTTTTCACATGGCCTGTGACACGGGCATGTCTGGTGGCCGTGTGTGGGCGTGTGACCCTGTAATTTTAAAAATTTTATATGTTTCCTAAAGTTTGCAAATGTTATCGGTTTAGTCCCGAACCACTTCTAAGCATGTTTTAAGGTCTAGTAGAGCCTTATAAGGGACAATGAGAATGATTTGAATGGATTTTGATTATAAATGCAAAAAATGTATGTGGATGAGGTGTATTATTTGGTAATGCCTCGTAACCCTATTCCGACGATGGATACAGGTTAGGGGTGTTACAATAATAATAAAACAAACAAACAAAACATTATCTTCTTCTTTTCATCATTTCTTTGACCGAAACCATGGAAAGAAAATCTTGAAGTATTTGGTTCATTTTCCCTTGCATATCAAGAAACGGATTAGTTGGTTGATAACGCAGGAAAGAAAAAGTTGTCAAGTAGTTGTCTTCGAGTGTTGATAGCTATCTTACCATGGTAAGCTTATATTAGATTTTGTTATGTCTATTGATGTTTTGAATTAAAGTTGTATATATGTAAATAGGGCTTTGGTATATGCATGTTGGTGATCATTTGGTCATGTTTTGTGCCATTTGAATTATGAAAAATGTGTATTAATGTAAATCCTTAGTGGTATTTTGGTTGGTTTGATATTTGATGGCATAGGTGTGCTTGAAACTTAATGCATTGTTAGTTTGTTGAATTGGCACATACATGATAGGTTAATTGTTGAAATTAAATTGGTGATTAATTGGCATTAGAAGGCTTGGTATAAATGGTTTATTATAACATATGTTAGTTGGAAATTATTGGATGATTGAATAAGGTTAATATGTTGATTATGTCTTGTTTTGGATGGTTGTTGTTTATGTTGAAATGTGGTGCTAATCAAGGCATATTGTTTAGGAACATAGGTAGAATGTGAATTGACATATTTTGGCATGTTTTGGTACACTTTGAATAGGTTAATGTGATGGTAAATGTATGGCTTGATGTCTAAGAAATTTTAGGTGAATTAGCTTGTGTTAGAAGGTATTTGGGGCACACACGATCCGCCACATGACCATGTGTCCCTCACAGTTGCATGACATGGCCATGTGGCCTTTTTTATTTTTGGTGCAGGGTTGTCCTCACAGTCATAGAGAGTTACATGGCTTGGCGACACTATCGTGTGCCCCTATATTACACGCGTACAGTGAGTTACACAGTTTGACGATAAGGCCATGTTCTTGATCCACACGGGCTGAGCTCTGTCACATGGCCATGTGACTTCTGTTTTCATTATTTACCTGATTTTTTGAAAAAGTTTTAGTTTAGTCCAAAATTGTTCCCAATTTGTTTTAAAGGCTTCATATGCTTGATTTAGGCTCAAATATGATTGAATAACTTAGAAATGAATGTAATATAAATATGAAATGAATGATTTAGTTATTTTTTACTGAATAGTGAATAATGTCAAAGTTTTACAATTGTAATACCTTATAGCTCGAGTCAGATAATCGGACTGGGTATAGGGTGTTACATAACGCTTATATTTTGGTTGCAGTATTCACACTTTAGATGTTAGTACATTTGGAGGTGGTCATTAGGTAGGCCATTTCTGGCCACTTCTAAATTGACTATCGATCTTGAGCATAACAAGCTAATCATAAAGATTGATGATGAAATAGAAGTGTTCAAATCTGGTCATGATTCCCAAAGTAAGGAATTAGCTGGGGAGGAATGCTACATATTATTGAATTTAATCCCTAATGACCTCGATCGAAGGTACTTTTCAAGTTGTGCAAGTGTAGGTGTTTATAAGATGAGAGAATGGGACAAATAGCGAGACTCTGATAAAAGAAAGAGCAATTAGAAGGCCCGAGACAGGTGAGACCAATATTTGAAGTTAATGGTAAAATTCAAGGAACTATCAGACAAGTTTGGTGGTGCGACATAAATTTTAAACCATCAATGTTAATTAATTTGTAAATATTGTATACTAATTTGTTTTTGATTTGTTAGATTTAGGAATTAGACTTTTATTTTGTGTTAGAATTAGAGGAAAATAGGTTTCCAATGATAACGAATGAGCAAAACATTAGTAGGGTGCATGTACGGGACAAGTCTCGAAGAGACTAAATCGAAGTCTTGTCATCATACAACAATCTCATGGCGCGACACAACCCCTGTGAACCTAAGAATGTTAAAATTCATTGTCATGTCGTGCCACATGCTACCTATGGTGTGACACACTTTTAAATTTAATACAAACAGGAGAACAACTAGTGTTGTGTCATGCCATGCACTTATCATGGTGCGACATACAAGCCATTTTTTGGAAAATTTCTGTTCTTTGTTTGATGCGATATTCAGATGTTTTCACCAAGTTTGGATGGCGAGTAAAACCCTAAATGGCTTCTATATATTGCCTTTACTAGCTACTAAAACCCTCAAACCCTCATAGCCTTCCAAATAAACATTTACGACCCTTTTTTTGGGATTCCGCGAATTGCCCTATTTCTTTTTTGTTTCCAAACCCTAAACCATGCATAGAAACCTTTTCGATAGTGAATTCGTAGTAACTAGCCACACTTACCTTCGGGAAAGGGAGCTTGGAAGCAACCTTCTTGTAGCTCAACGCAAAATTCCATTGCAAAAAAGATGTTACAAATCCATAGACGCATTGAAGAGCGAAATGCGCAAGTTAATTCAATACCATCGATAGGAGAAGTTCTGCACAACCCCGACCAAGTCGGTGTACCTTCTGATCATGGAAGAATTTTACGCTCCTCTGAATGATGCGGATACGAGTAGACCGAGGGAGGTACCATGGATGTAATTTTCAACCCGAGGAAAGGAGATGACCATCTCGCCTTCTGAGATAGCAAGGTATTATGATGTTTAGTTATATCTATATGATTTCGTATAATGAACCAATCTACTATATTTCCTAAAAGAGAATATGAATGACATAACAAAACTCCTAACAGACGGGAAGGGTGAGTGGAAGAGCCACCTAGGCATGAACTATCCCATACCATTCTCTCAAACGAAGTTAACTTTGACGGTGCGGATGTGGTTGAAATTCATTAGTACTCGAATTTGCCTTGCAACGGACATGTCCAATATCAATACGTTCTAGGCAACTTTTTTGTATGCAATTTTAACAAATGAATGAATTTGTGTGGGAACGTTGATATATCGGAGCATGCTCCAATATGCGCGGAAAAATGAGGTGGAGTTACTGTTCCCATACCTAGTGGTGTCCATATTTTGACAAGCGAAGGTGTTGGTGGGACGATAGGGTCGTGTCTTACAATCAAGCAAGTTTTTAATCTTGGAACCGAGCATGGAATACTTCAATGGAATACCACATCAAGGTGACAATGTGCTTCCCGATTCGGAATGGATCATTCGATGGATGCAAGAAGCGGGACCAATTTTTGAAGGCTATGTAAGGAAAAGCGGGTTGAAACTTCCCTAATTCCTAGCAGTTAAGTATGAAGTACCAACCAAAACGAGCAAAGGTGAAGAAAAAAAGGGAATTAGAGAAAGAGGAAGACCCCGAAGAAGATTCAAAGGAAGATCCAAAGGAGGAGTCAAAAGCTGAACCAAACAAAGCGGATGAGGCATCGGATCCTGATTCTAACTAATTCTAGACAATTTCATTTAGTTTTTAGTTTTTCTTTTAAGTTGGACTCAATATTTTTAGTTTATTTGGAATGTTTTAAATTCTAGTTTTTAAGTATTTTAGACTTTAATATTATATATATATATATAGTATGTTTACTTTTTCTTACTAGGAACCCCAAATGTTTTAAGGCACTACAAGATTGAGCCAAAAACCGAGACGGGGGAGTAGTCCCACCATATATTTCATTTCACATTAGGGACAATGTGCCTAATAAAGTATAGGGTGACTTAGGAAAATTTTTAAACTTTTCTGTTATTTTCTTTCTTTCGTTTTTAGTTTTTAGTTCTTAATTGCATGTTTTCTTTGTGCTTGAACTTGTAGAAATACAAGTGATTGGTTAGAAGCATATACATAGGTTGTTTGTTTAAATTGTGAATCTAGCATGAAATTAAATAATTTAGGTTATTTATATTTAAATTCATTAGTTCAATTTATTAGATTGTAAATAGGAAAAAAAAATTAAATATACCATATGATAAAGGTAGATATGAATAATTAATTATATTTGTAGATGTATAGGATGATTGTATTAGAAAGATAATACTTAGTAAAAGTCATGATTATTAAAACAGTGCCCAAGAAAAATCTAGACCATATCAGCACAAATAAATAAATAAAAATCATAAGGGATTATTAGGGAAATATTACTGCATTAGAGTTCAAAGCATAGACAAAAATACTAATATAACCCTCTATAAAAAGTGCCTGAGAAAAATCTTGATCGTATTGGCACAAATAAATAAAAAAATCATAAGGGATTATCAAGGAAATATTACTGCATTAGAGTTCAAAGCATGGAAAAAAATAAGCCAAGTAGGAAAAAATATTCGAATTGACTACACCCTACAAAAATAAATACTATATTCGAATATACATTTTGATGGAGCCATATATTTAATTTTCTTTAACTTGTTTACTTTGTAATTTATTGAACTAATCTGCTTAGGTGTAAAGAACTTTGAATTATTTAAATTTCTAGCTAGGGTTATATATTTAGGCGTGTAACATCCCGAATTAGGGCCTAGTCGGAACAGTGGTTTCAAGACCATAAATTCGAGATAGAAATAATTATTTCATGATTATTATGAGGTCCATGATATGTATGCATGCTAATGTAAAAATTTCTTGAAGAAATTCTATGCATAAAATGTCTAATTGAACTTTAGGGACCAAAGTGAATAAGATGCAAAACTTATGTTCTAAAAGCTTTTAGTAGGAAATTGCTTTAGATTATAAATTAGAAGGTCCTAATTAGCAATTTGACCAGTTTCTAAATGTTTGGACAAAAATGGACATGCATAGGAAAAATTTGGAAGAAATGTCTTAAGGGCATTTTGGTCATTTGGTAATTAAATGAATTAAAAAGGGAAAATCAAGTGAAAAAATGGTCTATCTTCCTCCTTAGCTGCCAAAATTTATGGAGAACCATAGCTAGGGTTTTCAAACTTTTCAAGCTTGGAAGTAAGTGTTCCCTAGCCCCGTTTTTAATGTTCTTTACATTTTTGAAATCCTCATAACATGATGTACCCATTCCTAACCATATTTTAAGCTAGGGTTCATGTTGGAATTTTGACCCATGCATGAGAAGTTTGTATTTTGATGTTTAATGGAAGAATATGATAGTTTGATATGTGTTTAACATCTTTTATTAGATGATTTTGCATGAAAACACCTAAAAAGGACCATTTTGTAAAAGATGTAAAATAAGTGATAAAAATCTAATTTTTATGAAAATATGGGCTATTATGAGTACAAGGAAAATTTGGCTAGGCTTGGGTAATAAAGAAAATGCCTGCATTTCATTTTACGAGCCTAGGGACTAAATTATAAATAAGTGAAAAGTTAAGGGTAAAAAGGTAATTTCATCAAATTATGAATTATGGATTGATTTGGACAATATGATTATTAAACAAGTTAAATTTGGCATTATAGATCAAGAAAAACGTGATACGGGTCTTGAACGAAGGAAGAATAAAGTTTTTGACGAATAGGCTCGTTTATCATCATTTTGTACCGAGGTAAGTTCATGTGTAAATAATGTGATGTGTTACATATTTTAATGCTTTAATGTTATATGAATTTAAATGCTTATTTGCTATCATGAATTATATGCCTTGATATTTCATGAGTGTATGGTTGGTATTATGGATATCGTAAACGACATTATGAGCAAGTTCGATAGTGATGAGATAAGCAAGGAAACCCCGTTTGAACCTTAAGAATAGTCTAGGATACAAGTGACATGTCACTAGGAATTAAGGAATCTGAACTCATTGAGTGGTCTATGTTCGTGATATATATGCGACATGTGAGCTCATTGAGTGGTCTGAGATCATGATGTACGGGATACATGTAATTTGGTTACGGGTATTGGTCTTGTGTGTCCTACTGGTGGCTAGGTAGTCCTGAGTGGTTCAGATACCTGACAGCTTGTGTGAGCAGCCCGCGTAGTTACACCTTGACCGATAGCTTATGCTAGCGGGCCCATGAGTAGCTCTATTTTCGAGCGTTACATATTATGAGGTAGCTTTGGCTACGTATGTATGTATGGAACTTATGTGCAAGTTTTCTGTATATCCAATAGTATTCCGAGTGTTCAACGGGTAATGCAATGGATGAGGTGATGAAAGTCCCAAAGAGGGCATGTTAAAGAATGTATCATCATATGATATACTACAGGTAAGTACAGGCACATACGCTAAACTCATGAGCAATGCCTTGATAAAGGATGAATTGTGATGAGAAAGTATATATTTATGAAACTTGATAAATAAGTCAAAATGCTTGAATGATGAATAATCTTTATGGTTATGTTATTATGTCTTTGTGTGATAATTGCTCACTATCATTGCATATTATTTGCATGTGGACTTACTAAGCTTTAATGTTTACCCCCATTTCCTTTCCGACCTTTGTAGTTCTACCAAGCTAGCTCGGGGATCGAAAGCTGTTAGAGTATTCGATCACACTATCAAAAGAATATTTGTAACAGTCCGGTTTTGACCCTAGTCAGAATAGTGGTTTCGGGACCACATATCTGAGTTAGAAAAATATTTAAATATTATTTTTCATACTTATAATGTGTGAATTAGCATGTGGGAAAGTCTTAGTGAAAATTTAACTGTTTGTGTGCTTAATTTGCAAAAAGGACCTAAACGCGTAAAATGTAAAAGCTGTGTGCTAGATGTTAAAAGTGCTTATTTGACTTGGCTTTATATTTGAGAGGTCCTTATGTGGTTATTATGCCATTTATATGGTTAAGGGACATTTATGACCTTGATAATTATGTTTTAATAGTTTTATGACAAAGGGAAAAATGGGTATTTGTTTAATAATTGTAGGTTAAATAAAACAAAGCATAAAATAAAGTCATATTAGGTGTTCATCTACTGAAATTGAAAAGAAAATAAAAGAGAAAAGCTCACCTAGGGTTCGACACTTTGGATTGGTGAATTAGGTATGTGTTTTGCTCGATTTTTGATAATTTCTACGTTTTTGTGATCGTTGCTTCTTGTTTTACTCAGCCCATGCCTCAATTTCTGATTTTGTTGATGATTTTGAAATGTGCCATGGATAAATTCATGAGCTTTTTGATGTTATGTGATGAAATATTAAAGTATGATGTTGGGTTTAAATGATTTGTCTTTGGATTTTTGATGAAATTGAGTAATTTGGGCTAAATTGTAAAAATGTTATTTTTGAGGGACTAAAATGTGAAATGAATGAAATGTTTGGACTTGTATGAGAGCTAGGGGAATTTGGCTGAGCTTGTGTATATGCAAATTATGTGTATTTTGTGATTTTGTGAAATAGGGACTAAAGTGTCGAAATGTGAAAATGTGAGGGCTAGTTTGCAAAATGCCCTAAATATGTGTTTATGGATTGAATTGAATTAATTGATGAATAAAAAGGCTTAATTTTGAATACATATAGATCAAGAAAGGAGGATTTCAAATTTAGTTCGAGGGAGGTCAAAGACTATCGAGTAAACAATTCAAATCGACAACTCCGATTACGAGGTAAGTTCGTACATGATAAATGATGTTAAAGTTATGTTTTAATGCGATTACAATGCATAAATTGTATAGATATTTGATTATGGTTTGAGTATGATGATATTCGACTATGTTTAGCACTAAGTGTGCGGTTTAATACATATAGCTTTGGCTATAAATGACACTAAGTGTGCGAGTTGGAATAGTTTCAGCTATATAAGGCACTAAGTGTGCGATACCGACTTAGCTTCGATTAATTGAAATGGCACTAAGTGTGTAGAATTATTTTAGCTGAGGCTAACCTTTGCAGCACTAAGTGTGCGGATGTTAAAGTATGAAGAATTTATAGAGAGTCTTGAAATACTCAAGCAAGAGGTGAGAATGAAAGTGAATAAGTATGAAGATCCAGGTATGTATGATACCTAGTGGTAGATGATATTATCTAAGTGAAGTTCATTGAATGGTTATGAACATATGGATTGGGTTGGTATAGATTTGATAGATGATTTAAGAATTTGTAAATATTTATGTGTTGATGTTTTATGTTTTATATATTGTTAATGATTATAGTATGAGCTTACTAAGCTTTTGAAAGCTTACTTTATGTGTGTTTGCATTGTATCATAGATATCGAAGCTATTGAAGGCTCAGGGATAGTCGAGAATCGTCACCACACTATCGAACTCATTTTGGTACTTTAAAAGTGTAAATTTTTGAAGTATGGCATGTATAGGCTAGAATGTCTATGTATTTAAGCTTTGATATGTATATATGTTATGCCATGAGAGTTGGCTAACAAATGGTATGTTTGTGCTTATTTTTGATAAATGGTTTGTGATGCCAAATTATGTATGCATGTAATGGTTATATAGCCCTGTATGTGGTGGTCATTTTGAAATATGCCAAGTTGAAGAAATGGTAAGTTTAAGCATGAGATAAAAGGTGCCATAAGTGAGCTATGAAATGAACATTTTGGCATGTTGTTGTAATAAGATTTTTAATGGGTTTTGGTATGGGTTTGAATAGGTTATTGAATGATGATGATTTAGTTATAATGAAGCATGTTTTAAGCATGAAATTGGCTAAAAATTTTGGTATAAATGTTGTTTAATATTGCTTGTAGGAATGACACATAAAGGGGTGGTAAGTTGGCTTAAACCAAGCCTGCATTGTGCCACACGGTCAGGGAACACGGGCGTGCCTTATGGCCGTGTATGCAAAGTAGTAACCTCTTAAGATCACACAGTTAAGACACACGGGTGTGTCATATGGCCGTGGGCTTAAGTCAGTAGCCAGCTAAGTATCACATGGCTATGGTACACGACCGTATCTGTTGGCCGCGTGTAAAAGTCAGTATATATACTCTATTTTGGCAAGGTTAGTTCACATGGGCGTGTCTAGTACCCGTGTAAGGCACACGGCCTAGTCACATGGGCGTGTGGCCTCAACAGAATTGAAAAATTTTCTAAGTTCTGAAATTTATGAATGTGTTCGGTTTAGTCCCGAGCTTTTTCTAAAAGTATGTCTTAGGTCTTGTAAACTTCCATAAGGAATGATTTGTTGATTTGCTTATGCATTAATACTATATGATATCTGTGTTTCTAAATCGGTCTAAAATGTTCTGTCTGTCTGGTAATGCCCCTTACCTATTCTAGTGACGATTACGGGATAGGGGTGTTACATATTGTTGGTATCAGAGCTATGGTTTAGTCGGTTCTAGGACTACTATAGCGTATGTGAGTCTAGCTATACATGCCATAAATATGAATTGCGATAGTGTGATGAATCTTGACATTGAAATGTGCTTTTATATAGCAATGGATCCCGATAGAGCTTTAGCAGACGATGTTGAAAGCAATGCGCCAGCTCCCGCGGAAGGGACAGTGCAAGCTGATTCTTAAACGGCTACGAGTAGTCGTGATGGTGAGGCTAAACAAGCCTTCTATTAGATGATGAATGATTCGTTCACCCAATACATTAGAACCAATCCGGCTGTACAACAACCTCTACCCCCGGTTAATTCTCCTCAAACTCCTGTTATGCCACCAGTCCCGATATAGTTGAGCAAACCACCAGTTGATAAGATTAGAAAACATAGGGCTGAAGAGTTTCGAGCTACAACAAAAGATGATGCTGAAAAAGCCGAGTTCTGGTTAGAGAACACAATAAGAGTGTTTGATGAGTTGTCTTTGAGTCCTGAGGAATGCAAAAAATGTGTTGTTTCTCTTTTGAGAGATACGGGGTATCATTGGTGGAAGACTTTGACATCCGTGGTTCTAAGTGAACGAGTTACCTGGGATTTCTTCCAAGCTAAATTCTGAAAGAAATATATCAGTCAGAGATTCATTGATCAGAAATGCAAAGAGTTCCTTGAGTTTAAACAAGGCCGAATGTTTGTCACGGAATACGAGCGAAAATTTGTAAGGCTGAGTCAATATGCTCGTGAATGCGTATCTACAGAGGCAATAATGTGTAAGAGATTTGAAGACGGCTTGAATGAAGATATTCGTTTGCTAGTTGGAATCCTAGAAATTAAAGAATTCGTAGTGCTTGTTGAACGAGCATGTAAAGCTAAAGATCTTTGGAAAGAGAAAAGAAAGGCTGATTTTGAAGCTAGAGAGGTACGAAAGAGATCTTCGGGCAAATCGTTTCAATCTGGATCCAAGAAGTTTAGAGATGATAGCAGTCATTTAAAGACTAGTATGGGACCTTCGACCAGAGATCGTGCTAGATCGCAATTGAATTTCAAATCTTCAACTACATCTGTTGTAACACCCCTTACCCATGTTCTAAGCTGGAACAAGGTACGAAATATTACAGATCACGAAAACATGAAATCACACATTTACCTAATCTTACATAATTAATTCCTCTAGCTTGAACAAAATAGATAACATTAACAGATCTACATAAGTACAAGTAAATTATCAAATTTTGAAAAGTAATATTTTAAAACAATTTAATTATGACATATAACAAAATGATTCAGCCCTCTTTACATGCCATAATTCCAAAATAGTGTTTACAAAGTACCAAAAAGTATTGATAGTGTGGATGGGTCTCCGACGATCTCCAAATCTTGAGCTGAAGACAAGAAAAAGAAAAGAAGGTAAGCATATAGCTTAGTAAGTAAGTACAAAATTGATATTCAATTTATCAAAGTAAAACAATCATACTAGTATATATTCACATATTCAGGACAGGCTGTTTTCTAGAGTCCCGGTTTAAAAAAAATCATATCTCGAGCTACAAAACTCAAAACTGAATTCCGTAAATTTTTCCTGAAACTGGACTCATATTTCTACTTACTAATTTTTTTCTAGAAGTTTTGGTCGGGAAAATTAGTAAAGTTTATTAGTTAAAGTCTCCCCTATTTTAGGGTACGACTACTCTAAACCCTGTGCACTACAAACCAAATTTCTTCCTGTACAGAATTCCAACGACCATGCCGTTTGTTTCCCCTAAAAATAGACTCAATAAGGAATCCATGCATCTAAGGTATGACTCTTAATAATAATTTTACAATTTATGGTGAATTTATAAATTCAGAACAAGGGATCTCAAATTCATTCAAACCCTGTTTCACAAGAATTCAAATATCACACAATATAGAATTCTTTTGCTTCCCCTATTTCTTTTATGTGAAAATAGACTCATTAAAATTTATTTTCATATATCATTTGCGTTTTTATTTAACTTCCACGATTTTTGGTAAATTTTTAAAATCATGTAATTGCTACTGTCCAACACTGTTTTATTTCTAACAATTATTCTTGCATAATTTCACCTAGTCCTTTTTGTTATACCAGAATTCACTCAATTATCGAGCACATAGCTCCTAACTTTTCATAAACATAAATTTTCACATATCCACCTTATAATAACTTTCACATATTACCACTTTATCGATTTTCCCCGTTGAACTCAACGGAAAAATAACAAATATACCATTGTTTACACATATTTCCCCCTTTGCACACTTATAGCGAAGCTATCTCGACACGCATAGTAGTAGCTTGCACTTAGTACTACACATGCGACCAACAATCCGGTACACACGTAGTAGCTCGCACTTAGTACTATACATGTGACCTCACCATCGATACACGTAGTAGCTTCGCACTTAGTACTACACACGTGATCGAGGTCACCGAGCACGCATAATAGCTCGCACTTAGTACTACACATGCGACTTAACGGTATGGTACACGTAGTAGCTTTGCACTTAGTACTACACATGTGTATTCACAATGGGTCATTCGTATTGTTCTGTTCGAAGGTTCAACCGGAAAATTCTTTCCTTTTCACTGTTAACACTTATTCATAATCTAATTAAATTTGCAAATTTCCATCATTTAATCATTCTATGGACAGTCACCAATTCATATGATAACAACATAGAATAACATTAAAAAAATCGATAAATTATTCATGTACGAACTTACCTCGGTGCAAACTTTAGAAATATTATAATTTAGTCTGAAAGCTTTTCTTTTCCCCGATCACGATCGATTCCACGTCTTTCTTGATCTATAACAGCACATTTAGCTCATTTAACACTCATACTATTTATTTCAATCCAAAAACCACATTATGGAAAAATTACGTTTTTTCCCCCTAACTTTTACAAAATTATGATTTTTTCCTTAGGCTCAGAAATTTAATTTCAGTCCTTATTCTTATGTTTTGTAACATGCTAAACATTTTTATCTTCTACGGAAACATCAAATTCTCACTCTAACATGTACTTATGAACATTAGGTATTTTTACCAATTAAGCCCTTTTACTCGTTTTCACTCAAAACTGAGTAGCACAAGTTGTCAAACATAATTTAAAATCTCATATTCTATCATAAAACACCAAAATACACAGATTTCAACTATGAGTATTTTTTCAAATATGAACCCTAGGTTGAATTATTGCTAACATAAGCTAAATCGAGCTTCCGGGATTTTAGAAACATAAAAATAATTAAAAACGAGGCTTGAAATCACTTACTATGAAGCTTGAAAGTTGAAGAAACCCTAGCTATGGAGGAGATCAAAATTCAGCAGCAACTAATTGAGAAGATGACCATTTTTGTGTTATTTTTCCCATTTTATTTCATTTAATATACAAATGACCAAAATGTCCTTACTACTAAACTTTCCAAAAATTTCATCCATGTCCAATTTTTGTCCATAAACTTAGAAATTGGTCAAATTTCTATTTAAGACCTTCTAATTAATATTCCAAAGCAATTTCATACTAAAAACTTCTAGAACACAAGTTTTGCAATTTATTCGATTTAGTCCCTAATCTCAACTTAAGCGCTTAATGCATAGAATTTCATCACGAAATTTTCACTCAATCATGAAATCATATCATAAACCTCAAAATAATTATAAAAAAATTATTTCTATCTCGAATTTATGGTCACGAAACCACTATTTCGATTAGGCCCTAATTCGGGTTGTCACAATTCCCCCCTTTAGGGATTTTCGTCCCCGAAAATCTTACCGGTAAAGAGGTTCGGGTACTATTTCCTCATAGCTTCCTCAGGTTCCCACGTAGCCTCTTCTATTCCATGTTTGTGCCACAATACTTTCACTAAGGCTATACTTTTATTTCTCAACTGTTTAATTTCCAGAGCCAAAATTTTTATTGTTTCCTCCTTATAGGTCATACCCGGTCGAATTTCAATTTCTGTTAGAGGAATCACATGTGAAGGATCAGAACGGTAACGTCGCAGCGTCGACACATGAAACACATGATGAATCTTTTCCAACTTAGTTGGCAAGGCTAGCCGATAAGCCACTGGTCCAACTCTTTCAATAACCTTATAAGGCCCAATGAAACGCGGACTCAACTTGCCTTTTCGGCCAAACCTTAAAATTTTCTTCCATGGAGATACCTTTAGAAAAACTTTATCACCCACTTGGAACTCGATCTCTTTTCTCTTCAAATTCGCATATGAATTTTGTTGATCTGAAGCAGCTTTCAGACAATCACGAATCACTTTCACTTTCTCTTCAGTTTCTCTAATCAAATCAACTCCGTGAATCTATTTCTCACTGAGCTCGGTCCAATACAAAGGAGTCTGACACTTGCGACCATACAATGCTTCGTACGGTGCCATCTGTATGCTCGATTGAAAACTGTTGTTGTAGGCAAATTCGACCAAAGGTAAATATTTCTCCCAACTGCCCTGAAATTCTAAAACACAACATCAAAGCATATCCCGAGTACCTGAATTACTCTTTCGGATTGACCGTCAGTTTGTGGATGAAATGCGGTACTGAAATTTAATTTCGTACCCAAAGCTTCTTGCAACTTTTTCCAAAACCTCGAAGTAAATTTCAGATCTCTATCCGAAATAATAGACATAGGTACTCCGTGTAATTTCACAATTTCAGAAATATATAATTTAGCCAACTTATCAAGAAAATAGTCCATACGTACTGGAATAAAATGAGCTGATTTAGTCAGTCTGTCAACTATTACCCAGATGGCATTTTTCTTTTTCAAAGTTAGAGGCAACCCTGTCACAAAATCCATCGTAATTCTGTCCTATTTCCACTCGAGAATCATCACTGGTTGAAGTAAACATGAAGGTACATGGTGTTCAGCTTTCACTTGCTGGCAAATCAAGCATTTTGCTACAAACTCAGAGAAATCTCTCTTCATACCATTCCACCAATATATTTTATTCAGATCGTTGTACATTTTCGTACTACCAGGATGAACTTGTAAACAACCACTGTGTGCCTCATGTAAAATCTTTTGAATCAACTCAGCATCTTTCGGTACACATACTCGATCACGGAACATTAAGCAATCCTCTGGTCTGATTCGAAAATCTGGGTTACAATCCAATTCACACTGAGCTCGCTTGGCTCACAATTCACTGTCATTCTTCTGAGCTTCACAAATTTGCTGAAGAAATAGCGGCCTAACTCTTAACTCGGCCAAAATCAAACCATCATCATACATAGCCAAATCTGTACCCATAGCTCTCAAAGTAAACAAAGATTTTCTACTTAAGACATCTGCGACTACATTCGCTTTCCTGGGATGATAATTAATTATTAATTCATAATCCTTTAATAATTCAAGCCATCTCCGTTTTCGTAAATTCAAATCTTTTTAATTCATCAAATATTTCAAACTTTTGTGATCAGTAAAGATTCAGCATTTCTCACCGTATAAATAATGACGCCAAATCATCAAAGCAAAGACAATGGCGGCCAACTCTAAATCATGCGTCGAGTAATTCTTCTCGTGCGATTTCAACTGTCTTGAGGCATAAGCTAGTACTTTATCTTCTTGCATTAAAACACAACCAAGACCAATTAATGACGCGTCACTATAAATCACAAATTCTTTCCCCGACTGGGTTGCACTACTGCTTGGTGCTTTGGTCAACCGCTCTTTCAACTTCTCAAAACTTTGTTGACATTCTTCAGTCCAATTAAACTTAACATTCTTTTGCAACAGCTTAGTCATAGGAGAGGCGATCATCGAAAATCCCTTGACAAAGCGTCGATAATATCCAGCTAAGCCCAAAAAGCTTCTAACCTCAGATACATCCTTCGATGGTTTCCAATTAACAATTGCCAAAACTTTGCTTGGATCGACCCGAATACCATCACCCGAAACTACATATCCCAAAAATCTGACTTCATGAAGCCAAAATTCACTTTTACTGAATTTAGCAAACAATTTCTTTTCTCTTAAAATCTGTAATACCATTCTTAAATGTTCAGCATGCTCAGACTCATTTCGAAAATAAATCAGGATATCATCTATTAACACAACCAAAAACCTATCCAAGTATGGCCGAAAGATTCAATTCATCAAATCCATAAAGATAGTCGGAGCATTGGTTAAACCGAAAGGCATCACGAGGAATTTGTAATGTCCATACCTCGTTCTGAAAGCAGTTTTTGGCACATCCGACTCTTTAACTCTCAACTGATAGTAAGCGGAGCTCAAATCAATCTTTGAAAACACTGTCGCCTCTTTTAACTGGTCAAACAAATCATCGATTCTCGACAACGGATACCTGTTCTTTATGGTCACCTAGTTGAGCTGTCGATAGTCAATACAAAGTCTCATAGATCCATCCTTTTTCTTTACAAACAACACGGGGGCACCCCAAGGAGAGAAACTTCGGTCTCACAAACCCCTTATCATTAAGTAACTTACAATCGAGCTTTTAATTCTTTCAATTCGATCGGAGCCATTACGTATGGAGAGATCGAAATTGGTGCGATTCGGTAATAAATCAATAGCAAACTCTACCTCTCGATCGGAGGCAACCTGACAATTAAATGCGGAAATACATCCAGGGAACTCGCAGACTACCGAAATCTTGATTCAAGCTTCGACTCGGACATTTTAGTATTTAATACATAAGCAAGATAAGCTTTCACACCTTTTTCGCATATATCATCGAAAGCGGACATATACGAAATCACCATAGGCAATTTATTTGATTCATTTGTTTCCACCCGAAGAATTTCTCCATTTTCACATTTCAACTCAAGAGTTTTCTATCTGCAGTTTACTTTGGCATCATGTAGTATCAACCAATCCATACCCAAAATGACATCAAACTCGTCAAATGGTAGCAACATTAGATTAGCCGGAAAACAGTGACCTTGAATCATCAAAGGGTAATTTTTGCAAACCTTATCTACTAACACATATTTGCCTAAAGGGTTTGACACTTTAATCACAAATTCAGTAGATTCTACAGGCAAACTCTTACTAGATACCAAATTCACACAAACATAAGAATGAGTAGATCCGGGATCAATCAATGCAATGACAATAGTATCATAAAGAGAAAATATACCAGTGATCACATCAGGAGATGACGCCTCTTCCCGAGCACGTATGACATAAGCTCTAGCAGGTATTCTAGCTTCCGGTCTCCCAGTTGATTCCTTTGTCACACTTCGACTGCTAGTTCCACTTTCAGTATTTCTCAGAGGTCTACCTTTATTAGTAGCACTAGTCTGTCTGGCACTCTGAAATTTTTCTTCTTCAACCCTTTTTGGACAATCCTTAATATAATGTTCTCGGGAACCACATTTGAAACAAGCCCGGCTAATCGTCCAACACTCCCCGAAATGTTGTTTACCATAGTGCTGACACTCGGGTCTATTAGATCTCACATTACCTACACTCGCCATTGAAGTAGCTTGAGCTTTAGAACCCGAATATGATCTCCCACGATCCCAATACGAATGTCCAGTTGAAAAAGTCAATCGAGGATTCATTTCTTTAGACTTCTTTGACTGAGATTGGAATGACTTACTCATTTGGCCTCTTTCTTGAATCTCTGGTTTCATTCACAACCTTTCTCTTCTCGTTGCTCAGTTCTTCAGCTTTACAAGCTCGATCGACCATTACCACAAACTCTTTTAACTCTAAAATCCCAACTAGTAGCTTGATGTCTTCATTTAGCCCATCCTCGAACCTCTTACACATAATAGCTTCAGTGGACACACACTCCTGGGCATACTTGCTGAGTCTGACAAATTCACGTTCATATTCTGCCACAGACATTCTACCTTGTTTCAGCTCAAGGAACTCTTTCTGTTTTTGATCAGTGAACCTCTGGCTTATATATTTCTTTCTAAACTCCACTTGGAAGAAATCTCATGTAACCTTTTCTTTTGGAACCACAGATACCAGTGTCTTCCACCAATGATATGCCGAATCCCTTAATAAAGATATAGCACATTTCAAACATTCTTCGGGAGTGCAAGAAAGCTCATCGAATACCCTGATAGAATTTTCAAGCAAGAACTCTGCTTTCTCGGGATCATAATCTATATTAGCCCTAAATTCTTCAGCCCCTTGCTTTCGAATTTTATCAACTGGAGGTTTGCTCAATCTTACCATTTCGGCACCTTGAGGAACTACAGGAACTGGTTGAGGAATAGGAGGGGGTGGAGGAGGCTGAGCGTTCGAATTTGCCCGAACAAATTCTGTGTACCAATTACTCAATGGAGAAAGGCTTCCCAGGCCCCATCTCCCTAATCATGTGTCTCATGCCTACTCTCAACTGGCGCAGTCCCTTGTGCGAGAGCCGGCGCATTACTTTCTACATCCTCAGCTACAGCTCGATCGGGATCCATTTACTATATAAAAACACGATTTAAATTGTCAGGAGTCATCACACTATCATAATATAATTATGGCATGTATAGATAGACTTCCACACACAGTACGTAAATTCGAGAATCGCCTAAACCTCGACTCTGATACCAATAAATGTAACACCCCTTACCCATGTTCTAAGCCATAACAAGGTACGGAATATTACAGATCACAAAAACATGAAATCACACATTTACCTGATCTTACATAATTAATTCCTCTAGCTTGAACAAACTAGATAACATTAACAGATCTACATAAGTACAAGTAAATTATCAAATTTTGAAAAGTAATATTTTAAAAATTATGAAATTTTGAAAAATAATATTTTAAAACAATTTAATTATGACATATAACAAAATGATTCAACCCTCTTTACATGCCATAATTCCAAAATAGTGTTTACAAAGTACCAAAAAGTATTGATAGTGTGGATGGGTCTCCGACGATCTCCAAATCTCGAGCTGGCTTAGTAATTCTATAAGACGAGAAAAAGAAAAGAAGGTAATCATATAGCTTAGTAAGTAAGTACAAAATTGATATTCAATTTATCAAAGTAAAACAATCATACTAGTATATAATCACATATTCAGGACAGGCAGTTTTCTAGAGTCCCGGTTTAAAAAAAATCATATCTCAAGCTACAAAACTTGAAATCCAATTCTGTAAATTTTTCCTGAAACTAGACTTATATTTCTACTTACTAATTTTTTTCTAGAATTTTTGGTCGAGAAAATTAGTACAGTTTATTAGTTAAAGTCTCCCCTGTTTCAGGGTACGACTACCCTGACCCCTGTGCACTACAAACCAAATTTCTTCCTGTACAAAATTCCAACGACCATGACGTTTGTTTTCCCTAAAAATAGACTCAATAAGGAATCCATGCATGTAAGGTATGACTCTTAATAATTTTTTTACAATTTCTGGTGAATTTATAAAGTCAGAATAAGGGATCTCAAATTCATTCAAAGCCTGTTTCACAAGAATTCAAATATCACACAATATAGAATTCTTTTGCTTCCCCTATTTCTTTTATGTGAAAATAGACTCATTAAGCTTTATTTTTATATATTTTCAATTTTATTCAACATCCACAATTTTTGGTAAATTTTTAAAATCATGTAACTGCTACTGTCCAACACTGTTTTATTTCTAACATTCATTCTTGCGTAATTTCACCTAGTCCTTTTTGTTATACCAAAATTCACTCAATTATCGAGCACATAGCTCCTAAATTTTCATAAACATAAATTTTCACATATCCACCTTATAATAACTTTCACATATTACCACTTTATCGATTTTTCCCGTTGAACTCAACGGAAAAATAACAAATATACCATTTTTTACACATATTTCCCCCTTTCCACACTTATAGCCGAAGCTATCGATCACGCATAGTAGCCTGCACTTAGTACTACACATGCGACCAACAATCCAGTACATGTAGTAGCCTGCACTTAGTACTACACACGTGACCTCACCATCTGATACACGTAGTAGCCTGCACTTAGTACTACACACGTGATCGAGGTCATTGAGTACGCATAGTAGCTTGCACTTAGTACTACACATGCGACTTAACAGTATGGTACACATAGTAGCCTACACTTAGTACTACACACGTGTATTCAGAATGGGTCATTCGTATTGTTCCTGTTCCGAAGGTTCAACCGGAAAATTCTTTCCTTTTTCACTGTTAACACTTATTCATAATCTAATTAAATTTGTAAATTTCCATCACTTAATCATTCTATGGACAGTCACCAATTCATATGATAACAACATAAAATAACATAAAAAAATCGATAAATTATTCATGTACGAACTTACCTCGGTGCAAACTTTAGAAATATTATAATTTAGTCCGAAAGCTTTTCTTTTCCTCTATCACGATTGATTCCATGTATTTCTTGATCTATAACAACACATTTAGCTCATTTAACACTCATACTATTTATTTCAATCCAAAAATCACATTATGGAAAAATTACGTTTTTGCCCCCTAACTTTTACAAAATTATGATTTTTTCCTTAGGCTCAGAAATTTAATTTTAGTCCTTATTCTTATGTTTTATAACATACTAAACATTTTTCTCTTCTATGGAAACATCAAATTCTCACTCTAACATTTACTTATGAACATTAGGCATTTTTACCAATTAAGCCCTTTTACTCGTTTTCACTCAAAACCTAGTAGCACAAGTTGTCTAACATAATTTAAAACCTCATATTCTATCATAAAACACCAAAATACACAGATTTCACCTATGGGTACTTTTCCAAATATGAACCCTAGGTTGAATTATTGCTAACATAAGCTAAATCGAGCTTCCGGGATTTCAAAAACATAAAAATCATTAAAAACGGGGCTTGAAATCACTTACTATGAAGCTTGAAAGTTGAAGAAAACCTAGATATGGAGGAGAGAAAAATTCGGCAGCAACTAATTGAGAAGATGACCGTTTTTGTGTTATTTTTCCCGTTTTATTTCATTTAATATACAAATGACCAAAATGTCCTTACTACTAAACTTTCCAAAAATTCCATCCATGTCCAATTTTTGTCCATAAACTTAGAAATTGGTCAAATTTATATTTAAGACCTCCTAATTAATATTCCAAAGCAATTTCATACTAAAAACTTCTAGAACACAAGTTTTGCAATTTATTCAATTTAGTCCCTAATCTCAACTTAAGCGCTTAATGCATAGAATTTCATCACGAAATTTTCACTCAATCATGAAATCATATCATAAACCTCAAAATAATTATAAAACAATTATTTCTATCTCGAATTTGTGGTCAGGAAACGACTATTTCGATTAGGCCCTAATTCGAGTTGTCACATCTGTTGCCAATGTTGGTAATTTAAAGAATGAAAAGCATGAGTGTGATTAGTGTGGAAGATGACATTTTGGTGGATAATGGGGAAAAAGTATTAACTGAGCTTGCTATAGTTGTGGTTCAAGAAATAATTTTATAAAAGATTGCCCAGATTTAGCTGAAAAAGATAATGTTTAGAACCCAATGCAGAGTGGTAATGTTTCTCGAAGTAGACCTTCCAGAAATTTGGGAAATGTGAGCGGTAGTCAGAGAGGAACAAAAGACACAGCTGTGAGATCTGAGGCTCATGCACCTGCCAGAGCCTATGCTATCAGAGCTTGCGAGGAAACTTCATCGCCAGATGTGATTACGGGTACATTTACTCTCTATGATACTTCTGTGATTGCTTTGATAGATCCTGGATCGACACATTCATATATATGCATGAACTTATTGAACAGTAAGACTTTGCCTGTAGAGTCTACTGAATTTGTAATTAGAGTTTCAAACCCTCTGGGCAGATATGTTCTAGTTCATAAAGTCTACAAGAATTGTCCATTAATGTTTCGAGATAATTATTTTCCGGTTGATATGATGTTATTGCCTTTTGATGAGTTTGATATAATTCTGGGTATGGATTGGTTAACTTTGCATGATACTGTGGTGAATTGCAAATGGAAAACTATTGATTTGAGATGCAAGAATAATGAAATAATTAGAATTGAATCTAGTGATTTGAATGGATTATCTGCTGTGATATCTTTGATGAAAGCTTTAAGTATTGTGAAAAAGGGTTGTGAAGCTTATTTTGCATATGTGATTGATTCGAGAGTATCAGAAAAGAAGGTTGAATATGTGCCTGTTGTTTGTGAGTTCCCTGATGTGTTTCTTGAAGAACTTCTGGGATTACCTCTGATTAGAGAGGTAGAGTTTGGTATTGAATTGGTACCTGGTACTACTTCGATTTCAATAGCTCCATATAAAATGGCCCCGACTGAACTGAAAGAATTAAAGTCTCAGTTGCAAGAGTTGATCGATTGAGGATTTGCTAGACCGATTTTCTCACCTTGGGGTGCTTCGGTTCTATTTTTGAAAAAGAAAGACGGTACAATGAGAATGTGTATTGACTATCGTCAGTTGAATAAAGTGACTATCAAGAATAAATATTCCTTGCCCCGAATTGATGATTTCTTTGATCAGTTGAAAGGAGCTGCTGTGTTTTCGAAAATAAATTTAAGATTAGGCTATTATCAGTTGTGAGTGAAAGACTCAAATATTCTGAAAACTGCTTTCAGAACAAGGTACAGTTACTATGAATTCTTAGTTATGCCTTTCGGATTGACTAACGCGCCTGCTATTTTCATGGATTTGATGAATAGAATTTTCAGACCGTATTTAGATCAATTTGTTGTGGTATTCATTGATAACATATTGATTTATTCACGTGATGTATCTGAACATGCCGAGCATCTGAGGTTAGTATTACAGATTTTGAGAGATAAACAATTATATGCAAAATTCAGTATATGTGAGTTCTGGTTGCGAGAAGTTGGTTTCTTGAGTCATATTGTATCAGCCTCTGGTATCTGAGTTGATCTGAGTAAAATTTTCGCTATTTTGGATTGGAAACCTCCGAGAAATGTATTTGAAGTCTGTAGTTTTCTAGGACTTGCGGGTTATTATAGAAGATTCGTGAAAGGTTTTTTGATGATCGTAACTCCGTTAACAAAACTGCTTCAAAAAGATGTGAAGTTTGAGTGGTCTGAAAAGTGTCAGAACAGCTTTGATCAGTTGAAAGCTTTGTTAACTGACGCTCCGGTATTAGTACAACCTGAATCGGGTAAAGAATTTGTAATTTACAGTGATGCTTCATTAATTGGTTTGGGATGTGTTCTAATGCAAGAAGGAAAAGTCACTGCTTATGCTTCGAGACAGTTGAAGCCGCACGAAAAGAACTATCCGACGCATGACCTTGAATTAGCTGCGATTGTGTTTGCTCTAAAGATTTGGCGCCATTATTTGTTCAGTGAAAAGTGTCATGTATACTCTGATCATAAAAGTTTGAAGTATTTGATGACTCAAAAAGATTTGAATCTGCGACAAAGAAGATGGCTTGAACTACTAAAGGACTACGAACTTGTGATAGATTATCATCTGGGTAAAGCAAATGTTGTTGCTGATGCCCTTAGTTGAAAATGATTGTTTGCTTTGCATGAGATGAATGCTCTTTTGGTTCTATCTGATGATGGTTCAGCTTTAGCTAAATTAAAAGCAAACCCCTTGTTCTTACAGCAGATTATTGAAGCTCAGAAGATTGATAATGAGATTTTAGCTAAACGAGCTCAGTGTGATGTAGAGTTTGATTCAGAATTTAGAGTTGATAAAGATGATTGTTTAAGATTTCAAGATCGAATTTGTGTTTCGAGAAATCCAGAGTTAATTCAAATGATTCTGAGTGAAGCTTACAGTAGTCATTTATCTATGCATCTGAGTAGTACGAAAATGTATAATGATTTGAAACAGCATTATTGGTGGTTTGGAATGAAAAAAGATATCTCTGATTTTGTTTCTAAATGTTTGATATGTCAGCACATTAAAGCTGAACATCAGGTGCCATCTGGTTTGCTACAACCGATTATGGTTCCAGAGTGGAAATGGGATCGAGTGACTGTGGACTTTGTTTCGGGTTTTCCCCTGTCTCCGAGAAAGAAAGATACAATTTGGGTTGTAGTTGATCGATTGACAAATTAGCTCATTTTATTCTGATTAGATCCGATTACTCACTTGATAAATTAACTGAGTCATACATTTTTGATATCGTGATATTGCATGGTGTGCCATTATCAATAGTGTCAAATAGAGACCCGAGATTTACATCACGATTTTGGAAGAAGTTGCAAGATGCTCTGGGTACTAAATTGCACTTTAGTATTACTTTTCATCCGCAAATGGACGGCCAATCTAAGCGGATTATAAAGATACTTGAGGATATGTTGAGATGTTGCATTCTTGAGTTTGAAGGTACGTGGGAACAATATCTACCTTTGATTGAATTCGCATATAATAACAGTTTTCAGTCAAGTATTAAAATGGCACCATACGAGGCTTTATATGGTCGCAAATGCCGTACACCTTTGTATTGGACCGAGCTCAGTGAAAACAAGATTCACGGGGTTGACTTGATAAAAGAAATCGAACAGAAAGTAAAAATAATCTGAGATAGTTTGAAAGTAGCTTCTGATTGTCAAAAATCATATGCGGATTTGAAAAGAAAAGACATTGAGTTTGAGATTGGCGACAAAGTGTTTTTGAAAGTGTCTCCGTGGAAGAAAGTGCTTCGGTTTGGTAGAAAAGGCAAGTTGAGTCCGAGGTTCATCGGATCGTAAGATTGTTGTTACCACCAGAGCTGGAAAAGATTCATAATGTATTTCACGTATCGATGCTTCGACGATACGGATCTGATCATTCGCATGTAATTCCTCCATCAGAGATTGAAATTCAGTCTGATATGACTTACGAAGAAAAGCCGATCCGTATCTTAAGTCGTGAAGTTAAAGAGTTACGAAATAAGAAAACTCCATTAGTTAAAGTGATGTGGAATCGACATGGTATTGAAGAGGCCACGTGGGAGCCTGAAGATTCAATGAGACAGCAATATCCAAATCTGTTTAACTGTAAGATTTTCGAGGACGAAAATCCTTAAGGGAGAGAGTTGTAACAGTCTGGTTTTGACCCTAGTCGGAATAGTGGTTTCGGGACCACATATCCGAGTTAAAAAAATATTTAAATATTATTTTTCGTGCTTATGATGTATGAATTAGCATTTGGGAAAGTCTCGTGTGAAAATTTAACTGTTTGTGTGCTTAATTTGCAAAAAGGACCTAAACATGTAAAATGTAAAAGCTGTGTGCTAGATGTTAAAAGTGCTTATTTGACATGGCTTTATATTTGAGAGATCCTTATGTGGTTATTATGCCATTTATATGGTTAAGGGACATTTATGACCTTGATAATTATGTTCTAATAGTTTTATGATAAAGGGAAAAATGGGTATTTATTTAATAATTATATGTTAAATAAAACAAAGCATAAAATAAAGTCATATTAGGTGTTCATCCACTAAAATTGAAAAGAAAATAAAAGAGAAAAGCTCACCTAGGGTTCGACACTTTGGATTGGTGAATTAGGTATGTGTTTTGCTCGATTTTTTATAATTTCTACGTTTTTGTGATCGTTGCTTTGTGTTTTACTCAGCCCATGCCTCAATTTCTAATTTTGTTGATGATTTTGAAATGTGCCATGGATGGATTCATGAGCTTTGTGATGTTATGTGATGAAATATTAAAGTATGATGTTGGGTTTAAATGATTTGTCTTTGGATTTTTGATGAAATTGAGTAATTTGGGCTAAATTGTAAAAATGTTATTTTTGAGGGACTAAAATGTGAAATAAATGAAATTTTTGGACTTGTATGAGAGCTAGGGGAATTCGGCTAAGCTTGTGTATATGCAAATTATGTGTATTTTATGATTTTGTGAAATAGGGACTAAAGTGTTAAAATGTAAAAATGTGAGGGCTAGTTTGCAAAATGCCCTAAATATGTGTTTATGGATTGAATTGAATTAATTGGTGATTAAAAAGGGTTAATTTTGAATACATATAGATCAAGAAAGGAGGATTTCAGATTTAGATCGAGAGAAGTTAAAGACTATCGAGTAAATAATTCAAATCGACAATTCTGAGTACGAGGTAAGTTTGTACGTGATGAATGATGTTAAAGTTATGTTTTAATGGGATTACAATGCATAAATTGTATAGATATTTGATTACGGTTTGAGTATGATGATATTCGACTATGCTTAGCACTAAGTGTGTGGTTTACTACTATAGCTTTGGCTATAAATGGCACTAAGTGTGCGAGTTGGAATAGTTTCGGCTATATAAGGCACTAAGTGTGTGATATCGACTTAGCTTTGGTTAATTGAAATGGCACTAAGTGTGAGAAATTATTTTAGCTTCGGCTAACCTTTACAGCACTAAGTGTGCTAATGTTAAAGTATGAATAATTTATAAAAAGTCTTGAAATACTCAAGCAAGAGGTGAGAATGAAAGTGAATAAGTATGAAGATCCAAGTATGTATGATACCTAGTGGTAGATGATATTATCTAAGTGAAGTTCATTGAATGGTTATGAACATATGGATTGGGTTGGTATAGATTTGATAGATGATTTAAGAATTTGTAAATATTTATGTGTTGATGTTTTATGTTTTATATATTGTTAATGATTATAGTTTACTTTATGTGTGTTTGCATTGTATCATAGATATCAAAGCTACTGAAGGCTCGGGATTAGTTGAGGATCGTCACCACACTATCGAACTCATTTTGGTAGTTTAAAAGTGTAAATTTTTGAAGTATGGTATGTATAGGCTAGAATGTCTATGTATTTAAGCTTTGATATGTATATATGTTATGCCATGAGAGTTGGCTAACAAATGGTATGCTTGTGCTTAGTTTTGATAAATGGTTTATGATGCCAAATTGTGTATGCATGTAATGCTTATATAGCCTTATATGTGGTGGTCATTTTGAAATATGCCAAGTTGAGGAAATGGTAAGTTTAAGCATGAGATAGAAGGTGCCATAAGTGAGCTATGAAATGAACATTTTGGCATGTTGTTGTAATAAGATTTTTAATGGGTTTTGGTATGGATTTGAATAGGTTATTGAATGATGATGATTTAGTTATAATGAAGCATGTTTTGAGAATGAAATTGGCTGAAAATTTTGGTATAAATGTTGTTTAATATTGCTTGTAGGAATGACCCATAAAGGGGTGGTAAGTTGGCTTAAACCAAGCCTGCATTGTGCCACACGGTCAGAGAACATGGGCGTGCCTTGTGGCCGTGTATGTAAAGCAGTAACCTCTTAAGATCACACAGTTAAGACACACGGGCGTGTCATATGGCTGTGGGCTTAAGTCAGTAGCCAGCTAAGTATCACCTGGCCATGGTACATGGCCGTGTCTATTGGCCGCGTGTAAAAGTCAGTATATATACTCTGTTTTGGCACGGTTGGTTCACATGGGCGTGTCTAGTACCCGTGTAAGGCACACGACTTGATCACACAGGCGTGTGGCCTTAACAAAATTGAAAAATTTTCTGAGTTCTGAAATTTATGAATGTGTTCGATTTAGTCCCAACCTTTTCTAAAAGTATGTCTTAGGTCTTGTAGACATCCATAAGGAATGATTTGTTGATTTTCTTATGCATTAATACTATGTGATATCTGTGTTTCTAAATCGGTCTGAAATGTTCTGTCTGTCTAGTAATGCCCCTTACCTATTCCGCCGACGATTACGGGATAGGGGTGTTACAATATTGGGTATAGTGAATTTGATAATTTGAGTATGGCATGTATAGGGGACTTGGTTATTTTGTGATATGTGTCATGCAATTTTGGCCAAATTGTAAGGGACTCTAATGTTGATGATTCATTTTGTATTAGCCATGTGATATGGCTTATATTTGATTATTGGGTTGTAATCTAATTACCCATGCATGCATGTGCTAATACCATGATGATGTGATATGTTATTGCTTGGTGAATGTATGATGAGGTGTGGAATAGTTGCCAGAAGATAAGAAATGACTTAATGACTTAAGATGATCATGGTCATGAATATGTATTATGGAATTTGGATAACAAATTTGGTTATGCATGACATTGGTGTGGAATACTTCTAAATAGTGTGACTGATTGAATATGCTTTAGGATGATATTTTGAAGGCATGAAAATGTCGTGGCATTGGATATTGAGTGTTTAAATATGCTATGTTGCATGCTATGAAACATGTTTGAGAATGTGGATGAGTGAGGGTGGCAATTCGCTTAGAAAATAGCCTCTAGGTAGTCCACATGGGTAGACACACGGGCATGTGTCTAGGCTGTGTGAGACACATGGTCTGCCCCTATAGGGGTGTTTAATGGCCGTGTGTCCCCTGCACCCTAATTTTTCAAGTCAGTATGCCCAGTAGTTAACACACGAGCTAAGACACAGGCGTGTGTCTTGGCCATGTGAGAAACACGACCTACCCATACGGGCGTGTACTCTGGCAGTATGAAGTCTACACCATTTTATGAAAAATTCATTTATTTTTAATGTACCACACGGTCTGGACACACGGGCGTGTGATACGGCTGTGTGACCTTATTTTGATGATGACATCATAGTCAAAGAGTTACATGGGTGATACGGGCGTGTCCCAAGCCACACGGGCGTGTGTGACCACACAGCCTACCCCCACGGGTGTGTGACTCTCCAAAACAAGAAAAATTGTTAAGTTGCCCAAAATCTTCTAAAGTTCTCGATTTAGTCCCGAACCTCTTCCAATGGATGTTTTGGGCCTCATAGGCCCATACAAGGGACGAATTCCGTATATATGAATGAAATTGATTTGAAGAAAATTTTTATAGCCCAGTTTTGCATGAATATCTAAGTACAAGTCTAGTAATGCCTCGTACCTTGTCCCGGCATCAGACACCGGTAAAGGGTGTTACAAGGCAAACCTTTCTAGTGTGGATGCTCTGCTCTAATCTCGTGTATCAAACTAGCTCAAGTACATTTTATTTTCTTTCTTTACATGTTTATTTCCTGTTTTCAGTTTAGTTTATTTTGTTTAATTTGCTTGAGGACAAGTGAAGACTTAAGTGTGAGAGTATTTGACCTACCCTCAAATGTAGTAGTCAATTAGGGTCACTTCACACTTAAGAAGCTTGTTTTCTATACAATTTAGGATTTTCTATTTCATTTTTTATAATTAGGCTTTAGGAATAAATATTAATAAAATAAGTATTTTTAACACATTTTGTAAGTGTTGTGACCCAAAAGGTTGACATGGGCCTTAGGTTGTGCTGATTTGTTTAATTGAGTGTGTAGAATGAAGATATAAAGGCCCAATTGATGTGGAAGCAAGGGACGAATGATGTACAATCTTCCCAAGATGTCAAAGCACCAAACGAATGACACAAGGCTAAAATCAAGTGTCGTGTCATGCAATACAAGGGGTGTGGCGCGACATAGTCGATGTCCTACCCATGTAATTCAGGGTTATATTCATCCGTGCAACCAGACTTATACGAAGACCTAGGGCGTACTGAAGACCTAATTTGGGCTGCCAACACGTCTATAAATAAGATATTGAGGGTTTGATATAATCAAGTCATCCTAGACGTCTTCAAAACACTAGTAGTTTAGGAGTAGATTTAGATTATTTTTCTTTCAGCTTTTGATAACTCTTTTGTTTTTCCTCTTGAAATCAATTTTGATTCAAGAGTTTATCTATTTAATAAAAGTATTTCAGTTTATTTGTTCTTGCATTTGATTTAATTTTTTTATTCCAATCAAGTTATTTTCTACTCTATTCCCCATTCGATATTCAATCCATGATTATTTTAATCTTTTTTCTTTCCTGAATCAGTCGTGTTCTTCATATGATTTACTCAATCAAGACAGAGATTATGAATACTATGAGTGTGTAACATCCCGAATTAGGGCCTAATCAGAGCAGTGGTTTCGAGACCACAAATTCGAGATAGAAATAATTATTTTATGATTCGTATGAGGTCTATGATATGAATGCATACTTGTGTGAAAGTTTCATGAAGAAATTCTATGCATAAAATGTCTAATTGAATTTTAAGGACCAAATTGAATAAGATGCAAAACTTTCATTCTAGAAGCTTTTAGCATGAAATTGCTTTAGATTATGAATTAGAAGGTCTTAATTAGCAATTTGACCAATTTCTAAAAGTTTGGACAAAAATGGACATGTATAGGAAAATTTTGAAGGAAAAGCATTAAGGGTATTTTGGTCATTTGGTAAATAAAAGAATAAAAAGGGAAAATAAGTCAAAATTGGTGTCCATATTCTTCTCTCATTGCCGAAAATTGCAAGACACCATAGCTAGGGTTTTGTTCAACATTTCAAGCTTGATTGTAAGTCAAGCCTAGCCCCGTTTTTAATATTCTTTGCATTTTTGAAATGTTTAAAGCACGATCTATCCATTTCTATCTATATTTTGAGCTAGGGTTCGTGTATGAAATTTTACCCATGTGTAACATGCATGTATTTTGTTGATTAATGGAGGAATATGAATGTTTGATGCATAAAAAACATCTTTTACTAGGTGATTTTTATTGAAAACACCTAAAAAGGGGACTTGTTTGTAAAAGTGTAAAAGTAGGTAGTAATAATGTGAAATAAAGAAAAATATGGGCTGATATGAGCATAGTAGAGGTTCGGCTAGGCTTGGGTAACTAAAAAAAAGCATGCATTTCATTTTACGAGCCTAGAGACTAAATCGTAAATAAGTAGAAAGATAGGGGTAAAAGGTAATTTTACCAAAGCATGAATTATGGATCGATTTGAGTAATGTGATTAATAAACAAGTTAAATTTGGCATTATAGATCAAGAAAAATGTGAACCAGGTCTTGATCGAGGGAAGAATAAAGTATACGGTGATTAGGCTCGATTACCATCATTTTTGTACCGAGGTAAGTACATGTGTAAATACTGTAACAATGTGGTATGTCATGTTGTGTTAACATTATGTGATAATTATTTTATTGCTTATTATGTATGCTATGTCTAATGGTACTACTGTAAGCATGAATGATATTATGGTTGCTATCGACGACGTCACGAGCAAGTGCAATAGAGGTGCAATGTGCAAGTGAGAAAAATCCCATTTGAACCTTAAGAATAGTCTAGGATACAAGTGACATGTCACTAGAAATTAAGAAGTCCGAACTTGTTGAGTGGTCTGGGTTCGTGATATATGTGGCATCCGAGCTCGTTGAGTGGTCCGAGTTCATAATGGATACGATACATGTGATTTAGTTCCGGGCAATGGTCTTGTGTGTCCTACCAGTGGCTAGGTAATCCTTGAGTGGTCGGATACCTGACAGCTTTTGTGAGTAGCCTGTGTAGTTACACCTTGATCAATAGCTTATATGAGTAAGCCTGTGAGTAGCTCCATTACGAGCGTTGCATGATATGAGGTAGCTTTGGCTACGTATGTTTATGTGGCACTTATGTGCAAGTTTTCGTGTATCCAATAGTATTCCGAGTGTTAAACAGGTATTATAATGGATGATGCGATGAAAGTCCCAAGATGGGCATGGTAATGAAGGTAAATTTATTTGATATGCTACAGGTATGTACAGGTACATACATTATACTGATGAGTGATGCCTTGTTAAAGGATGATAAGTAACGAGAAAGTACATTCATATATATATATATATATATATATATATACGAATACTTGATAAATGAGCTAGAATGCTTGAATGAAGAATAATCTTAGTGGTTATGTTATTATATCTTGTATGATTATGGTTTACTAATATTGCATATTATTTTGCGTGTGGACTTACTAAGCTTAAATGCTTACTCCCCTCTCTTTTCCATCCTTTGTAGTTCCGCCAAGCTAGCTCAGGGATCGAAAGTTGTCGGAGCATTCGATCACACTATCAAAAGAATATTGGGTATAGTGAATTCGTTATTTTGAGTATGGCATGTATAGGGGACTTGGTTATTTTGTGATATGTATCATGTTACTTTGGCCAAATTGTGAAGGCCTATGATGTTTATGATTCATTTTGTAATAGCCATGTGATATGGCTCATGATTAATTCTTGGGTTGTAATATCTAATTATTCATGCATGAACATGTTGATGCATTGATGATGTGCTATGTGGTTTGTGTGATGGATATATTATGAGATATTGTCTTGATAATGTGGAATATGATTGCTTGGTGAACATATGAAGATGTGTGGATTAACTACTAGGAGATAAAGAATGGTTTAATAACCCAAGATCACAATAGTTATAAATGTGCAACTTGAAATTTTTATAATTAAGTTGATATGCATGAAGTTGGTATAAAATGCTTCCAAATGGTGTGATTAAGGGAATGTCCAATAGGATGATATTATAAAGATGTGAAAGTGCTATGGTGTTGAATATTGAGTGTCTAAGTATGTCATGTTGCATGCTATGAAATATGCTTAAGTGCATGAGTGATTAAGGATGGCAATTGGTTTGGAAAATAGCCTTTAAATTGTCCACACGGGTATGTGTCTACGCCGTGTGTGACATATGGTCTGTCCTACGGATGTGTTGAATGGCCATTTGTCCTCTGCACCCAAATTTCACAAGTCAGTATGCTTAGTAGTAAACACACGGGCTAAGACATGGGTGTGTGTCTTGGCCGTGTGAGAGACACGGCCTACCCACATGGGCGTGTACTCTGGCCGTGTGAAGTCTGCACCTTTTTATGAAAAATTCATTTAATTTTAATTGACCACAAGGTCTGGCCACACGAGCGTGTGACCCTAAATTGGTGCTGATGTCATAGTCAGAGAGTTACACGGCTGGAGGACACAGGCGTGTGGCTTTATATTAAGGAAAATTTCCTAAACTTTTTTAAAAGTTCCCGATTTAGTCCTGATCCTTTTTCGATGGTTGTTTTGGGCCTCGTAGGCCCATATTATGGACAAATTGTATATGTATAAATGAAATTGATTTGAAGAAAAATATTATAGCTCGGTTTTGTATGTATGACTGTGTATATTTTTGATAATGCCTCGTACTCTGTCCCGACGTCGGACACGGGTAAAGGGTGTTACAGAGTGGCTAAATCTCTTAGGGGAGATTAATGAGTGGATGAGGATGTGATTAACAGAGGATTTAAGGTTTCCCGAGAAGGATTAGTTGGTATGAATTACATGTGCTTAAACCACTAGGATTGACAACCCTAAGAAGTTATCATAGGATAGATGAGATTGGGAGATAAGTCAAACCGAGTAAAATCGTAATTTATCCAGGTTGAGAAAGTGAGTTTGGGAGATAAGCAAGTATCAACCAATCAACTTGTTAATTAGAGGTCGAGAGGTAATAATTGGTTAATTGATAGCTAATCCACCCAAAAACCCTAATATGAAGTTAGTTACACACCTTGAAGCGAGTTAATCTTCCTGATTAGTTTATTGATTTTTATCGTTTGTTTATTTTTCCTATTTATTTATTTTCATTATTTATTTATTTCTATCTCATTCACCTATTTTATGGTTTATCGTAATATATGAATTAATTAGTACTATTTAGACTTATTATTATAAAAATATTTTCATAATTTATTTCATCCTCTCTTGGGTACGATCATCGGAATACTTCCAAAGTATTTCGTAGTACTGAACTATAATACAATTTGACTCATTCACTTGCAGACATCGCCATTCTCAATTCTTATATTTTTTGTGTTATATTTTAACTATAAATAATAACTCATTTATAAGCGATGAACATGTTGGAAAATTGTTATGTTTTGTTTGAATGGTATAAGTTCGTGATTAGCATAGTTTAATTGATTTGAATATTGATATGGATGAATATAAATTGCTTGGCTGACTTGTAAAATTTCATGTGATATTTGTGTTTGAGGTGTCAATTGTGGTATACTGGTTAGGTTTTAGGAAATTTCTATGTTTTGGCATGTTTTGGTTTGGTTTTGAGATGATTTGTGCAGGTTTTTAAGCTCACAAAAACGTATGTTTTGAGGCTTTGGAATGTTGGTTTGAACAAGGATTAAAGTGGCCTATTTTTGCACCACACAGGCTGACACATAGCCATGTGGCAGACATGGGCTAGTGGCACGGGTGTGATTTCTGGAAAATGAAAGTTTTTGAGCCACACAATTCACAAAAGTTACACGGTCCAACCACACAACCGTGTGAGATCTGGTGGAAATAGTCATTTTTAAACCACACGATCACAAAGAGTTACACGGCCTGGGCATACGATTGTGTCCCCTATTTTTCATAAATGTCATTATTTTTGTAAAATCTTTTAAAATGATCGCCATTCTTACTCAGGTCAACTTAAAAGCTTTTGTAAGCTTGTTTGAGGCTCGGTTTTAATTATAATTCATATGATTTATGAAATTATAATATATTTTATTGTTAATGAGATTTTAAAGCTTGATTTGTATGTGATCTATTCAGATAACTGTAGTAGCATTCCATATCTCGAGTCCGATGACCAGACCAGGTGAGGGGTGTTGCATTATCTTATCTCGATATAAGAAGTCCTTTATCTTGAGACACCCAAATATCGAAGTTAGGGGTCTAAAACAGGGGAGCCATGTCTCGAGGCAAAAATGACCAAGTCTCGAGACATGAATTTTAATGTCTTAAGACACAATGCTAATTTTTAACAAATTGAGTTGGATTCGATCATAGCTCTGTATTTCATCTTGTTTAATTCTAAATAACATTATATGAGATCATTTAGAATTAAATCATCATGTTTATGTTTGCATTTGTGATTGGAAATTATTTTGGCGAATGCCAAATTATGTGATGAAGCAAATTGAGATAGTTCGAGTTGCTTCAACAACATAATATGATGTGATGCATTCAGATTCAATGGTCGGGTCGGGTGCAGAGAGTCACGCCTAGATCGTCTCGGAGGCTTTAAAGATTAAACTCAACTCTTTTTGTCACATCTTGAAAATCGGGTTAGTAGGAATTAGGTTAGTGAAACCAAAAGTAGTATCGTCCTGTTGTTTTTGAATTAAGGTTGTAGGAATCGTGTAAAGTAATTTGATTTGGTTCCTTGGTTAGGTGTTCTGATTATGTGTTTAAGGACTTGTGTTCTATTTTTTTTCCCTCTGGAATATTTCCATTAGTTTTGAAACTATATCGGACTTGGTTTGTAAGGGTTATATTTTATTTTTATTTAATTGCTAACAAGAATGGGCTTGTTAGTTTAGTGGTAAGGCTTTAACTTATTTTTAGGTCTCAAGTTCAAAACCTATGGTGTCAAAATGAAATTAATTTTTGTTTTCTTTCTGATATGCGAACCGTAGTATTAGTAATTTAGTAAATTTAAACTCCTAACAATCTGATAGGTTATCAAGAAATCAAAATTGATTTAGTTAATGTTTTTATTTTTTTAATTTATTTTTAAAAAAACTAATAGGAAATTATTCCCCTTGCTCTCCATTGCTTGTCATCCCACTTCCCCCACTTTCTCCATTTTCTATTTTTTTTCCATTTTCCCTTTTTCATTTTCATTTTTTTGGGGTTCAAGTCTGTGCAGGAGGGAATCTTAGCTAGTGATTATCAAAATTTTTGGTAGCAACCTTTTAATTTCTATTCACAATATAGATTTACAACATTGTTCTTGATATCTTTTAAAAGGTAAATGATGTTCAATCAATCCCTTACCTACTTGGATCTGAAGATTTTACTGATCTCTTATTATCATCTATTTTATAGTGAGTTTTATAAAATTTTATGGATTCAAAAAACCAACTAATATTAGCTTTAAATTTTGGAAACAAAAACTTTGAGTTGACTATTCTGTTGATGGCTATTTGTGAATTTGTGGGAGAAGTGATTTATTAATTTTATGTTCTAAATTCAATGCGTTGAAAATTTTTAGGTTGCATTTCATTATTATGGTTATTCTTGGGCTTGGTCAATTGCTTGCATTTGGCATAAGCTTCCAAGATTCTTTAGATTGTGAAGTGTTGTTCATGTGAGGGCATAGTTAACAGTCCCTATGTTGATAGCACAGTTTTTGTAGCAAATATGTATTATGCATGTTAAAGAATAACTTGCAAACTTGGAATTCTTTTGTAAATATATTTTGATTTCACCCTCATGATATTTTGCGGGCCTTCTATGACTATCATTAAGCCTCCTGTTATGATTATTTTCTTTAAGTTTAATCAATCTCCTTTTTAAAAATTTAACATTTCCAGTATTTAATTTTTAAACTTTATATGGAAATTATTTATCAATTTTATAAAATATGTTTATTCAGATTCTCTTTTTCTTTTCCTTCTCCTATCAGTTTTCCATAATTTTATGTGGGTAATCTCTTGTTACCTTCCCTTGTTTATTTTCTTTAGTGTCATCTAGACATTGATTCCTCATAGTGGCGTTGGCAATTCTATGTTTTTATCACTGATCGTGTGTGTTTCGGAACTTCGATGAAAATAGCGAGATATGTAACTCGCTAGCAGTCTAGTTGTTGTTTAACTGCTAATTTTTTTGGAGAACTAGAATTGTTGTTGTTGTGTCAGCATCGTATTACAGTCAAGTGTGTGACTCAAACTCGTAAAAATGACGATCGATCGAAAGCCGAAAACCTCATTGTCGACATCGTATGGTCATGTGCCAGGCTGTTTGGCAGACCGTGTGAGCCACACGGTCTGGTTTGTTTGGGCCATGTGGGTCACACGGGCTGGGCTAGTTGGACTGTGTGGGCCTATTTTCTAAAAATTTTCACCTAGGCCCATTTGACTCTGGAATTCGTAATTAGACCTTCTGTGGGGTCTATTTGGTAAATAAGACTCGAAATGTGACATCTGTTGATCTGGGGTTAATAAATTATGTGTAGTCTATATGATATAATTTGTGTTAATGACATTTGCATAAGCATGTCATATTTTTAATTCGTTACGATTATATGTTAACATGTTAATGCATGTGCATTGGGGTAGGATTTGATATATGATGGAGAAAGTGTATTCTGGCATTATTACTGCAACTTTGGCAGTTAAACTGCAATATCTGTTTGGTAGCTCAGCTGCACCTTTATGAGTGGCATACCACCACGATCCGATGTGATTGGATGGATGAACTCTCGTAGTCCTATTTGGTGTGATAGGTTAAACAGAGTTGGTGTGTAGCGGATAGGGTAGGATCCGTGTCTGCATTTCTATCTGAATTGAAATCTGAATATGCATCTGTATCTGATTATGAAAATACATCTGATTCTATATACAAGAATATGTTTGAATATGTTTGAATATGTTTCAGGTAATCATTAAGTTTAGGATCAAACGGTGTGGGAGAGGTCGGATTGATTTCTCACTTATGTTGGTTTGATTATTTTTAATTAATTAAGTTTTCCAGACTTTTGATTTTTGGACTAAGTTTTCAGTTTTGGTTTTGGTTTTGTTTTTGGGTATTGGCTTTGATTGCTAGTTTTTTCTTTTTTTGGTATTTTAACATGAAACTGCAAATCATATGATTTATCATATTATAATCTAGTTTTTAAAAATTAAAACTCTGAATTTTCCACTACGAAACTAAGTAAGTGGTTAAGTGATTTTATTATAGAATAAGTATTTCGAACATAAGATTTGACTAAAATATGTAAGAGTTTTTGCCAAACTTATACTTAAGAAATACACTGAAAACAAAAGTTTTCAAACGTGAGACTTACTAAAACTCGTATGAACTTAGTTAAATTAAGATTTCAGATCACATGATTTTTAAGCTGGATTTTTAATTAATTTTTCAAACAAGTCAGTGTAACTCCTCTAGATTTGACCATAACGTCTAGGCCGATTTTTGGGTGTTACACTTTTGACCATTTTTTCATATTGGTGTATATTTCTTCTACTTCAATAGTAAACTTTTATAATAAAAAAAAATTCCATTCATGTTAAATATCTAGAAGAAATAAATCTACGCCTTAAGCAAAAAAGTATTCATGAAGCTGAAATACAACTTGTAATTTTCTTTCACAAAAAAAAAAATCACTTGAGTACTTTTTAATGTCATGAGAATGAAATATGTCAATTTTCAAATACAATATTCACAATAATTACACTAGCAATAACAATTTCTAAATAAAAATACTAAATTTCTAATCAATATTCAAGAAATTTAAGATTATAAATACACTTAATCTTAATTTCTTCAAAGATTTGTATGATTTAACCTCGAAAAATTATTACTCAATTAAGATGTTAAGAATCTCATACAAAATCTATATATTAAAATCATACAATTAATAAAAAAAAAAACTAAATCTTGCATAAAAATATTAGTCTACTAGGAAAAGCAACAATCTTAATTTTATAAATATTAATAAATAAATCTTGAAAAGAAAAGAAGAGTTGTTACTAAATAAGGAGATCCACTTAAAAATATTGAAATATTGATCACATTTCTTATAGAAACACTAGAGAGTGTGAGAGAATAAAAGAAATTTGAAATAAAAGTAATTAGTGTTAAAAGAAAATAAAAAAATTGAAGATATTTTAGGAGGAAAAGAAATTTATTCTTTGGTAAATAATTTTTCAAACATTTTTGAGTGAATTCACTTATTATTAAATTTTTTAAAAACAAGTATAAATATAAATATATATATATATTTTGTGAGGTAAATCACTTATGTAACACTACCATGTGTGTGAGTCTTCAATTTTACTAATCAGTTTTGTTGAATTATATTCTGAATCTTCGTATTTTGTATCAATTTGGCGGTATTTGGTCAAAGATGTAATTGGGATAAATTAAAAGAAAAAGGTGATAGAAATAGAGTCGAATGATTGGTTTTGAAAGGTCCAAATGTGGATTTCTCAAAAGCATTGGATAGTTGATGTTTCTCAAGACTTTCCAAGTAAAACCATTTTTACCATTTTAATAGTACTACGTCATGAATTGAAATTTTAGCTTATTTTACGTGAAAACTTTTTTAATAAAAATTAATTAAGTCTTTTGGGAATAAAACGATTTATAATATTTTCATTAATTAAATTATTTCACCATTAAACTATAATCGTTGCCTTTTCTTCACAGGTTATTTTCATTATGCCACATCAAAATTGTTAAAAAATGGTAAAAAAAATAGTATTTTTATTTGAAATCATTAAAAAATTATTAAAAATATAGAGAATCATGAAAACCATTTTAAAAAATAAAAAACAAAAATATATAAAATAAAAATCATATAAAATTACCAAAAAAAGAATATTAAAAGAAAATCTACAGGCTACTTTAACACTCTAACTCCATCACATCACCTTCCCTAAATTCTTTTCTTGCTAGCTCATGAAACCGCGTAGGCTAATCAAGTTCTGAAATTCAATCTTCCCTCCCAAACTTCTTACCATTCTACATTAATTATATTAGCCATCACCACCTGGTCCATATTCACCCGCTTTAGATGGAGACCACAATTCCAATAGTTATGTTTTGCGGATTCGAATTTTAAAATTACTATTTAGTACATATTAAAAGTAAATATAGTTAAATTTTTTCGGATATTTAATTTAAAATTACTGATTTTAAAATAAGTACTTCTAATAAAGTTTAAAGCTAAAACCTTTATCTCAAAATTTGAATATAATTCACACAAATTAATAAATGATGTATAAATAAAATATTTTCTAAAATTAAATATATTAATTAATAATATAATTAAATATAATATTTTATGAGAAAAAAATATTTTTTTTAATATATTATTCTCTTAAATCTCAATTAACTTCTCTTGAATCATATTCTTACAATGAGATGTGATCAAATTTGTGTTTACCCTCTTTATTATTTGATCAACTCAATTAATTAAATTATGTTTAAATAAAAATATTTATATAATTAAAATAAATATTGTAATATGAATTTATTTTATACTGTGGGACATAGTTATATTAATACATATTATATTATGAAAAAAAATATAAATACACGTTTAACTACATATAATATATCAATTGTTAATAAAAAAATTCACATTATTAATGATATGCAACCTAAACCTTAAACATGAAGCTAACTTTATGGAATATTATAATATATAAAATTAACATTACATAATTATCAATGATATGTATCCCCATAAACAAGTGTGCAATTAGATGTGTAACTAATTTTATGATAGATTATAGTATATACAATTAACATTATATAATTAAGATATATAATTATTAATATGTAACCCTATATACAATTATGCTATTATAATGTACATTTTTTTATTTATGATATGTAACTTTAAACCTTGAATGTGTAACTAACTTTATTTTAGATTGTTATTAAACTTTTAATACTTTTGGAATTCTTATGTTTAAGTTGTTAAGTATATTCAAATTATTTTAAAACTGTTACGTTCAATTTTTTGAGATTTTTATTTAAATACTTTAATTAATTTATATATATTTATTGTTAATTACGAATAAATTTTTAATTAAATTTTTTATATTATTTTGAAAAATATGTATATGATTGAAAATGTTAAATTCAAAAAAAAATTTCAGACTATTATGTAACTTTTAATTTATTCAAAATTCTTCTATTTATTAAACAGTTTAAATTGTTGTGAAATTATTATGCTTAATTTTAATTTATTATGTTTAATTTGAAATTCATACGCTTAACTACTTTTTTTAATTTGCATTTATTTACTCTTAATTATAATTAAATTTTATTTAAAATTAAATTAATTTATTTTGTATTATTTTACGGATTCAAATTCGAATTTTTATTGATTTTGATATTCAACATATGATTAAAAATGTTAATAGAATTTTTTGCGGATGCAGATATCTAGTAGTAATGATGTTTAACTTGGATTTAGATTTTTAGACAGATTTTTGAATTCAAATTCAGTAATAAAAAATTGCAAATATCCGACCTAGTGACATTCCTAATTATGGTTTCACCATTCACACATTAGGAGACCTCCTTAACTTTTTTCAAATCGACGGAAACAAAACTTTGAGAGTGAATTGCTTGAAGTACCTAAAAGAACAATATATATTGGCAGTATCAACAAGATGCTTTAACAAATTTAAACTTGAAATTGGTTATATCGATTGAACTTATTAGGGTTACTATAGGATAGTAGTAGTATTCTCCATTTGGCTTAAACTGTCTTTGGGAGGTCAGCCTATGCCAATGGTTAACTGCTTCCTTACAAACTTTGTGTAACACCCCTAACCCATATCAGTCGCCGAACTAGGGTTATGAGGCATTACCGGAAATATCAGAACATTTTATAGTCAATTCACAATTATCATTCACACAACATGGCATCATAGTCAAACATCATCATAAAGTCCATATCTTAGGTCAGTGAGACCTTAAACATGTATTAGAAAGGGGTTGGGACTAAACCGAATACATACAAAATTTTTTCGAAACTTAACAATTTTTCTAAGTTACAAAGGTCAAACGCCCGTGTGAGCAGGCCGTGTGCCTCACATGGCATTAGACACGCCCATGTGTCTAGGCCGTGGTGAAACAGGGCATACATATTGACTTGTCCACACGGCCATAAGACACGCTCGTGTGCCAGATCGTGTGAAAATTAGGGAGGCTACTAACTTGGGTCACACGTCCAGTCACACGCCCCATGTGTCTAGCCCGTGCTCGAAACTGACTTGATTTGAAACTAAACATTTAAGGACAGGATCGAGACACACGCCCGTGTGCTCAACCGTGTAGGCAATTATAGACCATTTGTAAGGCTAATTTGCCACCCAATATGATCCTCCCTACAAGTCCAAAATCAAGCATCATATATACAACATTTTCAGCCAAATTCATCTCCAAACATGTATCAATTAGTCGATAATATCATCATCAAATTTCATGTTCATTCTCTATACCAAAACATACCAAAATCACATGCCAAATTCATTCACTCATACATGATCAACATCTCAAAATTATCATATCAATCTCATATCAAGATTATACCAAATCCATAACTAATTCATGAAACATACATCCCAAAATGAGCTTCATACATAACTGAATACACACAACATTAGCATCATGATCAAGCCATTTTCGTATGGCTACATATATACAAATCAAAATGAACCATATCGAAACTAGCCTATACATGCCACATAACCAAAAACTCAAATATTTTATTTACCAAAGTGATAACCGAATAGTGTGATGAGATCTCCTACGACTTCTGTAACACCCCTAACCCGTATCCGTTGTCGAACTAGGGTTAGAAGGCATTACCGGACATAACAAAACGTTTCACAATCATTTCACAATCAAAAGTCATACACTGTCAAATCATAGTCAAATATCAAAACTAATTCATACAAGTTTCATAATTTCAAAGTTCGAACCATATAGCAACCATTTCTATATCATTCGAATACCCAAGTCATAACTTAACCATAATTCATTTCATATGCATAGCATATAATAAGACATCTATATCCTTAGCTAAATACAACCATAACAGTTTGAAATCTTTATACATGTACATATTAAAACAATTTGGCCATATATCACGGTTGAATATTCATTTGCGCATAAAACATTAGGTAACTATATAACATAACCAACTATACTTTAAACATTATCAAACCATTTTTAAGTACAAGTACTAAATCTTAGCATCTTAAACATTATAACATTATACGCATTTTACCAAATCAAATTGAACCATTTCTTTATCACGATAACAAGTCATACCATACCTAATTCACAATCTAACTAATATAGTCAACCACACACATGAACCGTATACTTAAGCCAAATTTTACTGTTACATATATATGTCACATTTATGATTACTCACTGAACCAACAATTCAAATAGACAACGATTCATTATCAAATTTAGCCTCACTAGGTTCTAACATTTTCATCATCCAAAGTTTAAGCTAAACATGCTATTTCATAACTTGACATTTAAAACAAATGGGTCACTTATAGTTATTTAAAATGACCATCGAACATACCCATAATATAATCATTATATTACCTTATTTTCAAGCCAAAATAAACCATAGTACCTATCTATCATATACCAAAATATTTAACCACAAATATTTCACATTTCAACTCAAATATTAAACCTAATAATCTGATCTTCCATTACCAAACCTCAAGCAAAACATATCAATTCAAAAATAATGTAACCTAATCAAATAATTTCTTGATTTAAATCACCTAAGCCGAATCACAATATAAACTAAAACCATCATCTATATTTACAATTTAGGCTAATACAAATGAATCAAAATGACCTTTATATTTTCGGCTATAAATTCATCAAGTACTCCATTACCAATGCCAAATCTCAAAACTAACCAAATATGCAAATCATACCATATACCAAACTTATTAAATGCGCTAATTATAAGTTGTTCATATCATTACCCAAATCAAGACATAAAACCAAACACCATTCAAATATGTCATATAGCATATTTACCAAAATGAGCTTAAACCATGATTAAATATAAACGAACATAAGCTTAATGATCAAGCCATTTTCACATTGCGATATTTATATACACTTTCAAAATCAACCAAAGCAAGTGCTAACCTATACATGCCATAAGTTCGAAATTCAAACTATTTAAAGTACCGAGATAACAATTACGTATTCTTCAAGAATACGAATTCTTCATCTAGACTATCCTTCAATTCACACATGTACGTTCAAAGTTTATTTCCAATCTGGTGGATAGATTCAAACACATATAACCCAATTATCTTTTCAATCAAATAATTCAAATCAGCATAAACCACTAAATTAGTCTTTTCGAAAAAATCTTTTCTTCTCGTTAAAAGGGCATACATACTGATTTGGGTCACACGGCCGACCACACGCCTGTGTGTCTAGTCCGTGTGCCCTTCGAAATGGCCACACATGCCCGTGGGCCAGGTCATGTGCTAGGTCGTGCCAAACCTGTAGGGTATACTGACTTATGCAACACGGCCAAGTCACACTCCCGTGTGCTAGGCCATGTGCCAATTAGGAGGCATATTGACTTGTACCACACAGCCAGTCACACGCTCGTGTGTGAGACTGTATGGAGCATACTGACTTCAATTTAAATTCAATACAAGGGGACACACGGTCGTGTAACATAACCATGCGTCACATAAGGCTAGGACATGCGCTTGTGTCTCTACCCGTGTGGACAAAAATAGGCTATTTGTAAAGCCATTATGCCACCCTATTTTCACATGTAAACACAAGCATAAATGGTAACATTTTTACAATACAATAGGTAGCCATTTCATAATCTTTCATACACATATAATGCCAACCTCACATAATATTTAAATACCTAATTATCATCATGCATTTTCCATTCATGTGCCTACCATATAATAAAACATATTTGCATATTTCCATTCAACCTACTACTTGCCAAAACATACCAAAACATAACATCAAGTTTAGCCAAATCACATGGCTCAACCTATACAAAAAATGTACCAAAAATTATATCTCAAGTAACCATAATTAACACTATTATAACTAGCCTATACATGCCATATTTACAATTATCCACAAGTTCAAAAGTACGAATCGAAAATTGTATAGTGTGATGTGAAACTCCGACTTGTCCGAAACGAGTGAGCTATCAAACCTCTATAAAACATGGAAAAAGAAATAGAGTAAGCCTCATAGCTTAGTAAGCTCGTATAATTTAAAATTAAACTTACCATTTATACCAAATCAATATAAATAATTAAGGTAACTCTATACAATTTCCAAATGCCTAACACAAGCATTCATCCATAAGCTATTCATATTAATACATGAAATCATCCATTATCACAATTCAATACTCAATATATATTGTATTCAACATTTCATTCTCAATCATATAATCAATAATTGATTCAGTAATAGTACTCATCCGTATAAACAAAATTTATGCTTGTTGAACCTATTAGAACTTCAAAGGATACTAGGGTGATATACATTAGTAATCTATCAATTCATTATCATTTCTGCTTTTTCAAGCCATGATCGGTAAGCTCCTCCCGGTGATGAGCGAGAAGCTCTATTGAGCTGAAACGAAGAAGCTCGATTTAACTGAGCAGAAGCTCATACGAGTGAGAAACGACAAGAAGCTCTTACGAGCTGAGGTGAGTCCGTAACAAATGCAGGAACTCGACCAAAATGGTAGCCCTAGTGACATGTCACTCGTATCCTACGAATTCTTACGGTTCAAACGGGGCTCGATAATAATTAAACTATATTGATAAGGCATTCACAATCCAAATATATATTAACTACTCAATTATTCACATTCATTGCAATTATTTCGAGTATTTAAAAGTTTGATTCTAATTATACGAACTTACCTCGTATCGCTCGGATAACAACTAACGGCTATTCGTCAATCTTTCCTTTTCCCTGATCTAAACTTGATCTTGGCTTATCTTGATCTATATAATATCAAATTTAGTTCATTCAATATTCAATCAATTCAATTTAGCCCTTAATACATAATTTTGGCAAATTTACACATTTACCCTTATACTTTTCACATTTTTACAATTTAGTCCTTTTCACATAAAATTGCAAATTCATGCAATTTGGTACAATTTCATGCTAGCCGAAATTCATAGGGACTTCTAGCAACCCATATCTTTCATTATTTCTCACTTTTAACCACTACGTTTTACATTTTCTCAATTTAATCCCTTTTTAACATTTTCTCTAAAAATCACTTTACAAAACTTGTATATCTAACAACAATGATTTATTATCCATCATCAACTAACAAAGTACTCATGCATTCAACAATGGTAACATCCAAATACTTTAACAGTTTTGAAATCAGAGATACGGGCTAACTAGATTAGGCTGCAACGATCTCAAAAACATAGAAATTATTAAAAATTAGGTCAAAAATCACTTACTAATTAATCATGCAATTGCCGAAACTTGAAGAGCTTCTATGGCTGTTTTCTTTCGTTAATATCTAGCTAGAAGAAGACAAAATAGGTTAGCATTTGTTTTGTTTCATTTAATTTATTATTAATCTTTAATTTACCATATTAACCTTATAATAAAACCATTAAAACAAGAATAACAATGTCCATAATTGTCCATTTAAACAACCAATGGTCCAATTACAACTTAAGGACTTCTAATTTAATAAACCATAACTATTAGGCACATTAAACTAGTACCACACAAGTTTTACGCTTTACGTGATTTAGTCATTTTTACCAAATTAAGCATTCAAACAGTAAAATTTCTTTACCAAGCTTTCACATAATAATTTTATCATGCTGTAAACTTTAATAAAATAATAAAATAATATTTTAACCTCGAATTTGTGGTCCCAAAACTATTGTTTCGATTTGACTCAAAAATGGGTTGTTACAGAAACCTAAAAGTCCAAAGAGTCCCAAAATTACAAAACTCTCGAAAACAGAAATTTAAGTAAACTTTTAAAATATATGAAATTTACAAACAAGTGGTCACAACTGAGCCTCCTTCGTACTAACCCACCTAAGCTTGAGGGTTACCTGAACATAACAGACATATATAGAATTAGATTTTAAAGAAATACTAACATAAGTCACTTTTTAGAATTAGATTTTAAAGAAAGTCATACAGATATAGATATGCATAGCCCTACCCCCATCCTCTACACACCAACTCTGACCATCCCATCACACCACGTAGAGTATAAAACACTTATCCAACCCTACACACCACATAGTGTCCATATGACACTTATCAGAATAATCGTAGCCATGCTGCCAGTGTATTGGCGAGATATCGCCTTACAGAATACTTCCTCCGTAAATCATATATCCTGCCCCACAGTTAGATACAATAGAATACTAGATTAGATAGGATTATCAGGTACCGGATACCATAATTATTATATCAAACATGCATATACATAGCAAATCACACATACAGTTTATCAAACCTCATGTTTTAAGGCTTATCTAAGCCCTTACTGAGCCCACGGAAGGCCCACAATCGATTGGAACGATGTGTACGACCTTAGAGAGAAATTATGAGATTTGGGCCCACACACCCGTGTGGCCCACATGGCTTAGCTCACGTCCTACACGGCCATACGCACTTATCACATAGTCGTGTGTTGCACACGGCCTACCACACGGTTAGGCACACGCCCGTGTGGTGTCGACAAGCCAGATTTTTTACTTTCGCCGATTGTCGTTTCCTCTTGTTATAATTACACACCTAGTTCGTTTTTAACGTAAAAGTAACCACGAGACCACTGAACCCTAAAAACAGTATTCCAGTGCCCAATTTCAGTAAAAGATTTATGAAACCCAAACAAAAATTATCTAAAATAAAACCTCACAATAGCATCTAGTGCATTCGCACACTTAGTGTCAATGAATAGAAAACACCCACACTCAAATTACTGGAGAAGCACCAACCACTTCTTGTATTTCCCCTAAACGAGAAATATGGAAACACCATCAATGAATTTTGATAAAACATAATTAGAACCCCCCAAAGCATACAGTTAAGAAATTACTCAATAGCTTACCTATTCGGAATGGATCGAAGAACTCGAATGCACAACGATTAGAACAACGAGTAATGAACAAAGTTGAAAGGAAAAGTGCAAAAATTTACAAAGGGAAGGAGAAAAAAGAAAAACATCAGGAAGAGAAAGGTTTTTGGGAAAAAGAATAAAAATTAAATTAAAAAAATAAAAAATTAAATCATACAAAATCCCAACTCCCCCCACAATCCACTAACCAACCAAGTCCCAAAATTGTCCCATTAACTCATCCAACTACTACAGAGTACTAGTTCCATCTTACTTCTATTACACAACCGGCACACACTTACAGAAGTAAAATTAACATCCTTCGCTCACCCGGGGGTTCAAACACAAGACCTTAAGACAAGCTAACACCTTACCACTTGAACCAGCAGACTCATTCTAATATGAATTAACTGAAAATATAACATAAACCCAGCCAAAAGGGATAAGGCTAGGATATAAAATAGTACAATTTCTAACAGTGGGACTTGAAACCAAGACTTCAAACACATACCAAAATCACTTAACCGCTAAAGAAAATATTCATTTATGATAAAATTTCAAAAAAAAAGTTAAATAAATCAGGGCGTTACAACGCCACCCCCTAAAAGAAACTTCGACCTCGAAATTTACCTGATTCAAACAGAGATAATGTTGATGAATAGAGTCCTCAGGTTCCCATGTGGCTTCCTTAGTGCCATGATTCCGCCACAAAACCTTAACCAATAGAATAGATATCCTCCTTAAGATCTTAACATCTTGACCTAGAATCTGAATTGGCTCCTCCTCAAATGTCAAATCTGGTCTAACCTCAATCTTCTCAATAGAAACAACGTGAGATGGGTTAGACCAATATTGCCTCAAAATAGAGAAGTGAAATACATCATGGATACAGTTTAAATTTGGAGGTAACTCCAATTGATAGGCAACCGGTCCCACACATTTCAGAATTTGATATGACCCAATGAACCTAAGGCTCAACTTGCCATTACGTCCAAATCATAGAACCTTCTTCTGTGGAGATACCTTAAGAAACATGAAATCACCCACGGAGTACTCAATGTCCTTCATTTTCAAGTTTGCATAGGACTTCTGTCTATCAGAATGTAACGACCCGATAGTCAGAGGTGTCAAAAAGTATATTCCCGGGACTCTATTTTTGTAAATTAGACTCGTAAATATTTTTAATAAATATTTACTAAGTTAGTTGTGTAGTTAATTAGGTTTCGATTAAGCGAATTTACTTGTATTAAAAGTAATTAGGTATAAGGACAAAATCACATTTGAGTTAAAAGTTGAATTATAAATTAAAAATTAATTAAAGGGCCAATGTAGTAATTACACCTATATAGATATGCACAGTGGATGGCATATGTTATAAAATATATTATAATATTAAAAAATCTTAACTATTAAGTTAAATGTATCTATGTATTATATAATAATAATTAGTATAATATAAGGAAATAGAAAAGAAAATAAAATTAAAAGAAAGTGGCATGCAAAATTAAATTAAAAAGAAGAAAGAAAAGAAAGAAGAAGTCACGCACGGCCTAGGGGTTCACAAGCTTTCCAAGTTCAATTGGCTAGTCAAATTTGTCATTTTTCTTGTAATTTTATATTTTTGGAATCTCAGTGTTAAGTATTACCCGACCTATGTCAAAATTTTAGCAATTATTAAGATTTTAAATGTTGTTAATGTTGGATAGTTTTATTATTAGGGATTAAATTGATAGATTTTTAAGCTAGAAATGAAAAAAGGATTAAATTGTAGAATAAATTGTAAATTTTGAGTATTAAGGACTAAATTGTGAAAATTTTAAAATTTAGGTGTTTAAGTGAAAATAGGGAGTTACATTTATTTTAAAGTGAAATTTGTATGAAAATATAGAATTAAATGTAAAGAATAAAAGTCTCGATTTAGGGACTAAATTAAAATTTAGGCAAATATTGAGTAAAAATTAAAATATTCAATATGAAATTGAATTGTTTTATATTGATGAATTTTAATTGTTTTAATTTCGTAGCTAACGTCATACCGGAATCCTCAACTAAAAAGGGGAAGGATAAAATCGATGTCGAATAGCTCATAATCTACGGTCTGTATTTCTATAATCCGAACCTAGTTTCTAATTGTTGTATTTTGATTTAATGCATATGGTAAGTGGTTGAGGTGAGTATTTGGCACTTTGATATTGAAATGAACTAAAGTTGATTGAAATGGATTGAATTGATATATATATATATTATGAATGTATTGATTGTTTGAATTGAAATGAATGTATATGTGTAAATGTAATAATGTGCAAATATGATAATTGGATATTGGTTGTATTTGGAAAGTGGATTGGAAGCTTATTAACTATATCAAGATGAGTCAAATATAGATGGCATGCCATAGGATAGGGAGAGTTTAGGGATTTCTTCAACTTCTAGTCAATGAGGCACTGGGTGCCAATTTACTTCGGTTTAACCGATGAGACACTGGGTGTCAATTTATATAGTGCTGGGTGCATTTATTACTTCAAATTTACCCAATAAGGCACTGGGTGCAAACTGGTGTGTTGGTTGGATCCGTGTATCCGCCCGAGTCTGAGTCGTGTTAATAAGGGTAAAAAAATAATAAAGTTCTATAATTGATATTGAAATGGCATGGTATGAGAAATGGAAGTGATATAGTGAATTGAAAATGGAATGTCAAATATGTTGTAAACACATGGAATATATGAGTTATATACTCGTGAATTGAATATGGAATGGATAATGCTATTGTTTAAATGAAATGTGCTTTGATATGTGAATAGCTATTTATATAGCAATTGTGTGAATTGGGACATTGTTAATCAAATGAAATATGATAGCATGTGTAAATTGAATGTAGTATGAAATGATGTACTAATATGTATAAATTCAAAAGGTTGACATATGATAGTTGTGATCTTATTCATTAATATGTGTTTGTAATTAAATTATGCATTTTGTATTCTCTTGTCTTTAAATGTTCAGAATATAGAAATGTCACTGAGTTTTATTCAGCGTACAGTTTTTTTTTTCCGTGCATAGGTTAGGTACTTCACTTTTGATCGTTGATTCAGCATCCAACAACGATCTCAAACTCAAGTGTGGTAATGTTTATCTTTTATGTCGACACATACCTAGGATGTCTAGTTGATAGTTATTTTGTGGATAGATTGTAAATGAGGTTATAAGTGTAATGTTGGTTTGGTATTTATGTAAACATGTGTTTTTGTTTGAAGCCATAGTATGGTATGGTGAATTGAAGCAATGCTTGATATGTGCATGTGAATTTAAATTAATGTTTTAGGTAGATATGAGCTAGGCCAAATTGATGGATTTTGGCATGTTTATAATTTTAATTTGAATGATGCATTGATGATATGTTTTGATGATATAAATATGGTACCAATGAAGGTACATTAGTTAAGCACCTAGAATGATTTAGATTACGGTTACTCGGTAATACTCTGAAACCCTATTCTGGTGATGGATACGGGTTATGGTTGTTACACAGAAGTTGCCTTAAGATGATCCCGAATCAATTTGACTGTATCTTCAGTCTCGGAAACCAACTCAAGACCCAGAGCTCGATGTTCACCCAACTCAGTCCAACATAATAGAGTACGAAACTTATGACCATACAGAGCCTCGTAATGTTCCATTTGAATGCTAGATTGGAAACTATTATTGTAACTCGACTAATTGCAGAAAATCCTCTCAATTACCTTAAAAATTGATCACACAACTCCGAAGCATATCCTCCAGTATCTGAATCACCCTCTCAGATTAATCATCAGTCTGAGGATGGAGCGCAGTACTGAAGTCCAATCTCGAACCCAAAGCTTCATGAAGTTTCTTCCAAAACCAAAATATGAAACGAGGATCTCTATCCAAAATTATTAAAACTGGAACTCCGTAAAGTCTCACAATCTCATATATGTATAGCTTGGCCAACTTCTGAAGAGAATAATCTGTCTGAACTAGAATGAAGTGGGCAAACTCGGTCAACCAATCCACGATGTCCCATACAGCATCCTTCTTAGTAGATGTTAAGGGTAACCCACTAACAACGTCCATAGTCACATGTTCCCATTTCCATATGATAATCTTAACGGGTTAGAGCAAACCCAAAGGCAACTGATGCTTAGCATTAACTTACTGGTACGTCAATCAACGAGAAATAAAATCTATTGCCTCTCATTTCAAACCCAGCCACCAATACAGTTCACGAAGATCCCGATACATCTTATTTCCACCGGGATGCATAGTATATGGACTACTGTGCGCTTATCTTAGAATAGACTATCTCAAATCAGAGTCATTCAGTACACAAACCCGTCCTCAAAAACATAAAACTCCACTATTTAGCCCAAAGTCATACTTACTACCACTCTCTACCTGATGGAAACGAAGAACTAGAGAATCATTCCCTAATTGTTTATCCCAAATCTGATTAATTCGATTTAGCTTAACTTGCAACTCGGCTAGCAGACACATATTCTCAAACAGACTTAGGCAAGCAAACATCGCCTTGAAATTAGACATTACTCTATGACTAAGAGTGTCGGCCACTATATTGGCTTTACCAGGATGATACTCTATAGTGCAGTTATAATCCTTGAGTAGCTCAATCCATCTATGCTACCTAATGTTTAACTCCTTTAGAGTAATGAGATATTTAAAGCTCTTGTGATCAGTGTAGATGATACACCTTTCACCATACAGATGGTGCCTCCAAATCTTTAAAGCAAAAACCACGGTAGACAACTTAAGATCATGAGTCAGATAATTCCCCTCGTGTGACTTAAGCTGTCTGGATCCATAAGCCACAACCTTACCATCTTGCATTAGAACACATCTCAACCCTACATGCGATGCATCACTATAAACGACGAACTCCTTACTCGATTCAGGCTATATCAAAACAAGAACTTGAGTCAAAATAGATTTGAGCTTCTCAAAGCTCAATTGTTGCTCATCAGTCCAAACAAAAGGAGTGTTCTTGTGTAAAAGCTTAGTAAAAGAAGCTGCAATTAATAAGAACCCCTCAACAAATCTCTGATAATAACCCGTAAGATCTAGAAAACTACAGATCTTAGAAATGTTCTTAGGCTGTTTCTGATCAAGTACAACCTTAATCTTCTTTTGATCAACTCGGATCCCTTCAGCAGAAACCACATGCCTCAGAAACGTTACTTCCCTTAATTAGAACTCACACTTGGTAACTTAGCATAGAGCTGCTTCTCCTGAAGTATTTGAAGAACCACTCTATGATGTTCATCATGATCATCTTCAGTCTTAGAGTATAACAGAATGTCATCGATGAAGACTACGACGAACTGATCCAAATATGGCTGAAAAACTCAGTTCATTAGATCTATGAATGTAGCTGGAACATTCGTCAAACCAAAGGGCATGACTAGAAACTCGTAGTGCCCATAACATATCCTAAAAGCACTCTTGTGAACATCAACTTATTTAACCTTAAGTTGATGATACCTCGAACGGAGATCTATCTTAGAAAATACTGAAGCCCCATGAAACTGATAAAATAGGCTGTCGATCCTTGGGAGTCGGTACTTATTCTTTACAGTTAGCTTATTCAACTGTCGGTAGTCGATGCACATTTTTATGGTACCATTCTTTTTCTTTACGAACAAAACTGATGCTCTCTATGGAAACACAATACGGATGAATCCACGATCCAAAAGCTCCTAAAGTTGAGCCTTTAGCTCCATAAGCTCCTTTGGTGCCATATGATAAGGAGCGATGGACACCGGAGTTGTACCCTATAAAAGCTCAACGCCGAACTCAACTTCTCGATTCAGAGGTAAACCTGATAATTTCTTGGGAAAAATATTCAAAAATTCCCTCACTGTTCTGATGTTCTTAACAGAAAAGTCCACAGAGTTGAAACACACATATAGGTCAGATACGCTTCACACCTTTTTTGAACTAGTTTTTCAGTCACAAGAGCGGAGATTACATTGGATAAGTAATCCCAATGCTCGCCGATCACAATCCAAACTGACTCAATGCTCCACAAGCTAGTCCATACCTAGAATCAAATCAAATTCTTCGAACCGTAGCTCTATCAGATTAGCCGGAAACACAACCCCTTGTACCTCTAACGCTACATTCATATACGGTCTATTTACCCTAACAAATTGGCCCAACAGACTCAATATAGAAATCTCACCAGAAGTACTCTCAACAGGAATCGCCAAGTTATTAGAGACAGAACTAGCTATGTAGGAGTGTGTTGACCCTATATCTGTCAATGTAACATAAGGGACATCATAAATAAGAAACGTACCGGTAATCACATCAGGGGCGTCTCTGTCCTCACGGCGTCGAACAGTATATACTAATGCAGGCTGCCTCGCCTCAGTCTGATTAACACCTCTGCTCGGCACTCTTTGTCCTCTACCCATACCATTACCACCGTTGGCCGAACCACAACCCCTAGACAGCTGCTGAACTGCCCTCTGAGGCTAAACGAAACCCAAAACTGAAGCTTGTATTTGATCAACACACTGTGGGCAATCTCTAATATGATGCTCTATCAACCCACATCACAGACATGCTCTCAAACTCCTTTGACACTTACCTAGATGACACCTACCACAATCACTGCACGGTTGAACCACAGTAGGAGCAACTGAAACTCCAACTCTAGAAGGCTCATTAGGTTTGACCTGTTTCTTAGGCATCTGAACAGAACTAGAGGGCTCAAAATCCCTCTTATTCTTGCCTCTCTCACGGTCTTGTTCTGGCGCTCAACATGCTTAACCTCTTTAGTGATTTTTCCCTTGTCCACAAGAACAGCGAACTCTTGCTCCCTCTGTGGAGCTATCAGAACTCTCAAACTGTCCCTCAGACCATCCTCAAAGTGAACACATTTTTTATATTTAGACGCCACCATCCCTTGAGTGTAACGGCTAAATCTCAGAAATTCGGCCTCATACTAGGCCATTATTGTATCCCCTTGAGTAAAGTTCATGAAATCACGTCTCCGAGCATCCACATAACTCGCCCCCACATATTTCCATTGGAAAGCAATCTTGAAATACTCCCAATTAACCCAATCTGGCTGAGTACCCTCCTCAACCAATAACCACCATTGGTATGCCTCGTTGCAAAGCAAAGATATTGCACCCTTCAGTTTCTCCTCAGGAGTACAGTCAATATCATTCATTATCCTTTCTCTGGCCTCAAACTAGTATTCAATCATAGTCGGGGTGACTCAAGCGATGCCCCTAAATAGCTCAGCACCATTAGATCGAAGTCGTTCAGTTACCGACCCACAGCCCCCTAGAACCAGAATGAGGTCTAACAACCCTCTCCAACACTCTCAGCATGGCTTGAGACAGTGCGTCGTCCCTAGCTGAATGGCTTTGAGACTTGGTCAAGTCAGTGTCTCACTCGTATCCAAATTAGGCATATTGTCCATAAGAAAGACTCAACTTGAGCCTCTTTACGACACCCGCCGTGCCTACGAGTACCATAACCACGCGTTCCACGATCACTCATCGTGTTCAAAATTTTATCTACATTATGAAATTTTATGAATCAGTTTCAGTATTTATTAGCAATATTTTATGTTTCAAACCATTATCAAAAGTAGTTCAGAAAGTTTAGAAAGTTTAGAGTTTTCAATCTCTAACTAACCCTATGTAGTTTTAAACAGTTTAGAGTATTCTAACTACAGTATATCTAAGTTAAAAGAACTTATAGGATTGGCACCGGAGACTCGGTGTACCACATACTTACTTCAAAAATAAACTTTACTAAAAAAACCACTACAAATAAAATTTTGAACCTAAAATTTTCACAGCCCGAGTTTTGCAACCTGACTCTGATACCACTAAATGTAACACCCTAAAACCGGTCTAGACGTTATAGCTGAATTTAGAGATGTTACAAAGAAAAATTAAAAATCCGTCTTTTCTTTTAAAAATTAATATCTTTTTATTTTAAAGAATTTGTCGTTATAGTAATTAATAAAACCATCGATCGTTTACTCTTTCAAACAAAACAATAATTTGCAACGGAAGTTTTATAAGCCATTATATTTTGAAAATTGAGTCTATTTTCTCAAAAGTGTTAGACCGCATAAAACAGTTGTTTTGTAAATTGTTTTGTTACAAGTCGCAAGTAATCTCAAATTTAAACCAAATCCAAAAATGAAACCAAAAGTCCAAAGAGTCCTAAAATTACAAAACTCTCGAAAACCAAAAATTTAAGTAAACTTTTAAAGTATATGAAATTTTTGAACAAGTGGTCACAACTGAGCCTCTGTCGCACCAACCTGCCTAAGCCTGAGGATTACCTGAACGTAACAGACAAACAAAAAGTGAGTTTTAAGAAAAACTCAGTGTGTAACTCAACGGAAGCATGAATTAAAATTTTATTGCATAACAGAACAGATACAGACATAAGTCGTTTTTCAGAATAAGATTTTAAACAGAGTCATACAGATACAAATATGCATAGTCCTACCCCAATCCTCTACACACGAACTCCAACCATCTCATCACACCACATGGGGTATAAAATACCCACCCAGCCTTACACACCACAAAGTGTCTATACGACACTTATTAGAATAATCGCAGTCGCGCTGCAAGTGTACTGGTGAGATATCGCCTTACAAAATACTTTCTCCACAAATCATATATCCCACCCCACAGTCAGATACAATAGAATACTAGATTAAATAGGATTATTAGTTACCAGACACTAGAATTATAATATCAAACATTCATATACATAGCAGATCACACATACAGTTTATCAAACCTCATGCTTTAAAGCTTATCTAAGCCCTTATCGACCCCACAGAAAGCCCACAGTCGGTCAGAACAACGTGTAAAACCCTAGGGAAAAATTTTGAAATTTGGGCCCACACGCCTAAATTGGCCTAGCTTGTGTGGCCCATACAGCCACACACCTCTGTCACACAGTCTTGTGTTACACACATCCTACCATACAGCCGGGCACACACATGTGTCGCATCGACAAGCTAGATTTTTAACTTTTGCCGACTGACATTTCCTCATTTTATCGTTACACACTTGGTTCATTTCTGACACAAAAGCAACCCCGAGACCCCCAAACCCTAAAAATAGCATTCCAACGCCCAATTTAAGTAAAAGATTTATGAAACTCAAACGAAAATTATTTAAAACAAAACCTCACAATAGCATCCAACGCATTCGCACATTTAGCGTCAACGAACAGAAAACACCCACATTCAATTCGCTGGAGAAGTACTAGCCACTTATTGTATTTCCCTTAAATGAGAAATATCGAAACACTATCAATGAATTTTGATAAAACATAATTAGAACCCCCCCAACGCATACAGTTAAGAAGCTACTCAATAGTTTACCTATTCGGAATGGATCGAAGAACCCAAATGCACAATGATTAGAACAACGAACGATGAACAAAGTTGAAGGAAAAAGCGCAAAAATTTGTAGAGGGAAGGAGAGAAAAGAAAAATATCGGGAGGAAAGGTTTTTGGGAAAATGATAAAAATTAAATTAAAAAATAAGAACTAAAAAGTTAAATCCTACAAAATCCCAACTCTCCCCACAATCCACTAACCAACCAACTCCACAAAAACCGACCCACTAACTCATCCAACTATTACAGTGTACCAGTTCCATCTAACTTCTACTGCACAACTGGCACACACTTATAGATGCAAAAATTAACATCCTTCACTCACACAGGGGTTTAAACACAAGACCCTAAGGCAAGCTAACACCTTACCACTTGAACCAGCAGGCTCATTTTAATATGAATTAACCGAAAATATAACATAAGCCCACCCAAAATGGATAAAGCTATGATAAAAAATAACATAATTTCTAATAGTGGGACTTGAACCCAAGACCTCAAACACACACCAACATTACTTAACCACTGAAGCAGATACTCATTTATGATAGAATTTCAAAAAACAAAGTTAAACAAATTAGGGCATTACAAGTGCCTTGTTTGTATGTTAAAGGTCTTGTGCTCAAATCCTCATGTCAACAAAACAAGATTATTTTTGCAACTCACTACTTATGTTGACCAGGTGTTAGAATTTGGGTCAATTTGGAATTCATAGAGATTTTGATAAGTTAGGATTAGGTATATCTTTTTTTTTTTAAAATCAATCAAATTAAATATTTTTCCCAAAGTTCTCCCCTATCCAATCATGTTCCATTTTGTTTTCCCACATTCTATTTCTTTTTAGTTTTGTTTTTTTTTTCCTTTTCTAGTTCTTTTTGTTTCTTTCTTTCCTTCCTGTAATCTTTCATTTATTTCTTCATTTAGTTTTTGTTCTTATTTTTATTATTCCAATTACCTTCTTGCATTTTGGTGTGGGGTTCAATCACTGCTTCTTGTGATTTTCGTTTTTAGGTATCATTAGGTAAGTGCTTTTTGTGGAATTTTATAATGATTGTGATGGTTAGTTATGCTAATTGTTTAATTATTACTACTATTATTTATTTATTATTTAAACTTGATTTAATTCCGTGGAATTCTTGTGGTTAGGTGGTAATCAAGAAATCTGAAACTCTCCTCCTATGAATTAGTTGTGTTAGGAGTTTTCCGAAGCAATTCGATAAGTTTTTTTTCTTTGGAATGCCTAAGAATTCAATTTTTTAATTTAATGTTGACTATATTGCACTGGATCATGTAACAACCCATTTTTTAGTGAAATCGAAACAGTGGTTTTGGGACCACAAATCCAATCCTAAAATAATGTTTATTTTTATTTCATTATATGACCCATATTATAATAAGCATGTCGTGTGAAAATTTTGATACGAAAATTTTATCGATTAAGTGCTTAATTACGAGAAGGACTAAATTGCATAAAATACGAAAGTTGAATTCTAGTAGCTATAAGGATTAAATAGCTATAGAATTCAAATCTAGATGTCCTTATATGGCAATTAGACCATTAAAGAAAAGTATGTAGATTCTTGGTGACTCATCCATGGAAAAATTAGAAAAGGGTCAATGACTAAATTGGAATTTGAAATAATTAAATTAATTAAAAGATGATAAAGTATTTAGCCTGGACTGGTAATTTTGTTATACGATATGTGGCTTGAGAGAGTGTTTCTTGGTTAAGTGCCCTAATGGGTACCCTTGAATAACAAATTGACAAATTATTAAATCGTACACTTCGAGTGTACTACTTAAGCATCCATCGAAATTCAATGATTCAACGGACATATAACTCTAGACATGGCATAAGAATTATGAGATGAAATGATAATGTCTTGAAAGTGTATTGCATGATGAGCTCATCTATTCTTACCTGATGTATATGTAAACTTTGTGACTAACATGTTTGATTGGATGCATGTGTTTAGACAATTTAGCCAAATGGATGGAAAACTTGTTATTGTATGCTTAGATTTAATAAACAGGATTGGTAGGTTTAGTTTCTATTATACGAACTTACTAAGCATGTAATACTTACTCCATTTTATTTTCCCCTATTTTATAGTGCTCGGAAGCTCACGAGGGTTGGAGATCACTGGAGCATTGTTACACTATCAACTAGCTATTTTGGGTATATATAGTGAAATCATTTTGGTATAATGGCATGTATAGGACAACTTGACCATTGGTAGCTTGATAATGTTATTTTGTAACCTAGCCATTGGAATGGCTAGTAATGGCTCATTTTGGTATGACTAATTAGATTATTATGATATATCTATATACACATGTGTTATGATAAGAATATATGGTCAATGTTGTGAATGCCTAAGTTAAACTAAGGTAAGGTTATGATCATGTATGCTTAAAGTGATATGCCTTGTGAATGATGAAATTTGCTTAAGTTGAATGATTGGATTGGTTGGTATTGGATGTGTGTTTCAAGTGCAGGTCTTGGGTGAAATTTTGGGTGAGAATCGAAGCTAGAAATGGCTTCATTTTGTCCACACGGGGTGTGTCTAGATTGTGTGTGACACATGGCCTAGTAACATGGGCATGTGGTTAGACCGTGTATCCCCTACACCTTAATTTTGAGAAATAGAATGCTCAAAATTGATCATACGGGTAGAGACACGGGCGTGTGTCTCAGCTGTGTGTGCCACATGGCTTAGAACACAGGCGTGTGTCTTGGCCATGTGAAACCTGCACCTATTTTCGAATTCAGTTAATTAACCACATGGCCTACCATACAGGTGTGTAGCATGGCTGTGTGTGCAAGTTAGAGAGTTACAGGGGGTCGAACACGACCTCCAACATGGGCATGTCCCTGGGTCATATAGGCGTGTCCCTTGGACCATATGGGCGTGTGAGCCCTGTACCTTGGAAAAATTTTAAAAAGTCGCGAAAAATTCTTAGAGGTCTCTATTAAGTCCCAACTTGATCCTAATACTCGTATTGGACCTCAAGGGATCGATCAAGGGATGTTATGAATGATTTTGGTAAATGAATAGTAATTTACGTAAATTAATTAAAAAATGTTCAGAATGTTTCGGTAACGTTTTGAAACCCTGATCCGGTGATGAGTACGGGTTAAGGGTGTTACAGATTACGTGAGTTATTTGGGAAAAAACTAAAGAATTATGGTTAATTGATTCAATTAAACATTTTTTTTTAGGTTCTGGAAGTCTCGTTATTGCATTTATCTCAAAATCGGATCAAATGTGTAACAAAAAACATGAAAAATAGCAAACGACGAAAGCCGATAATCTGCACAGTTGAAGCCACACAGTTGTGTGATAGGCCATCTATTGGACGTGTGTGACACACGTTCTGGGCTATTTGGGCCGTGTGGTAGGCCATGTGCTAGGCTGTGTGGGCCCAAATTTTTGAATTTTCCCCTAGGACCATAAACATCATTCCAATTGATCGTAGACCTTTCGTGGGGTCAGTATGTGATCAAATAGTTTATAAATCATGAAATCTGGGCGTTTGTTAGCATAATTCTGATATTTGTTTGTATGTCTGAGACATTTTATGATAAGTAAACTTCATTATAGAATGAAAGTAACCCAAAAAAGGCTATGTATGTTCTGAATCTATTATGTTATTCATGTATACTATAAACATGTTTGATTTCTGTTACGTTCTATATTTGTACCTGGGATGGGTTTTGTTATATGGAGGAAGTGTTTCTGTAAATGGTGTTAACTTGCTTACTAAATTGACAGCTCATTTGCAAATATTCTATAAAGTGTTATACTGACACTAAGTGGTATGTAGGGTTAAATGGGTGTTTCATACCCCATATGGTGTGTTGGGATGGTCAGAGCTGGTGTATAGCAGATGGGGGTAGGATTATATGTATGTATCTGTACTGCTCTGAAATGTTCTGTTTCTGCTACTTCTATCTGATTTAAATCAGTATACTTAAATTGTGTGTTACATACTGAGTTTTCAAAACTCATATTCTATTTGACTGATATTCTCATGTAATCCTCAGACATAGGCGGTCGGTACCACGAGAGCTCGGTTACAATAAATTTGTTTCGTATGATTCATTTAAATTTGGGTTTAAGCATTTTGTAATATTTGTATTGTTTTGGTTTTGGGATTTTATTTTCTATTTTTGACATAGACGGTCAGTAACACGGGAGCTCGGTTACAATAAATTTGTTTCGTTTGATTCATTTAAATTTGGGTTTAAGCATTTTGCAATATTTGGACTATTTGGTTTTGGGATTTTATTTTCTATTTTTGCATGATACTATTAAAAACGCTTTTTCAAAAATGACGGTTTCCTGTACAACAATTGTTTTCATGAAAATAAACTTGGTTTTCCAAACATAACAATCCAAGAATTTCCACTGCAAAGTATAAGTTTTTAGGAATGTAAGTAAACATCATTTTCAACTAAATAGTTAAGTTAGATGTGTTTTCTATTAAACTGGGGTTTAAAGTAATAAAATTACGACATTTTCCAAAGATTACGAGAACTGGATTTACAACCGTTTTACATAACACCTCCAAATCTGGCCATAACGTCTAGGTCAGGTTTGAGGTGTTACAATTTGTTTATTTTTCTTATTTATTTATTTTTATTTCATTCACCTACTTTATGATTTATCATAATATATGAATTAATTAGTACTATTTGAATTTATTATTGTAAAAACGTTTTCATAGTTTATTTCATCCTCCCTTGGGTACGATCATCGAAATACTTACAAAGTATTTCGTAGTATTGAACTATAATACAATTTGACTTGCACACTTGCAGACACCACCATTCTCAATTCTTATATTTTTGGTGTTATATTTTAATTATAAATGATAACTTGTTTATAGGCGGTCAACATGTTAGCAAATTGGTATGTTTTGTTTGAATGGTATAAGTTTGTGATTAGCATAGTTTAATTGATTTGAATGATTGATATGGATTAATATAAACTGCTTGGATGACTTATAAAATTCCATGTGATCTTTGTGTTTGAGGTGTTAGTTGTGGTATATTGGTTAGTTGTTAGGAAATTTGTAAGTTTTGGCATGTTTTGGTTTGGTTTCGAGATGATTTGTGCAGGTTTTTAAATTCACAAAAACGTATGTTTTGAGGTTTTGGAATGTTGATTTGAAAAAGGATCAAAGTGGCATATTTTTGCATCACACAGACTGCCCACATGACCATGTGACAGACATGGGCTAGTGGCACGACGATGTGATTTTTGGAAAATGGAAATTTTTGAGCCACACAATTCCCGAAATTTACATGGTCCAACGACACGCCCGTGTGAGATCTGGTGGAGATAGTCATTTTTAAACCACATGATCACAAAGAGTTACACGGCCTGGGCATACAATTGTGTCCCTTGTTTTTCATAAATATTTTTATTTTTGTAAAATCTTTTAAAATGATCCTCATTCTTACTCAGGTCAACTTAAGAGCATTTGTAAGCTCGTTTGAGGCTTGATTTTTATTATAATTCATATGATGTATGAAATTATAATATATTTTATTGTTTAATAAGATTTTAAAGCTTGATTTGTATGTGGCTATTTCGATAACTGTAGTAGCATTCTATAGCTAGGGACAAATGACCAGAATGGGTAAGGGGTGTTGCATTGCCTTATCTCTAGACAAGAACCCTTTTATCTTAAGACACCCAAACATTGAAGTTAAGGGTCTGAAACAGATGAGCCATGTCTCGAGACATGAACTTTAATGTCTCAAGACACACTGCTAAGTTTTAACAAATTGAGTTGGATTCGAATCTTAACTCTGTATTTCATCTTGTTTAATTCTGAATAACATTATATGAGATCATTTAGCATTAAACCATCATGTTTATGTTTTCATTTGTGATTGGAAATTAATCTAATGAATGCCAAATTATGTGATAAAATGAATTGATATAGTCTAAGTTGCTTCGACGACATATTGTGATGGCATGGATTCATATTTGATGATCGGGTTGGGTTTAGGGTGTCACCCCTAAATTAGCTTGAAGGATTTAAAGATTAAACTTGACTCTTTTGACCATTTTTTCATATTGGTTTATATTTCTTCTACTTCAATAGTAGACTTTTTTTAAAAAATATATATACTTTTTCCATTCATTTTAAATATCTAGAAGAACTAAATCTATGCCTTAAGCAAAAATGTTTTCATGAAACTAACATACAACTTGTAATTTTCTTTCACAAAAAAAAAATAAAAAATCACTTAAGTATTTTTTGATGTCATGAGAATGCAATATGCCAATTTTCAAATGTAATATTCACAATAATCACACTCGCAATAATAATTTCTAAATAAAAATACTGATCAATATTCAAGAAATTTAAGATTATAAATACATTTAACCTTAATTTCTTCAAGGATTTGTATTATTTAACCTTGAAAATTATTACTCAATTAAAATGTTAAGAATCTCATATAAAATCTATATATCAAAATCATTCAATCAATAAAAAATTGAATCTTGCATAAAAATATTAATCTATCACAAAAAACCGCAATCCTAATTTTATAGATATTAATAAATAAATCTTGAAAAGAAAAGAAAAATTATTATCAATTAAGGAAACTTACTTGAAAATTAAATATATTAATTAATAATATAATTAAATAATATTTTTATGATAAAAAGATATATTTTTTAACATATTATTCTCTTAAATCTCAATTAACTTCTCTTGAATCATATTCCCTTCTATCCGTCAACCTAACCAAACAATGAGATGCGATCATCAGAATCACTAAATTTTTGTTTATCCCCTTTATTTTTTGATCAACTCAATCAGTTAAATTATCTTTAAATAAAAAATATTCATATAATTAAAATAAATATTGTAATATGAATTTATGTTATAATGGGACATGATTATATTAATACATATCATATTACGAAAATCAATATATATACATGTTTAACCACATATAATATATCAATTGTTAATAAAATAATGCACATTATTAATGATACCCAACGTAAACCTTAAAAATGAATCTAATTTTATGGAATATTGTAATATATAAAATTAACATTACATAATTATCAATGATATGTATCCCTATATACAAGTGTGTAATTGTAATGTACATTTTTTTATATTAATGATATATAAGCTTAAACCTTAAATGTGTAACTAATTTTTTGGTAGATTATAGTATATATAATTAACATTATATAATTAAGATATATTATTAATAATGTGTAACTCTATTTATAGTTATGATATTATAATGTACATTTTTATATTAATGATGTGTAACCTTAAACCCTAAACGTGTAACTATATGTTAAATTAATTTATTTTAGATTGTTATGGAACTTTTAATTTGATTGGAATTCTTATGTTTAAGTTGTTAAGTATATTCAAATTATTGTAAAACTGTTATGTTTAATTTATTTGGATTTTTATTTAAATACTTTAATTAAGTTGTATTTATTTATTGTTAATTATGAATAATTTTTTATTTAAAATTTATATTTTTCTTTGATTTTATATTATTTCATGAAATATGCATATGATTGAAAATGTTAAATTTGAATTTTTTTGCAAACTAATATGTAAGTTTGTTCAAAATTCTTATATTTATTAAGCTATTATGTATATTTAAATTGTTGTGCAATTATTATACTTAATTTTAATTTATTATGTTTAATTTGAAATTCAATACTTAACTACTTTTGTTAAATTTTATTTAAAATTATATTATATTATATTATATTATGTTGTGGATTTAGATTCGAATTTTTGTGGATTTAGATATTCAACATATGGTTAAAAATGTTGATAGAATTTTGTTGCGGATGCAAATATACGGTGATAATGATATTTAACTCGAATTTAGATTTTTAGACAAATTTTCAAATTCAAATTCGGATAATAAAAAAATTGCAAATATTCGACCCGATAACATTCCTAATTATGGTTTCACCATTCACACATCAAGAGACCTCCCTAACTTCTTTTCAAAGCTCTAAGAACAAAACTTTGAGAGTGAATTGGTTGTAGTACCTAAAAGAACAATATATATTGGCAGTATCAACAAGATGCTTTTAACAAATTTAAACCTAAAATTGGTTATATCGATTGTGTAAACCCGAGACTGAGACAAGGTACGAGGCATTACCGTACATAAACATGGTATCTCCAGAAAATACGGGTCATAAAATTTCACTTCAAATTAAAACTAATCAAACATCATCATAGTGTCCCTATTATGGACCTACAAGGTCCAAAACATGCATTAACTCAATCCGGGACTAAACCGAGAGCTTAAAAAAATTCTAAGAAAATTTCTAGGTTTAAGCCTCACACGCCCGTGTGGAGGCAATGCACACGCCCGTGTCCCATACCTGTGTGGAATTTCTAGAATTTATTTTTCACTTCGAACCTACAGGGGTTTTCACATGGCCAAGCACACGCCCGTGTCTCTGTCTCGTGTCCCTCACACGGCCTAGACACGCCCGTGTCATCGCTCGTGTCCAAAAACTCAGACATTTTGTTTATGACATCATCATTCATTTTTTAGGCACACGCCCGTGTCCTCTACACGGTTGAGACACACTGCCATGTCTCTGCTTGTGTGTTTACTACCATGCAAACTGACCTAAAATTTTAGGTGCAGGGGACACACGGCCAAGCAACACGCCCATGGGGTCTAACCATGTGTCACACACGGCCTAGACACATACACGTGTATCTACCCGTGTAGACCTTTTTAGGGCTATTTTCCAAGCCTTTGGTCACTCTCTAATATCTATACACACTTATAGACTTCAATGATATATAACATGGTCTTATTATACTCTTAAACAACCTTAGCATAACTCATTGCATGTTAGCCTCATCTCATCAGCTTAGTACGTGCTAAATTATCCTTTTCGTATGAGGGATTAACATAGCACATTTTACATTTAAGCCATGTTATAACCATATACCATTACATACTATGTTCACTCTCAAATTATTAGGTCCCATTTCAAGTATCCAACCATGTTAAACCTCATCACCATATCTCATGAAATATTTAAAACATAAACATGCATCATTAGTAGGTTTACAACCTACATCAATATGAGCCATATCTCATGGCCGTATACAAAAGAATAGGTATACCATTTAAGCCCTTACATTGGCTAGCCAAATGACGTATACAACAAAATAACCAAAAACCCTATACATGCCATTAAACAAAATAAAAGTTTCTATATACCAAAGTTGAACAAGTTGATAGTGTGATGACTTTCTCCAACTGTCTTCCAACCTTCACGAGTCCGCGAGCTCTGTAAGATAGGGAAAATGGAAGGGGGTAAGCATTTATATGCTTAGTAAATCTGGATAATTGGAAAGTAAACTTACCATTAACATACAACCATATTAGTCATACATCCCAACAAGTATATGATAGTTTCCTATCACATGCACTCAATTCATCAAGTTAGTCTCATGTCAAAATATTATAACATAAATCTAGATGAGCTCATCAATTCAAGAATTTCTATTCCCATTTCTCATTTTAATCCCGTTGAATTTCTCAAAAATCTCGATGGATATCCCATTTACCATCAAGTCATACAAGTGACCATTTTCAAGCACGCACTCCCACGAACCTCATATCTTATGGCGCCCCCGTAGTATAAACTCATGGAGTGATGTTGGGATTACCAGACCAAGCTAAATCCCTTGTAACGACAAACACTCTTAATGAGCTCGGATCTGAATTACCAGTCCAGGCTAAATTTAGACCCTAATCGGATTACCTGTCCGGGCTAAATCCATAATGCATACATATTCTTCGGGAGGCTAGATCACTTTAGGAACACCCATCCGAGATAGATCCTTTCTATACCAAGATCAACAGATTACCCGTCCGGGCTAAATCCTTTTCTGCAACACATGCAGGATCTCGTATCATGTAAGAATAGCGTACCCATCAAATAGCCCTTTTTATTCAATCGAGACATTTTTCATCTTTTCATTTACGCTAGCACATTTCATAGATTATCATGCAATGAATATCTAGATTTTCATACATTCGAGAACATGCATATTTAAGTATATTAAGAGTTTACTTCGGGTTATACGAACTTACCTGGTAGTCGTTTTGGATTTGTATTTCGGTTATTCTGAAACCTTTCGTTTTCCACGGTCGACCTCTGGAATTGGTTCCTCGGGGTCTATATCAGTAAAAATAAATTATTAACATCTCACATTATTCAATTTCGGCTAAAACTCACCCTAGGGAAAAATGGCCA